>JAFFST010054104.1:100202-162976 GCA_022414735.1 Noturus placidus
ATTAAAATGCAAATCAATTTATAACATTTTTGACATGCGTTTTTCTGGATTTTTTTGTTGTTATTCTATCTCTCACTGTTCAAATAAACCTACCATTAAAATTATAGACTGATCATTCCTTTGTTAGTGGGCAAACGTACAAAATCAGCAGGGATTCAAATACTTTTCCCCCCACTGTAGTGGTATAAAGATGTAAGCAACTGTACAGGGGTTGTTTAGTAGTGTTGCTCTAAGTGTGTTATTGTGTTTTGATGAGCTGACCAGCGATGGTTTCCTGGTCATGCTCTGTAACACGTCTCCTCTCCATTTCCACCACACGCCTCTGAATGCCACGGTAGTTGATGTCACTGAAGTCCTGAGTGTTTCTCTTTACACGCTCCGTCACAAGGTCAGTGGTGGTGGGCGTGAAGCTGCCCTTACTCTTCTCAAAGTCTTGGTGGTACTGCACCTATGAGATAAATGTCTCCTTAATGTTATTCAATATGCTCTACATGCCACGTTTTTTTGTGTAAAAAGCTGAGACTGAGCGGAAATTTACCCCAGAGATGATACGCTGAGTCTGCCTCACACGTCTCATCTCAGGAGTGTCCAGTACGAAAGCTGCTTTGCCCTGTACCTGCTTACGGAAGCTGTCTGAGTACAGCACCTGGGTGACAGAAAGAAGAGTAAATGCAATATAAGCTGTTTACAGGATATGTTGCATTATAAGCACATCTCAGGTCTGATTATTCCAGGGAGTATTGAAACAGATGACTATAAGGACAGCAGCCATAGAACATGTAAAAATCTGTGTTATTGCAACAGTAGATGAATGAATTAGCACAGTAGGTACACAGAGATGGAGGGTGTTTTTGTTCGGTTCCACAGAAGTGCTATAGGACAGGGGGAAATGCATGAAAAGTTCTTTCATCAAGAGGAAGTTAGCAGTGGTCGCACGAATCACATTTATATTTTGATGCATTATATTCAGCAGGTGGAAGGATGAAGTTAATATTATTAGAAACCTAAGCAAGAAGAAAGCAGTTAGATAGGTTAGGTTATGTTGGACATGAATTTTAGGACACACGTTCCCTGGCTGAGTACCGAGCTAATTTGTTCTTGGTTCCGTTTGACCCGCTCCATCTCTGGCGTGAATATGACAGAAGTTCCTTTGCCAGAAGCATCTCTATACAAAACCTGGTGTGGAGAAGAACAATGCCCATAGAGAGGCCAATGAGAAGCAGATACCACAGATCATACTCACACTCCAAACATTCCTTCAGCAGAAGAAGGAGATGTTTGTGAGGAAACACCAATGACAGCATCACATTTGAAGATTAAATGGCACATATGGAGAAAACCCTGTAGTGAGGGGTTAGGAAAAGCAAATACGAGCCAGATGATTGCAGTTTGTGAATTTTTAAATAACACAGAAGAGGTTACTGTTGTGTTGGATTATGTGGGTTCAAGTTTGAATGCTTGGACTAAACATGGAGCGTAGGTGATTTGAGGATGCTGGCTGGAGGGTTTGGCGATTATATTAGCAGGTGATGACGGACAGTATGGATGGAATGGAGGTCGTGTGAGAGTTCATGCAGATGAAGACACGCCCAAATATATTGTGTGTAATTTTCACTACCGAACTGATGTGCTTCTGAGTCTCTCGGACTCGCTTCACCTCGGGGAGGTCCGATATAGCCGTCCCTTGCCCCAACATGTCTTTGTACTTTATCTACCATTGGATTCAGTTCCATGCAGGCAAGATACAAATGAAGCAAATCAGGAAAAGAACAGTTGACACAAAGAAGACAACAAACATTTTCATAAGAATATGGCAAATATTGCTGTAAGCATGATCTTTAGAAGTATTAGCATTAAACCTGGTGGTATATTCATGAATGGGTGTTATAATAAATGTTATTATGTGTTAATCATTGTTTTTTCAGGAACTACAGTTAACCAGGGGAGTCATAAAGGTTTGTCTATTATGATATATGGATGACAGAATGATCCGTTGCTGGGAAAGGGTCACACCACTGTGTACCATGCTAATATTTTCCTGATTGCGTTTAACTCTCTCCATCTCAGGAGTTTCTGATACCGAAGTTCCACTTCCTAAATCCTCCTTGTAACGAATCTTTAAATAAGTATAAGAAAAAAGGGTTATACAAACAATCCAACCGTTATTCCCACAAGTACCATGTATTTTGCATGTACATAACAGGCAAACTCAATAAATATAAATAAATGTCACTATATACATTTTAAAAGCACAATTCAATAATAAAAGAGAAAAACATTATTAGCATATTGCTGTGGTATGAGTGGAATAAAACACTAACAAAAATCAACTTCAGGCTGACGATGGCATCACACCTGCCCCTGCTGTTGATTATTTTCCAATAATAGCACAAAAGTAGTGTTTTATTCCTTACAAAAAAAATTAAATCAGTGAATTAACCAGTAATAATAACTAGTGAATTAGGAAAGTCACATCCGGAGTAAGAAAAAAACAAAAAAAGAATGATCAAACAGGTTAAAATGATTAACGGGGAGGGATTCTCGTAATGCAGCCAAGGAAACGCTACCGAGCTTATGTTCTTCTGAGTCTCCTGCACACGTTTCACTTCAGGAAGATCTGGTATAGATATGCCTTGACCTAGTGAGTCCTTGTATTTGATCTATTCCATATTTTCATTTAATTTGTGACATAGAAATAAAAGAGAAATGATAAAACACAGGAAGCATTGAATATGTATCTGGCAAAACTATAGAACACACAGTGACACTTTACGTAGGGTTGCAAAAAACCTACATTAGCCCTTGCTGATTACTAGTACCACCTGATGTAAACCTACATAAACACTTTGAAAGGCTTATTCCAACATCATAATGACACCTGAAATAACACTCAATTTTAAAATAAAACCAGAGGAAAGTGGCATACAATTCTTGTTGTTGTAAGGCTGTAAGAACAAACCTTTATTAAGGTTTATGTAGGCTTATATCATGTAACAAAGGGCGTATGTAAGTGTCATGTAGCTTTAAAAACAGTGTCTTTAAGCAAAGTGGGAAAACTATTATATAGTTTTCCCACTTTGCTTAAAGACAAATACACACCACCCATTATGAAAATGTCTGTGACATCAGTTATGGAGCATATTAATATTGAAATACACAACCAACTTAACTTCAACTTTTAGTTGATTAAAGTATTGGGAGTTGTTTCTTAATGGCATTAAAATGAAGTGTTTATTAAAATGAACGTCAAATGGAGAGAATGGAGATTAAAATCAACTGAAAGGTAGTATGCCGGTTCTGTCTTGGCAATGATGGGCAGCAGGGGAATGTAGTGGTGAGTGGGAAAAGGCTGGGGTAGGGTCACACCACAGTGTACCGTGCTAATAGCCTGCTGATTGCGTTTAACTCTCTCCATCTCAGGTGTTTCTGCTATAGCAGTTCCTCCTCCCACACCCACCTTATAATGAATCTTTACAATGCAGAGGCAAAAATATTACACCGATTAGGTTAGGCAACTATGATTTTTTTTCTTTGTGTTTTCTGAGTAGGCCCCTTGAAATAATAAAGGAAAACATTATTCAACACATATGAACATTTCACATATATTTACATATCATGGCTTGGAAAACATGCACATCTAGTAGCAATGTAATTTTTTTTTTTAAGCATTACGGTTTTAGTTCCTAAAATAGTTAGGGCAGTTGTTTCACACAAATCAATTGAGCTTCAACATTAAGTTAGTCTCCAAACTGGTAGTCTATAGTTAATAGCTAAATTTAGGCCTAGATGAAATAGGAGTCGGGCTGCATATCAGGGACTGTTAACATATGATCCTAGCAAGAATAAAGGAAAATAATGGAGGAGAGGGGGGGGGGGGGGAGAATAAAAAAAAGAAGGGGAAAAAATGACAAAAGTAGGCTGTTAGGGAAAAAAGCATATAAAAAGAGTAAAAATATACTTAATGAGTAGGTACCGAGCTGAAATTCTTTGTATTTTCTTTAACACGAAGCATTTCAGGGGTGTCCTTTACTGCTGTTACTTTGCCCTTAATGTTTTTAAGGTCAATCTGGTATTGAAGCTACAGAGAAAAAAAAACACAAGGGCAGTCAAAGTACTGCACACAGAAAAAAGTGCAGGGTAACAAATATGCTTCAATTATGTTCAGATGAACACAACCAATGCATTTAATGATTCATAACTTGTTGACAGAAAGAGATGCAATGAACTGATACAGTTTAACAGTTCCAGAGCTGTGTCTGTGAGTCTTCACACACAAAAGACAAAAATCAAGGACAACATTACAAACACAAAGTCCAACCTACTGGGAACAAATGAAAGAACAAAAACAGTGACAAGAGACTTGAGGGAAAAAAAAAAAAGTCTTACAGTGCTGAAGTTCTTCTGGTTCTCCCGCACTCTCTGCATCTCAGGAGTGTCCAGAACTGCATTGTAGTGAGACCTGGTCTTCTCTGCCTCCTCCTTGTACTTTTTCTGTTTGGAAAAATGAATAATGCTTGATGTGACTTTTATACCAGGGTTATGAATGAAACAAGGTATCTCCAAAAACAATAATCTGATTAAAAATGCATTTATTACTTATGTTTCCTAGAAAAATATCATTGTATATCACAGTTCGGCTATAAGCCATTACCTGGCTCACAATGTTCCTGATTTGCTGAGCGTGGATGATGTCAGGGGTGTCAATCACGGAGGTGTAGCTGGCCCTGTCCTGCTCAGCATTGTGCTTGTACTTAACCTGTAAAACATGGCTTTCAGCTGAGAGACACCTCTTACTTGGTGGTAAAATGAACAGTTTCTTGTTTAGGACAGTGACATTGCTGACATTATAGCAACAGGTTTTGTTTTTTTAAACATGTACAGTAGGACTTCCTAAAACATTCATGAGCCCTGTAAAAATAATATAAATAATTTAAAAAGCAATACTAGGATTTAGAAATGGCTTATGTTAAAATTTGTAAGGTGACATTAAGTGGTTTTGATGTATGACTTTACAGGCAAGCTCTAACTTATTCATGAATTTATGAGATGTTGTCTATAAAGTATCCAATCCTTTCATTTCCTTTTATTTAAATAAGCTACATTGTAAAGGACATACATGGTTCTTCAAATTGGAATTATAAATGCTACAGTCTTTACCACTTTCATTTGAGGATACGAAAATCATTCATTTGGCTGACATATGGGCTTCCAAAATAAACAAAGTAAGCAAAGTCGTATTGGAATGTGCTTTATAATAGTTTTTAAAACAAATGGACCGCCAGCTCTTCAGTTGAAGAAAAGAAAATTTCATGCTCCTGCATGAACAATATACAGTAATTACACCTCCTTAAAGCTTAATAGAATGTACTGTACAACATAAGGCTAAACAATTACAGTCTATATTAAAAGCTTTAAAGAGTGATTTATATTTTAAAATAATAATAATAATAATAATAATAATAATAATAATAATAATAATTGTATTATGGAAACCCAATGTAAGTACTGATAAAATGATCAATTCACCACAAACACACAAAAATGTTCTTTTTTTTAAACATCTGTCACTTGATGGGTAAATGTCCACTCTAACATCCTTCATCAGGATGACAGATGATCCATCCACTAACCTGACTGAGGATATCTGTAGCATTTCGTGCTCTCATAAAGTCTGGAGTATCAGTAGCCAAAGCCAACATTCCTTTGCCCTTTATCTCTTGCTCCAATGACTTCTTATACTCTCTCTGTGGAAGTTTAAAGAATGTTGAAGATTGTCCAATCAAATAGCTTTAAAATAAAGAACACTGTATATGCAAAGCTGGAACATTACAGCGAGGAAATATCAACATATCTGCATAAAGGCTTTAAGATTAATATTTGAGGTTAAACAGCTTCATTAAGAAGATCCTTATTTTTAACAGCATCAGGATATGGGTAAAGTCCTGTTAGAAAATAAGAGAAATATTAAAAACAGAATTTCTGTAAGAAGAAGAAGAAGAAAAAAAAGATTTAGTGAGAAGCGAAGTGGGATCAGTAAAGTTTTATTACCAAATCTGGTTAGAGGTTTGGGTGGCTTGATCCATTAGGGAAATGGACATTTTAGTGATTAGCAAGAATCAGGACTCTGTTAGTGCGGTAAAGAGGTTAAAGACTCATGACTTCAAGAAGATGATTAAGAATGTGACATGGGATGGCTTCAGCCTTTGCCATTCCTACCTCGTTGAGGATCTGAGTAGCATTCTTTGCTCTTAGCAATTCAGGAGTTTCCTCCAACTCTGTAAGCCCTTTACCCTTCACCCCTTCCTCTAGATCCCTCCTATACTCTTTCTACAAGATGGAGAAGAATAGAGATACTGCACAGAGAGCACACGACAAGGCACAGACACGCAGTACCAGACACAGCACTGCTCACACATGGAGATCAATGTCACCATGCCTCTGTTCCAAATGTGTGTATTTCTGAGGTCATATTATACATCATATATTATACATATTATACACCATTTGGTCTGGTAAGCATGATTGTAATATACTCCAGTAATTGTGTGCTGCTGTTTTAGTGGCAAACTCAGTTTGTTGTTTCAGAATTGGCTTGTAATTTCTTTTTTTTTTTTTTTAAATCATTGTCTTTTAAAAGCCAAACAAAGGCACTAGTGAATGCACATTTTATCAAGTGTTTCTCAAGCAAACATATGAAAACAATATTTAAGAGATGTTTTATGTTCGTATAATATTAGCATTAGAAATAATCCAAATCACCAAAGTTAAGACTATGCAGAAACGTTAATAAAAACACACACTCAGGGGTAATGAATGTGGATTTGGAGGGCAGTAGAAGAGCATCAACAGAAGTAAAGACAAAACTGACAAACAAACTCACAAAAAAGTGGAACATATAAATGACAGGAAGTTGGATGTGGTATTACTGCCGTATTATGACTGGGTGGTAAAAACATGCAAACTAACCACAACCTACACAGCAGTGACCAGGAACATTGCAATAAGTTTGGTGGGTCTTAGTATTATTACTGGGAAATAAGGAACAAAATATAAACCGGTCCATTTGTTACCTCACTAGCAATTTTGGTGGCATGTCTGACATGTAACATTGCCGGAGTGACCTCCAAGCCTGACAGGTTCCTGCCTTTCATGTTTTCCTCATAGTCCTTCTTATAGTCTTTCTATCCACCACAAAGATAAGAGAGTGAAAGACACGTGAAACCTCAATAATATAGGCTTAATATAACCTCTGCTGGTCTGAACAGACTCAAATAACTGCTGTTTTCTTATCCCCCAAATGTAGAATCAGCATAAAACTGAGCAGGGAATTGCTGAAATTAAATTTCCACATTCCAATAATTCAACATACATAAGACATAAATGTATGACAGACAATAAGACACACAGTACTTTACCTTTTCCTCAAGCCCCGGGTGTCAATTGTCACTTACCGATTGCAAGACTTTTCTTTTAACAGTAATGCAATAAATCTGTTTTTCTTAATATAAGTCAGTACATCTGGAATGGTTCAATTTCCAAAATATGAAATAGAGAATCTTCATGCAAAGTTAAATTACCACTGTAAGATCCTGTAGTGACTAAACCACAGATTTACCTGGCTCTGCATATGCTGTGCTTCTTTGGCGCTCACATAAGTCGGAGTCTCAAAGTCCAGCATGGCCTTGCCTCTCTCCTTCTCATATTTCTCCTTGTACTTCACCTGATTTGAGAGAGAATCCCATAGGTCAAACACATGTGGAATGGTTAATCCCCAAGAAAATATGCTGTTTGGAAAGTATGCCTAAACTTTATTTGTTAAAATGCATCTAACTGTTCATTAATTTTGAACTGCATAAACAGTTTCAAGAGTGTTAGTGAACATTAAACTAACTTGCCTGACATACAGTATACAGTACAATCTAATTTTAAGCAAGACTTGATGTACTCCAAATGTTAATACTATAAGATAAGCGTTCAAGTGCTGAGAAAGCTCAGTAAAAAGAAGAATAATTGCGTCCATGGTCATTCCAATGCATAAACAACGTCATTTTTTTTTTATTGAAATGGTGTGCAAACAAGTTTTACTACTTCTATAAAAAGCCGCTTACTAAAACAGTAACTGTAAAAAGGTTTATTGCAAAAATTAACCCAGTCAAATGAAACAATACAGAAATAGCAGGCCTGTGGGAATATGAGCTGCTGCCTTAAAGGTAAAATCAGAAGCAACAAAGTTTATTTTCACACACACAGAATTTTCAGGTGATGTCAGTTTGAGGCCAGGACTTACACCATGTTGTAACTTACATTACTTTGCAGTTCTGAGGCCTCTTTGAGATGAAGCTGCTCAGGAGTGTCAGGAATCAAATGGTAGTGACCTCTACTCTCCTCAAATTTCTTCTTGTACTGGTACTATGAGGGAACCCCCAAGCAAAGCAACTCAGTATAACAATACTAACTAATTCAACTTGTGCTAAACCACTTCTCACCCATTAGACTAAATTAAAACAAAACAAAATAAAATATAAATAATATAATAAAATAAAATGCAGAACAAAACCCCTAAATGTGTATTTCTGGAAAACCACATTTTTTTTGTGGGGGAAAAAAATCTAACAAAATGTAGGAAGCTGCTGAAAAGAAACTTTCCAGTGCGCACGAGAATCTTTTCACGAGAACACCAGAAACTTTTCACGTGCACACGCATTACAGTTTCCGGTGTGTGCATAGCTCTCTTCCGGTCGGTAACCAAGAACAGAAGCAGTAATTTATTTGTACTGAAGGCCAAGTTTCTCGGTTTCTTTATGTGTAAATGAACAATGGCAATGACGCAAACGTAAGAAAGCTACACACACACACACACACACACCAGAAACTGTAACCCGTGCACACGAGAAAAGTTTCTCGTGCTCACGCTAAACGTCTGTTTTTGTTTTTTTTTTTTTGCACAGGTCACTTCAGGGGCTCCGTAAAAAAAATATTTCCTGGGGAAAACTTTCTTCAAAAATACAACCCCCCCCCCCAAAAAAAAAATAGAAAGAAAAAGAAAGAAAGAAAGAAAGAAAAAGATAGATAGATAGGATCAGTGGGATCAATGGGATAAAAAGAGGGAGAAGGTTATCCAAGGGGTTCAGGTTTGTTTTTGTTTTTTTGGTTATTGAGAATTATACTTTGGAAAATGTAGGATGACTTTAGCGGTTGAAGATGGATGGATGGAGGATGACTTTAGTCTGGTTCTGTGGTCATGTGGGTGGAGACAGCACAAATGTGAAAGGTTAAAACTAGTTGAAAGGTAACTGCCGGTTAGGGAAGAGTTTTGGAGTCAGAGGTGAGGCAGGTGAGGGTCACTACCAGTTGATGTCCTTCACAAATGGGTAAGAGTTTCAGATGAGCTGCATCACTGAGAATAATGGAGGGTTGTAATGATGCGGTTAAAACGATGGAGTTAATGGAAGGTGAAAGGGGAAATGATGAGGTTTGTGAAAATCTTACACTACTGGCCAGCTTGCTGGTACTCAGGTGGTGCTGCATGGACAGAGACTCAGACATGTCAGTCACAGGTTTATGGATCTTCTTCAGGTCACCCTTATATTTCACCTACAAGAGAGACATAGCAGGAATTGCTTTGTAGCCTTTATTATCCACATGCATGCCATTAAACTGGCAAACCCCTTAATTTTCTTGTTGGATTATAGATAGATATAAATATAATCCAAAGTACACACCTCACTTGCAAGTGTATTGGCATCCTTCAACGTCTGATAAATCTTGCTGTTCTTCAGGTCATACTGTGGTCTCTTTCCTTTCATCTCCTTGTCAAACTTCTCTTTGTATTTAACCTTTTTTGGACAAGAGTAGAATTAGTAGATAATAATGAAAAGAATGTAGGTAGAGTCAGCCATAATTCGAATCCCGAAATACATTTCCTCATTAGTTACATGCACTTGTTGATATAGGAAATCAAATCAATTTGCTACAACAGTCAGGCAGTCAAGAACCCGAGGAGACCGATTTAGAGCAACGTATGCCTTCTAGTAAATCCATGACGTTCTATATCAGATGAATAACTCCGAATACAGATATCAAGCAGATATAAATATAGAGATATCAAGCACAGCACCCAGGTGTGGACAGAAGGATGTTAACATTGGGTCTTCACAACACATTCATAAGCACTGTATACATTTTATTAGCAGTGCTAAAGGATTTATGTACAGCTCATTTTCAATAACATGTTATGTTAAACATAAGCTTTTTTTGTAGCATGTGTCTCCATATAATAGAGAGAAAAATACCCAGTCATCATTCTTGGTCAACTGTTGACCAGAACAGAGTATCTGTCATTTTGATTATGCTTGTCATAACTATCTTGTAAGTTTTTAGTTAGTCTTTACTAACAGTACATTCATGAAGCGTTGAGAAATTGTGGATAAAGTTATATAAACTTTTTGGATATGTGATTATTGTATAATTTTCATAGGGCATCCTGGAACTGGAATTTCCTGAACTGAATGTGCAGTTAGTAAAAAAATTTAAATAAAATAAAATACTAATAATTTTTGTATGGAAGATTTATAGTCACAATCCTGAACCATCTCTGATGATCTCTTTCATGAAATGCCACACCACAAAAGTCAAGCTACATCAAAATAAGTCATCCAGCATTTTTAAAAAAATATTTATAAATGTGTCATAAGGGCCCAATGTTGGTAGCTTTCGTATGTTGGCAGTGTTATCCCTCATATATATATATATATATATATATATATATATATATATATATATATATATATATATATATATATGTGATTCTTTTTCTCCAAAATGTGGAAGGACCTCCAAATCTGAAGAAACATTACTCTGTGAGAACAAACATCAAACAAAAACAGAATGTCATGAGGAGTGTGTAGCACCAATAAACCCCTTTGTAAGTTTAATGTTTTGTGAATGTCTTTTTGCAGTGGATTAACAATGCCATCTAGTGCTCTCACCATCTCAGCAAGGCCAACTGGATCTGCACAGTCCTCATTTTGTAAGGGATGCCAGAACATATAAATTCTGATAATGATGTAATAATTCATTTTACACTTCACTGGAAAATAATAATGCAATGAACTACTCAGCTACGCTTGGCAACAAGGCAAAAGCGTGCATGACAAACAGAAAAGAGGCACAAGTGTAGAATCTGAGTGAGTGGGGATATGGAAGCAGGAGTAAGCAAAATTGCAGGAAAGAGAGTTGTTGGTAAGGAGTGCTTTAGCATTCACTTCCTTAAAAATTACAGTGAGTGCACCAAAGATTCAGTCAAAGAGAGAGACAACGGAAAGGTCAATTGCCCTGCGGTCAGGGTCCATCCTTACATCACTAGTCAGAGCACTCATTTTCTTAATATGCCGCATCTGGGGAGTATCAAAAGAGGCAGTTCCATGGAGGGAAGGCTTGGCCTCCACCTACAAAGTGCAGTGAGATGGCAGGGTGACAGCAATGAAAATGACACAGGACAAAAATGGACAGGATAGATAGATAGATATGCACAAACATGAGGATGAATACATGAATATATGACTGGTATGAATATGGTGACACAGTTAAGTTTACAAGTTAAATGTATCTAAATGTACACAGATCTATGGTCAGAGGACAGTCAATGGTCACAAAGACAGTATTAGACATTGCTTTTAATGCTGGCTGGTAAGAAAAGCGCTGATGGAGCATTTAACCCTACTTCTACAGCTATTACAAGAGCAATAAAAAAATTATCATAACGTGGAACATGGCAATTGTTATGATACAGCAGAGAAAAGATGCAGAAGTGGAACTATGATAAAAGATTGGCTAAAAGTAAGGGCAAAAAAATTACCAAGCTGGTAAGCTTGGACACTTCAGTGGCCAAGTTGATATCAGGACGGTTGACCAGTGATCCTCCACGGCTGGCCTCCTGACGAGCCTTGTCACGGTAACCCACCTATAAGCACAGCAATACATTTAATGTGGTTAAGAGTAACTGGCATGGCTCCCAAGTGGCACAACAGAAAAAGTATACAAACTTGAATCCTGATGATGCTAGTCAAAACTGACCATGCTGTCTGGGTAGAAGAGATGGAATACTCTCTCTCCCCTGTCAATCACAGCAATACAAGGCAATAATGGGCATCTGTGAGCTAATGTGTGTGAAAGAAGGCAAATAGCACTTTCGTCCAAGAGTGTTATGCTGCCTTGTGCACTTATACATATCTCAGAGGAAGAACATTTTAGTCTTCACCATCCCCTGTTGGTAGCTGTTGCATGATAGAGGAGAGCTGGATGGTGGGTGGGAATTGCCAGGATGGCTAACATAAGAAATAAAAAAGAGCAACTGGCACAATCCCAACTATGTCCTATTATCCCAGCAAGAATTCTGAATGACTAGAACATATTAGAGAAAGTGACTAACTGGTTGTGTCACTTTGAAGATGGATTAGTGATGAGACATCTTCAAGATTGTAGCACAAGCCAGTCATCATCACTTATGACTACAACCAAAAACAATGGCCTGGATAACTGAATGCCTTCAGAAATATTTTTGAGTGGAATGATTGGAAATTACCTCACTGATGAGCTTGGCAGCCTGGGTAGCCTTCAGGATGTCGGGGCGATCAGCAACAGATGTATAATGCAGCTTGGCCTTAGCTTCCTGTTTATAGTTGATCTAACAAAGATGAGAGCACAGAGATAACCTACTGCACACTAATCAACTAATCACTTTCAGATAAATGGTTCCTCAAGGGTTCTTTGGATGACTAATGGCGTACTGTAGGACCATTCTCTGACAGGAAATACACTGTTACTCAAAACTTAATTGGTTCTGCAAGACACCAAAAGCTGAAGAAAAGTTGTCAGTGCCAGATTAAACTTTTCATGCCTTTCAGCTCACTGGGTGGTAAGGAAAGCCTTACTGTTTTATCTTTGTCAAAGCCAAACTGACTCACATTGCTCTGGTTCTTGGCTACATCAATGGCATGCTGCACATCTGGAGGTACAGTCATATTGTTGTACTCAGACTTTCCTTTCGCCTTCTCAAACTTTTCCTTGTACAATTTCTGTGGAAAGATTACATGAGCTGTAAAGTCATCACAATCCAAATTAGTTCATATTAATATGAACATACTGAAGACTAGAACTTACAGAACTTGTCATTTTGGTCATCACTTTGCTGTGAGCTGTGTCACGGGTCTCAGGCAGGGTGGTGAAAGAGCCAGACTGGCGCTCCTTCTTGCTGGCCAGCTTGTATTTGCTCTGCAAAGGAATGTTTAAATAAGATGACCGTGTTCTTTCTCTTCTTTGTAAACCAATAACAACCACTTTTATAATGTATTATAACCAACCACTTATAATGTAATTATATATATATCTGCTATAGACAACAACACTGAGGTAATTTTACTACCTCTGAAACCAGACCAGACACTGATTTAGCATGGAGGATCTGAGGGGTATCATGGACAGCGTGGTAGTGTCCTTTGGCCTCTTGATACTTTTGCTTGTATTTGATCTGGTGAAGAAGCACAAATAATTTATATAGTATATAAAACCAAATCAGTTACATTTACAAGTTTCCATATGAATGATCTGGCACTCACATCACTGGAAAGCTCGGTGTTCTGTTTGGCTAGAAGTGTGTACTTGTCATCAGTAATAGGCATCACACAACCTTTCAGCATCTCCTTGTCGTACTTGTACTCCACCTGTAAAGGAACATATTTTATACAATCTCTGTATTTGACGTGGAACCAAGGATAAAAGAGAGCAGTTTACGGCAATGAGCACTTACATCACTCTGCTGGTAGTTGATCTTGGCAGCATGGACAAAGTCGGGTCTGTCCACAGTCCAAATCCACTTATTCTTGGTAGCCTCATACTTCTTTTTGTAGTCAAGCTTCAACAGAAAGGCACATACATGGTTTAATTACATTCCTTAAGAAATGAGAGATGAGCCTAGATATTTGCTGAGTGTAAACTTACATTGCTGATGTTCTTGTAGGCCTCCTTGGCAGCCCGGATGTCGAAAGCATCAGGAGCCATGTTGATCTGAGCTTTGTTTTTCTCATACACTTCCTTATATTTGAGCTGGAAAGAAAATAGCAGTGTGAATATCATACAAATTAATAACTGATTATTTGGATTGATAGATTCTTGAACAAAATTGCAAGACTTACATTGCTGATAAGTTCTTTGACCTTCTTCATGTGCAGATTCAGAGGAGTGTCATGGCCAAGTGTGTAGCCTTTAGCCTTATTCTTATTATACTCCATCTTGTAGATGATCTGGAAACGAAAATTTTCACAATGTCATTAATTATGATGAAGTAGCAGATTCTTTACACCCATTGAATACTCAAACATTAACATCACAGAGTTGAGAAGGAAAAGACAATGGTGAGGCCTTACATCGCTTATCTGCTTTCTACGCTTGTGGACCTGGTGCTCAGGGGTCTCCAACACTGATGTGAACTTTGACTTGAGACGCTCATATTGAGACCTGTACTTCAACTGAGAAAGGAGGAAATTTACACAAGTCAGAGTCTGGAAATGGCCATACCAATATGCTCTAATGAATTTGATTAATATAATGAGTTGTTTAGCACAATGGAGTGATGGGGTTGCTGTGCATATTAGAGGAAGTGAGAACTGTTATGTATTTTTGCAATATTGTTTTTTTATGTCCAAAACCAGAGCTGATACCTTGTAAACTGACATAAACTGTGGTTTGGGAAGTAAAACAATGTTTGCTTGTATTAGAACCCAACAAAAAGCATGCAAATCATTATTAAGGAATATATATCCTCAGATGAACATGCATAAAAATGCAAGCAAAAAAAGACTTGCATGTATTCGGCTATTGTTGGTTTAATTAGTATTTAATATTGTACATCAGAATTATTAATTATAAAACCGTATTTAAAGTAGGTTTCTTAGAGTCAAAAGAGCTGACAAATTCCTGTCAGAATTTGCAAATAATGGATATTATGCAATGGACAGACTCAAACAGAATGATAATGATGTGTATCTAAATCAACTTACACTTTCCACACTGATTAATGCAGTGGGTATGTTATTTAAGCTGTGGTTGATGAGGAAGCATAGTCAAAAAGTGATAATGGGGAATCATTTCACCAAAAAGCAATTAGGATGGAGGGAGAATGGAGGTATTAGGTGTCCAGGGGCCTGTGGTAAAGCCTGCAGGCAGATGGTTACCTTACTCCACATGCTAGTGTTGTACATGGCGTTCAAAAGGTCAGGACGACGCAGCTCATTGCAGCCGCTCTTATGCAGCTCTTTGGCCCTGATTCTATACCTGACCTGTTCACAGAGGAGACATATACACAGCCATACACACAGGTCATGCTACAGGGTAAGACGAGAATGCACAAGGGGATCTCACAGTCCAGAGAGTGGTTTACACTTATATCAACCTGCCAGGTCCAGATAGGTGGAATCAACACGATTAATCATAAAATGAAGTAATTTCTGAGCCAATAGTACTATTAATGGTACTATTTATAATAGTATTGTAGAACTATTCTGCAAATTTACTATCTGAAGTGTACAGATTGATTATGTGCACACTCAAAGAACCGACTGTAGAAACCACTAAACCAGTGCATCATCCAGCAGATCTGAGACGACCTCATGCTCAGGAACCTGTGGTCGAGTAATCTGGAGCTAGAGGGCTTTACCTGGCTCATATTGTTGACCTCTTTAGCCAAGAGGTTTCTAGGGTCATCTACAACTATGCTGTACTTATCCTTAGTCTTCTCATAGGCTGCACGGTAGGATCTCTGCTCAGAACATTAAAGGAAGAATTAAAGACCCATGCCCCCAGTTTAACATTCAACCAGGAGACAGATACTTTTCATTCATCCATGGGGAAGAAGAATTCACAATGGCATGTAAACATGATAGAACACTGTGTCAGAGTAAAAGGCATCACCAATGTATTTATACTGAAATTTACCTTTACACCTGGTAATACTTTAGAGAAAGAAACCATGTCAAGCTTTTATATACCATACAAAACACAACAATCATGTCATTTCTTTAATAATTATTATAATTATAATAATCATTTGCTTTTTGCTATTAATTAATTTAATGATTTTTTAAAAATGAAAAACAAAAGAAAACTATTTTGACTTACATCATTGGATAGGGCAGTAGCATTTCTAGCAGCTGCAAAGAATGGTGTGTCACATGTATACTTGAAGTTGCCTTTGTTCTTCTCATATGATGCCTTGTACAGTCTCTGTTAACAAAATAAGAGTATGTGATAAGCATTAATATTTAGTAGTACTGTGTAAGCTTAAATATTTCATACATACTGTAATACAATATATTTTAAATATTGGTTCCTTGAATTGGAAAATTGTCTTGGAAACATCTCTTCTTGTTTTCCACTTACTTATACTGTATATTGTATTTTGTTTATTCTGTTATTATTGTATTTATTTTATTTAATTATCTTTTAATAAGATTTGTTTAAATTAAGTTGATAGTTGTGTTGTGTGTGTTGTGCTGTGTTATGTATATATATAATGTTACATGTAAGAAATTGACCTGTGCTTCTCCATAAGCATTTCAATGTACATATGTCTTGACATACTGTGCAACTGACAAATAAACTTGACTTGAATTCAGGACTGAAGTGTTTTACCTCACTGTACAGTGTTTTGTTATGCTCAGCCTGCTTCAACAATGGTGTGTCCCACACGTAGCAGCCAATGCCTTTTATCCAGTCCAGATCCTCTTTGTATTTGAACTGCCATATAGGAACGTGAGAAAACAGAATGTTCAAAAGGGCCTTTCAAAGGAATTACCCTGATGCTATTATATATGAAATATAAGTTGCTCTCACATCACTAATGCAGTCTCGGACAATCTTGCTGTGGAAGAACTCAGGACGATCTGGGATGGACTTCCATGTGCCCAGTGAGCTGATGTATTTCTCCCTGTATTTAACCTGTCATAGGGAGAGAAAGGCTCTGAAAGACTCCCCCCCGCAACCAAATTTCCAAAGCATTTAAAATGGAGTAATATTTATTACTGACCTCGCTGATGTCATCTCTGACCCGCTTAGCACAAACAATGTCCAGGGCATCCTTAGTGCTGTGGTAATGTCCTTTAGCTAACTCAAATGTCTCTTTGTAGCGCAGCTATAGGGAGAAACAGGCATCAGATCTATAGAGACACGGACAGACTTTGAAATTTTAATAGTAAGCCATGTATACTTACATCACTGGAATTAAGGTAAGCCTTTTTGGCACGGATTAGAATGGGTGTGTCATGGATGGCGGTGTACTTGTGCTTCATCTTCTCATACTGTTCTTTGTACTTGGTCTAGAGGTAAAGATGGTACATGTAAATGTATATAAGTATGTGCAAGTATAGTAGTTAAAACATTATAATTTTCATCAAGAATCTGACCTACCTCACTGTACACCACTTTCATAGATCTGGCATGATTCAGGACAGGGGTATGAAGCTCTGGAGTGTAGAAGGCTCTTTCTTTGGAAGCCAAACCAGTGTACAGCCACTATAGAATGGAAAGACATATCACACAAAATTCTTGTTCAATTATGCAATTACCCAGATGAGCAAATAAAACAGGAAGCTCAGGATAGCCCCATAAATGCACCCCACAACTGTTCATGAAATATTGTAAAAGTGCTTTACCTTATTGGTAAGAGTCTGGGCCCACTTGGCTCTCTTGAATTCGATAGCATCACCAGTAGTGCTGCACTGAGTCTTCTGCACATTTCCAGCAGCTCTGTACACCAGCTAAAAGCAAAAGGAGAAACATTTCTTTGAACGTTAATCTGTTTAAAGATATATTAAATAGATCTGAAGTACTATGAACACAAACTCACATCACTTATGTGAGTCTTCAGTTCAGACACGCGCTTGTACTCTGGTGTGTCCAGGACCATAGAGAAGTTGGGAAAGTTCTTCTTGGCTTCAACATCGTAGGAAGTCTTGAGGGTGAAAGTGAAATATTAAAGACTTAAAAACACAAAAACAATGAACTATTTTCAATGTGCATGCATGACGAAGATGAATATATTTCTAAATGAATAGTTACCCTGAATTTGTTGATTGCACGAATGCGGACCATTTCAGGAGAATCAAACACGAAGCAACCAATGCCTCTCAGCCAGTGCAGATCCTCTTTGTACTTCAGCTATAAGGAATACAAGCAAACACAGTTAACACAAAAATGTGTTACCTATACACTACAATAGATAAAAAAATCAATAAATAAAATCCAAAAGACATATCAGTACTAATTTATTAATTTTGCTGCAGAATAATACCCCGATATGAGGACATCACTTTTTTTCCAAACTACTTCCTATTTTATGACAATCATTAATTTCCATATCTATCAGAAGCCAGTAAATAAAATACTAAATACAAATCTATATGAACACAATGTCATGAAGCTCTGAAGAGGATAAACAGAACATACATCACTGTTGATTTCATTGACATGAGCGCAGTGCATCAGCTGTGGCGTGATTGGCATTGACAGTAGGGTCCCTCTGCTGTTGTAGTACTTTTCTTTATAGCAAACCTGTTGAGAAAAAGCACACAAATGTGCAATTGCAAACATACACTTGGGATATTCAGGTATTACTTGAAGTTTTTTTTTAACACAGTGCTCTTTTAAAGTTTAGAATAAAATTAATGGAATGAACTGCCTAAACATGCTGAATAAACCAATCAACCATGCTTTACTCACATCACTGATGGCTTCCTGGGTGGCCTTCACCTGTCTGATCTCAGGGGTGTCATACACAGAGTGAACCTTGTCCTTTTCCTTTTCATACTGGGCACGGTACAGTCGCTAAAAGAATAACAATACAAATAAAATATAATAAAGTGCTTCTTCTACTCATATTGTATCTTAGTGTAGATGCTGACGTTTGTCTTACTTCATTGATGACTTCGTTGGCCTTTCTTATAGTGACAAAATTGACACCATCTGGGTCCAGTTTGTAGCTCCTGGCTTTAGTGAGTTCATGAGCTTCCTTGTACTTCACCTTTAGGATATAAACAGATTTCACATTTACACGGCATATTGTCAATATCTGTTGAAAATACCTTAACCATGAAGTATGCTGTAGTGCCTCCTTACATTGCTGGTAGTGATGTTGTTGGCCTTGGCTTGCAGGGCAAGAGGAGTGTCAAAGGGAAGAGAGTAGCCAGTGGGCATAAAACTCTTGCTTGCCTCTTTGTAGATGTGCTAGATAGAAAAAAACATGAAAATAATTACACAACAGATATACATACACTTATGATTTATCAACTGATATAAAAAAGAAATCTTACATCACTCTGGATGTAGTTGGCCAAACGAGCCCTTTCAGTCTCCAAAGTCTTAGCAGGAGCAGTGTTTGTACCTTTCACATTGGTGGCATAGTCATGACGATAATTGAGCTGGGAGAATGCAAAAGACAGGAGTTAGGTATCTCTATGTATGGTATGTATGGTTAAGGTATGTATGGTTAAGAGAAGGAGGATATTCACTAGAAATATTCTGATAGTATTTTAAAAACCTTACATCACTCAGGTTGAGGGCGCTCTGCTTGCATGTCTCATACACTGGGGTCTCTGTTACTACAGAAAAGTTCTTAAAATGTTCAATTCCTTTAGCTCTGTATAGGCTCTGAAACAGGCAAGTAAAAAAGGTAAAGTTAGAAGTGTAGAGAGGCATGTAAACCATGATTCAGAGCGTAATAGAGTGCATACTTACCTCGCTCTGCAGCTTCATGGCCTGCTTGCAGCGCAGAATTTCAGGAGTATCCCATGCATAACATCCAACACCCTTCAGCCAGTTCATATCATCTTTGTAAAAGATCTGGCGATAAACAAGAACAACACATTCAATGTCAAGAAAAAGTAGTTTTGGTTTCAATCAGAGGTAATTTCAAATGGAGGTTTTACAAGGTTTGTAATTTTTCATGAGGCATTTGTAATCCATGTGTAAGCCAAAAGGACTGCAGTACACTGCATTCTATAGTTCAGTTATACTGTTATGTGGAAAACAGCTCAGTGACTGCTTTAAAAATTTACTGAATCAAACACTCAGCTACAATATGAGACAAAGCAAGAAACAGGAAAAAAAAACCCTGTATATTAAATGTGAAACCAGTGCATTTACTCACATCACTCAGCTGCTCATTGACTTTGCGGGCATGTACGTAGACCTGCATGTCAGGCATGCAGATCCACTGGTGCAAGTATTTACGATAGTCCACTTCACTGATCATTTTCTGGGTGTTGCGGGCAGCTACTACTTCTAGCATATCAGGAGGTAAATGGATTTTGGATTTTGTCTTTTCCCAGTTCTCCCTGTACAAGCGCTGTGAAAGAACATACAAAAGTAAGAATTAGAAAAGGTTTATAATTGCTGTGATATTATAAATCACAGGAACATATCAGAAGATATCACGCACATCCAAGTTGAGTTTTCCAGCTTTGATGCATCTGGCTGTGGCTGGGTCGTCCTCCAGACACTTAGGTAGACTGTACAAGGACTTAAACTTCTCATAATCTTCTTTGTATTTCACCTGTAAGAAATCTCAGTATATTCAATAGATACGTCCAGAGAAATTCCTTTTTGTCATTTTGAATATTGGTGAAACTGTGTTGAACTGTACTCACTTTGCTCAGGAGGATCTTCTGCTGTTTGGCATGGACCAGAGCATTCGAGTCATGAGGAATGCTATAGCTCTTGGCCTTGATTTTATCCCAAAGGGCAGAATAGGTTTTCTGTGGTAGAAAAGACCGTGTTTACAGACACTCAGCCCAATAACATAAATTGAAGAAAAAAAATCATTTTAACACCATACTGCTTTCTTCAGACTTACAGTGCTGTAAAGTTGCTTCAAGTTGTAGCATCTTATGTAATCAAAAGTGTCCAAAATAGTAGTGTACAAATGCTTCTCTTTTTGATAGGCCTCTCTATAGTTCAGCTGTTAGTAAAGTACAAATGATACCGCATATTAACATTTAAATGCACAACAAAACAGAACTCTTAAAATTTGTTAAAGTAAATGACGAAATAATTTACTGAAGTTGTACCTCGCTGGCCCAGGTGTGGCCCAGTATAGCAGTCATGTACACAGGAGTGTCTGTTACAATAGAATAGTTATTGAACTCTTTCTTGCCCTCTGCTTTGTACTTGACCTGTTTAAAACAAATGTAAAAGGTCAGAAAGCACAAATATAGAAGTTAAATAAATATTGCAGCTAAAATAAGTGCTACTCACGTCACTCTGAAGCTCATAAGACTTCTTGGCACGCATAATTTCTGGTGTGTCCCAGACATAGCAACCAACACCCTTTATCCAGTTCAAGTCATCTTTATAGAACACCTGCAGCAACAATAAAATACAAAACCATCCCATTTTACTGCTGAAACCAATACAGTGTAATCCATATCTGATTTAGTTCTGAGATTCATAGATAACACACATCACTCAGGATCTCATTGGCCTTGCGGGCACGGATAGCATCATTCTGTTCTGGATGGCACGTCCACTGGTGCAAGTAGGTGCGGTACTGAACATCACTTAGGATGTCTTGGCATTTCTTGGCTACCACATGGCTGATCATGTCATGTGGAATGTGGAGCTTAGTTTTGGAAGTATGGTAATCCTTATGATAGGTTCTCTGTAGAAAAGCAAAGAAATATCATGTTATAATACACAGCATAAAAAGCACGATATCTTTAACATCTATCAAGCATTAAAATATTACACTTGATCTAAAATCCTGTGTGATGTAGGAACATGCAATATTGATCTTAGGCAAACTTACCATATTCTTCATCTTTTCCATTTGCCCAGAGTGGACCACCTCAGGGAAGTCAACCAGAGTGTTAGCCATGTAATGGCCCTTGGCTTTCTCATGGGCATCATGGTACTTGACCTGCAAAGTTCAAATGCTCACCTAGTTAATTATCTTATGCATTCACATGATTTTTATTATTGCTACATTAAACTTAATTAAGCATAAACCACACAAACTTAACAAACTGAAGGGACACTCACGTCACTGACAATGCTTCTGTTTTTTTTAGCTGATACAAGAGGCAGGTACTCGTGGTTCAACTGATATCCAGTGGCTTTAGCTTCATCCCAGCCAAGTTTGTACAGTTTCTGTATTAAACAAGAATAATCATAGGTAGGTTATCACAACATGAGCTTTCACACACATACCAATCTTTAGTTATGAGCATTAGCCCCTAAGAGTTAATTACCTCACTGATGATCTTCGCAACCTCCCTGGAGTGTGCCAGTTGTGGTGTATCTTCAGCTCCAATGTAGTGGCCCTTCTCAAGGTTGAAGGATTCTTTGTATTTCAGCTACATAACAATGGCACACAGATTTAAAAGTCGATTGCAATTTCATTGTAAATTACATTCATTTATTTAATAGTTACATTGTAATTTATACACTGATCTCAAACTTTGATTGCTTTATCTGTCTAAGAAATGACACATTAGACTTGAAAATAAACATAAACAATACCATTTAGAGTAGCTGTAAAATATTTTAAATTAAGTTATATAGACAACAGTTCAGTTTAAGTGACAATGAAAAACATAATAATCTTAATAATAAAATTAAACAATTAATTTACTGGTTCACTCAAACCAGTAAATCTTCAAATTTACATTCATTTTCAATTAATCCATGAATGGACCTTTATTTCACAAAGCACTATGATAATTTATTCAAAACTTTATATGTAATGGTAGATTATCTCTAATTATAGGAAATACTTACATCACTGAGATTGAAGGCATTAACTTTGGCCAAGACAACTTCAGGTCGATCCACGATATTTGTGTACCTGGCAAAGTTATCCTTGGCATCTTTCTTGTAAATTCTCTGTTTGGAGAGAACAGAAGCAGACATTGCTTTATAAGTATATCTTACTATATACAGGACTTCTACCATTTTCAAAAGCACAACTTACATCATTAAGAATCTCCTGGGCTTTTCTGACTTTGACATGATCAACTGAGTCCGCTGCTATCCATCCACAGCCACGGATCCATTCCAGATCTGTCTTGTAGATATTCTGAAAAGAGAATACTTTATATGTTTAAAAGTATTTTTAATGTTCACCAAATTATCTCCAGTAGTCAAAACTACATGTTTACTGAAAAAAAGTTTTGGCTAGAGTGCAACACTTACATCACTGGCGAGATCATATGCTTTGCGGGCCTGAATGACATCATTCTGATCGGGCATGCAGGTCCAATTATGCAGGTAAGTTCTGTAGTTAAAGTCATTGACCTGGGTCTGGCATTTCTTGGCAAGCTCAAGAGACAACATGTCCACTGGGAGGTTAAACTTGGTCTTGGACTTGTTAAAGTCTTTCTTGTACAGCGCATCACTAGCAATCTTAGCAGAGTTTATTGCCAGCATGATCAGTGGGTCATCCTCGACACAGCGAGCGCCGATATGGTGGCCAAGTTCCTTACGATATATCGTCTTGTATTTGTACTGCAGAAAAAGAAGATAGGTTTTGTGGAAATTGAAATAACCAATGTGTAACATAAAATTTATTGAGATATATAGAGAAAGAAAAAAAAAACTTTTTGCTTTTAAATGCTGCAGTTCTTCTTTACTTACGTTGCTCTGTACATTGGTAGTGGCCATACACTGCTTAATGGGAACAGCGTCTCCTGGCATAAAATATGATTTAGCTTTTGTCTTATCCCAGTCCTTTGTGTAGAGTTGCTGTAAGTGATATATGAAATAAAGTCTTAGCTCAAATAGATATGCTATAGTATTCCATTTGCACTTGAAAGATCTACAAGGGAATCTCTCTTACTGGATGTATAATCTTGGCCACCTCCCTGGCTGTGGCCAGAAGTGGGGTGTCTAACATTGTGTATTTGATCTTATCGTTGTGCCAGGCCTCACGATAGCTTGCCTGAAAGATGAATACACAGATAAAGTAAATTTTTATACAGGAATGTACAATACCAAATGTCACAAAAGACATACAACTATATAATTCTTATAGTAATATGTCTGCATTAAACAAATATTCTTCAAATCCAAACTACACTATTTGTTTTTATCGTTACAACTTGAACCAGATTAGTGCCTTAGAATTTAAAAAATGGCATTCTCACCTCATTTAGCACATTTGCCGCATTCTTGGCACGCACAAAGTCAACTCTGTCAATGGGAATAGTGTACTCCTGCTGATCCAGCTTCAGACGGTATCCTCTCTAAAAATACGAATAAAAAATATATCTGTTATTTTCTTGTTAATAACAAATATTATGCTCAAAATAAAATCACATTAAAGCACATTTACAGTTTTTAAATATTAAAGATTAGTTAAATGTCAGCTTCCATTGTAAAAGAATAGTTTTTAGGGACTTACTTCAGCCAGAATTTTTTGGGCATTCTTAACTTTGACGACATCCACAGATTCATGGGGGCTCCAGCCACATCCTTTCAACCACTCTAGGTCAGCCTTATATACCGCCTAGGAAGAAGTTTCAAACCAGATCAGTTGTACAATAACAACTTCAATTCAATTCAATTCAATTTTGTATAGCGCTTTTTACAATAGACATTGTCTCAAAGCAGCTTTACAGAAATATAAACACAGTATACACACAGTAAAAGTGATAAACAACCTGCCACAAACTACATATTCAAGTACTAGTGGTCTTTAAATAACATTTTAAGCCCTTCAGAAGGTATGTACTCACATCACTGCGCAGATCATAGACCTTCCTGGCCTGAACAACGTCATTGGAGTCTGGCAGGCAGGTCCAGTTGTGCAGGTAAGTTCTGTAGTTAAAATCATTGACCTGGATCTGGCATTTCTTGGCAAGCTCAAGAGACAACATGTCTGCTGGAAGGTGGAATTTGGTCTTGGACTTGTTGAAGTCCTTCTTGTACAGTGCATCACTAGCAATCTTAGCAGAGTTTATGGCCAGTATAATCAGTGGGTCATCCTGAACACAGCGAGCTCCGATATGGTGGCCAACTTGATTACGATAACCAGCCTTGTACTTGTACTGTCCAAGATTAAAAATAAAGTTAGTTTTCTATACATTTGAGCAATAGTAAATGCAATTGTTTTTATTTGACTTACATCACTAGCAATATCTCTAGAAGCTTTGGCCTTCAATACAGCAACAGCATCCTCTTTGATCTGGTATGCTTTTGCCTTCTGTGACTCCCAATCCTTGGTGTACAATCTCTGTTAACAGGATAAGGAGTCAGTGATGGTCAAACATTCAATGAAATCCATATAACAAGACAGAATTTATGGGAAAAAATGAATGTTGAAATGTTATAGTTCACTTACATTGCTAACCGCAATGGCATTGGCTTTCGATAGAATGATTGCTGGTGTGTCTGGCTGGATGTGGATTGTGGTTTTGTCTTTGTCCCATGCCTCTCTATATTTTCTCTGTGATTGGAGAGAATAAATAAGTCACCAAAATTAGGCACTGGTTTGAGCAACAGTTATTCAATGCATACATTTTTATGTAGTGGAACTTGTTGACATGGTACAGTGGGATATTACTGTAATATATGTGATGTATATAAATATATATTATATACAAATAAGACCAGCTTACATCACTGAGGATATCAGCATTTTGTTTGGCCAGGACAATGGAAGGCAAGTCCACTGGGCTGGTGAAGCTAATTGTGCTTGGATGCTGTTTGTATAGTTTATCGTTGAGGATCTTTTGGGCATTCTGTACTTTAATAACGTCAAGAGAACCATGTGGCATCCATCCACATCCACGGAGCCACTCTAGGTCAGCCTTATATACAGCCTGGGAAAAGGTTTAAAACTGGGTCAGCTGTCAACTTATATAGTGGCAGAGGGCTAACAAATAACTATAGAAAGCAGTTAGGAATTCCTCATAAACACATACTCACATCACTGCGCAGATCATAGACCTTCCTGGCCTGTGCAACATCATTGGAGTCAGGCAGGCAGGTCCAGTTGTGCAGGTAAGTTCTGTAGTTAAAGTCATTGACCTGGGTCTGGCATTTCTTGGCAAGCTCAAGAGACAACATGTCTGCTGGAAGGTTAAACTTGGTCTTGGATTTGTTAAAGTCTTTCTTGTACAGGGCATCACTAGCAATCTTAGCAGAGTTTATGGCCAACATGATCAGTGGGTCATCCTCGACACAGCGAGCTCCAATGTGATGTCCTTGCTGCTGTCTGTAGCCAGCTTTGTACTTGTACTGTATTTGGAATATTGCAATAGTGATGAACATCCATTCTTTTGTATGTAAATTATGTGTGTCTGCTTAACTATGGTCACTTACATCACTGATGATGTTCCTGGAGGCTTTGGCTGATTTGACTGCAATAGCGTCTTTTGGCAGTACATAGCCTTTCAGTAGACTGTCAACATAAGCTTGACGATAGTATTTCTGGAAAGAGATAAAATGCCTTACTGCTAAGTTAACATTAATCGATCAAAAGATTTATAACAAATGATACTGATATTTCCATAAAAGTCATATCCACTTCAAAATAAACTGCACTTACAGAGCTGTTGTTGAGTTTGTTCTGTTTGCCAAGCATGATCTCTGGAGTGTCTGGCATGACATGTATGTTGAGCTTTTCTTTATTCCAGGCTTCAACATAAGCTCTCTGCAAAACAAAAAGTTAATAAAGAGATATTATTCCTGATATATTTATACATTAGTAAGTAATTATACATGAATTTGTTAGTTAAAAAAAAAGATCATTTTGCTTGCATTTTTCACACAAATTAAATTAGGGGAAAACCCATACCTGATCCATGACCTTAGCATTGGCTTGGGCAAGAGCAATTGGTATAGAGTCTGTTTTGCTAGTAAACTTGAAGTTGCTTGGATGTTGACGGTATTTCCTCTCACTCAGGATTTCGCCAGCTTTTTTGACCTTTTCTACATCAAGAGATCCTATAGGAATCCATCCTGTGCCTTTAATCCATTCCATATCAGCCTTGTAAACAGCCTGGTTTTCCATGCAAGAAAGCATGAAAGACATGGAAAAATATTGACAATATTGATTTGACTTCAAGAAAGAACAGACCTATGCACAAAGAGTTCTTGGGTCTTTACACAAAAAAAAAAACTCACATCACTGCGCAGATCATAGACTTTCCTGGCCTGTACAACATCATTGGAGTCAGGCAGGCAGGTCCAGTTGTGCAGGTAAGTTCTGTAGTTAAAGTCATTGACCTGGGTCTGACATTTCTTGGCAAGCTCAATATTCAACATGTCCACTGGGAGGTGGAACTTGGTCTTAGATTTGTTAAAGCCTTTCTTGTACAGGGCATCACTAGCAATCTTTGCAGAGTTTATGGCTAGCATGATCAGTGGGTCATCCTCGACACAGCGAGCTCCGATATGGTGGCCAACTTGCTTACGATAAGCAGTTTTGTATTTGTACTAAACAAAAATGGAAGAATAAAGATACACATTTACCTTTTTATGTGTGTATAGCTATCACTTTGAAATGTACCTTTAATAGAAATAGCATAAATGGCACCATTAATAGAACTGGTAAACTCACATCACTAATGATGTCTCTGGATGCTTTGGCTGCTTTGATGGCGACTGCATCAGATTTAAGGTCATAGCCTTTTCTGAAGCTGTCCTCAACTCCTTGCCTGTAAAGTTTCTGTAATTTTTTTTTTGTTGCATAAAACAAACTGGTGAATATTATTCAAATTAAACACATTACAATGTATGAACTATAAACAGCTATACATAGTAAGCAAATATACTACATTATAATTCTGAAAAATTATTAACAACTGATACCTACCTTGCTGTTGATAATAGCATTGGCCTTTGAGAGCGTGATTTCTGGGGTATCTGGATTAATGTGGATCTTGACTTTATCAGACTCCCAGGCTGCAATGTATTGACGCTGAAATAAAACAAGAGGAAGTATACTTCATTACTATTTTAGTGGTAGTAAAATTATGAGGACCATTTAAAAAAAAAAAAAATAATAATAATAATTAAAAATGAAACATACTAAAGATGACATTCACTCATTAAATACTTTGTCATTTTACCCTCTATTCTAAATTTAAATAAACCCAAAAGTAATGTCTCTTCTAGCAAGTTGTATCAGATTGATACCTTGAAGTTTAGCCTGATGCTAATGTTACCTTATTTTATGTGTTTTGAGTTCAATCAGCATAAAATCAAGCCATTTTATTCACCTGATTCATAATGTCAGCATTTGTCTTTGCCAAAACCATGGGCATGGATTTCATGTCTTGTGTATATTTTAGTGCGTCTGGTTTTTGCCTGTAGAGACGATCATTGAGAATCTCTCCTGCTTTCATTGCTTTCATAACATCCAATGAACCAATAGGGATCCATCCAATACCCCTCAGGTCCTCAAGGTCTGCTTTGTACACAGCCTGAAGAAAAAGAACGTCAGCTGTAATGCTACAATCAACTTGATGAGAAAAAAAGCTTTGAACAAGAAAATTCCAGACTTATTTGAGGGTAAAACTTTTTCATAACATACTTACATCACTGCGCAGATCATAGACCTTCCTGGCCTGAACAACGTCATTGGAGTCTGGCAGGCAGGTCCAGTTGTGCAGGTAAGTTCGGTAGTTAAAATCATTGACCTGGATCTGGCATTTCTTGGCAAGCTCGAGAGACAACATGTCTGCTGGAAGGTGGAATTTGGTCTTGGACTTGTTGAAGTCCTTCTTGTACAGTGCATCACTAGCAATCTTAGCAGAGTTTATGGCCAGTATAATCAGTGGGTCATCCTCGACACAGCGAGCTCCGATATGGTGGCCAACTTGTTTGCGGTATCCAGTTTTGTACTTGTACTGCAATAAACAAAGTCGGGAATAGAAAGAGAATTTCCATTTTGAAAGTGTAATTTCACACAATATCAAACATATACACTTACAGTTTACATTACACAAAAACACTGTAAGAAAAACATGCATACATCACTGATTATGTCTCTTGATGCTTTGGCAGCTTTGATAGCAACAGCATCACTGCGCAGGTCATAACCCTCCTTCTTGGATTCTTCATTGGCAAGTTTATACCTTTTCTGTTAGTGAGAAAACTGAAATTATTATTGCAATATTAACTGTATTTGAGCTTCAAATTATGCAAGTAAACAGAGAATGGTAAGTTCAAGATAATTGCCTTCAATATCAAGGATACTACATGAGAAAATGTCTTACCTCACTGTAATTGATATTGTTTTGTTTTGCCAGCAAAACATCCATGGCATCGGGCATAATATGAATGTTGCTCTTTTCCTTTTCCCAGGCCTCAGTGTAAAGTTTCTAAAGTAGAAAATTAAAATAATGATGTAAAGACTTGTCAAGGTCTTCAAAGATTTAGCTGTATGATTTGAGGAAAAATATCTGGTTTTAGTTTAATTTGTAACTGCACCTTATTGCCAATAGTAGCATTGGCTTTGGCCAAGACCATTGGCATGTCTTCAGTTGTGCTTGTGAATTTAAAGTTGCTTGGGGGCTGACGATACTTTCTTTCACTTAAAGCCTCTCCAGCTTTCTTCACTTTCTCAACATCAAGTGAACCAATAGGGATCCATCCCAGCCCCTGTAGCCATTTTAGGTCAGCCTTATACACATTCTAAGCATCAGGGATTAAAAATAAAATCATATTAATTAGTGAAATTATGTAACACCAAATGGGTTTATAATTCTATATGATGGTGTTGCTCATTTTTGACACAAAACCTATTTGAAAAGTGACACCCAAAACAATACACTTACATCACTCTGAAGGTCATAGACATGTCTGGCCTGGACAACATCACTGGAGTCTGGCAGGCAGGTCCAGTTGTGCAGGTAGGTTCTGTAGTTAGTATCATTGACCTGGATCTGGTTCTTCTTGGCCAATTCAAATGCCAGCATGTCCACTGGAAGGTGGAATTTGGTCTTGATCATGTTGAAGTCTTTCTTGTACAGGGCATCACTAGCAATCTTAGCTGAGTTCAAAGCCAACATGAGCAGTGGGTCATCATGGATGCTCCGGGCTCCAATGTGGTGGCCAACTTGCTTACGATAACCAGTTTTGTATTTGTACTACAGGGAAAGATAATCGTGACATTATTTTTTACATCAATTACAGCATTTACATAAATGTATAATGTGCAATTTGTGTTTATTATAACAGACAACTCACATCACTGATGATATCTCTGGATGCCTTAGCAGCTTTGATTGAAATAGCATCATTGCGCATGTCATAACCCTTCTTCTTAGCCTCTTCATTGGCATGTTTGTATTGTTTCTAGTTAAGAAAGTAGAAAATTAGAAGATAGCATGGGAAACTATAGGCGTAGTAAACTTTTTCAAGTCTTTCTCTCTGAATCTTACCAGGCTGTAGTTATATTTATTCTGTTTTGCAAGGAGCACCTCCAATGTATCTGGCATGATGTGAACTTTGGTCTTATCACTCTCCCAAGCAGCAATGTAATTTCTCTATTGTGTGAAAATACAAACATTTATATACATCAGAATCAAAATTAAAACAAAGGGTATGCAATTAAATGATAAACAAGGTCCACATGACTGCTTCTTGAAACACCACCTTATTCATGATATCATTATTGGCTTTGGCCAAGACCATTGGCATGTCTTCAGTTGTGCTTTTGTGCTTGAATTTGCTTGGGTGCTGACGATACAGCCGTTCACACAAAACCTCACCAGCTTTCTTGGCTTTCTCAACATCAAGTGAACCAATTGGGACCCATCCCAAGCCTTTCAGCCATTTCAGATCAGCCTTATACACAGCCTGTAATGTGAAAGTAACAAATAATTCCATTAAGTGAAGTTCAACATTGGAGAAACACACGAACAAATTAATTCAGATGAAAAACTTACATCACTCTGAAGGTCATAGACGTGTCTGGCCTGGACAACATCACTGGAGTCTGGCAGGCAGGTCCAGTTGTGCAGGTAGGTTCTGTAGTTGGCATCATTGACCTGGATCTGGTTCTTCTTGGCCAATTCAAATGCCAGCATGTCCACTGGAAGGTGGAATTTGGTCTTGATCATGTTGAAGTCTTTCTTGTACAGGGCATCACTAGCAATCTTAGCTGAGTTCAAAGCCAACATGAGCAGTGGGTCATCCTGGACACTCAGGGCTCCAATGTGGTGGCCAACTTGCTTACGATATCCTGCTTTGTACTTGTACTGCCATACAAAAGGTTGAATAATGGCAGAAAGAAATAGAACATGCAAATTGTGATTTTTCAAAAAAAGAATGCCTTATAGAGGAATACAAATGCACACATGTTTATGCCTTTCAATTTGATAAGGAAACACTTACATCACTGATGATATCTCTAGAGGCCTTTGCTGCTTTGATAGAAATGGCATCATTTCGCATGTCATAGCCCTTCTTCTTAGCCTCTTCATTGGCAAGTTTGTACAGTTTCTGAGGGGTAGGTTGTGAGAAACATTATTATTTACACAAAAAAATATAAGAGTCACAAAAACATCAAATCAAATATTCATAATGGAGAGTTCATAGCAGATACGTGTTGTATAATCCTTACAATACTAACCTCACTGTAGTTGATCTTGTTATGTTTTGCATGGAGCACCTCTAATGAATCTGGCATGACATGGATGTTGGTCTTATCGTTCTCCCAAGCTTGGATATAAGACCTCTAGCAGAATATATTTAATTGAAAATAATTAAACACAAATTATTATATTTACAAAATAACTTAACTTGCATGCTGTATGTCAGTGTAACCTCTACCTTGTTCATGATATCATTATTTGCTTTGGCCAAGATCATTGGCATGTCTTCAGTGGTGCTCGTGAATTTAAAGTTGCTTGGGTGTTGGCGATATTTTCTTTCACTCAAAGCCTCTCCAGCTTTCTTCACTTTCTCAACATCAAGCGAACCAATGGGGATCCATCCCAGGCCTTTTAGCCATTTAAGATCAGCCTTATACACAGCCTGTAGATTGAAGTTAATAGAAAATGAACTGGTTTTAAATCAGATGAGTAAAGAAATCAATAAAGCTACTTTACTAAATGAAATCACTTACATCACTCTGGAGGTCATAGACGTGTCTGGCCTGGACAACATCACTGGAGTCTGGCAGGCAGGTCCAGTTGTGCAGGTAGGTTCTGTAGTTGGCATCATTGACCTGGATCTGGTTCTTCTTGGCCAGTTCAAATGCCAGCATGTCCACTGGAAGGTGGAATTTGGTCTTGATCATGTTGAAGTCTTTCTTGTACAGGGCATCACTAGCAATCTTAGCTGAGTTCAAAGCCAACATGAGCAGTGGGTCATCTTGGATGCTCCGGGCTCCAATGTGGTGGCCAACTTGCTTACGATACCCAGTTTTGTATTTGTACTATAAACAGTAAAAACCAGTTCAGTATAAGGAAAAACATCTTCAAAATGAAAAGCAACGACTTTGTAGCTCATAAAACTTACATCACTAGCAATATCCCGGGAGGCTCGAGCAGCAATAATAGAAATAGCATCATTGCGCATATCGTAGCCTTTTTTCTTGGCTAGTTCATTGGCAAGTTTGTATTGTTTCTGGGGGGAAAAATACAATCAAATTACTACATTTATTTACACACAGAAAACTTAATTTTGAAAGCATTTGCTGTAATTTCTACTTGTAAACAACCCATAGTCTTGCATTCGGTGTAATCAATCGATAAAAAATAGCAACTTCAAATTTTATTTAATTTTGATGAACATTATGTTAAGAACAACAGCGTCAAGTATACAATAAAGATTCTGACCTCACTGTAATGTACTTTATTCTGTTTTGCGAGGACCACATCCATTGCATCTGGCATGATGTGGATCTTGGTCTTATCATTCTCCCAGGCTTGGATATAAGTTTGCTTTCAGAAAAGAATATATGTTATAACACTTACATTAATCTGCACAATAAGTAATTAAATAAGCAATTAAAATTAATGCTACCTTGTTCATGATATTATTATTGGCTTTGGCCAAGACCATTGGCATGTCTTCAGTTGTGCTCGTGAACCTGAAGTTGCTTGGGGGCTGGCGATATTTTCTTTCACTCAAAGCTTCTCCAGCTTTCTTCACTTTCTCAACATCAAGTGAACCAATAGGGATCCATCCCAGGCCTTTTAACCATTTCAGGTCTGCTTTATACACAGCCTGTGAAATGAAAGCAATAAAAGCAATTGAAAATCTATTTAGCAATGTTCCATAGAATAAACACTAACAAATCCAGATGAAAAACATACATCACTCTGGAGGTCATAGACGTGTCTGGCCTGTACAACATCACTGGAGTCTGGCAGGCAGGTCCAGTTGTGCAGGTAAGTTCTGTAGTTGGCATCATTGACCTGGATCTGGTTCTTCTTGGCCAGTTCAAATGCCAGCATGTCCACTGGAAGGTGGAACTTGGTCTTGAACTTGTTGAAGTCTTTCTTGTACAGGGCATCACTAGCAATCTTAGCTGAGTTCAAAGCCAACATGAGCAGTGGGTCATCCTGGATGCTCCGGGCTCCAATGTGGTGGCCAACTTGCTTACGATACCCAGTTTTGTATTTGTACTGTTCAAAATTAAAAGGTGTTAATTTTTTGCACACACTGTAATCAATCCTGTCACACATGGATAACATTTATTTTGTCCTAATTAAAGAAAAACATACATCACTAGCGATAGCTGTAGATGCCTTGGCTGCTTGAACTGAAATAGCATCATTGCGCATATCATAGCCCTTCTTCTTTGCCAGTTCATTGGCAAGTTTGTACAGTTTCTAAAAAATGGAAGATAAGAAGTTAGAAATAAATTTGCATCATAAATACTTTATCTGAAGGTTATGCATTAGGCATTACTAACTTCACTGTAGTTGGCTTTATTCTGACGTGCAAGAGTGACATCCATTGCATCTGGCATAATATGGACTGACGTTTTGTCCGTTTCCCAAGCCTCAATATAGCTTTTCTGTGAAAAACATGTTTGTAAGTATTCAATACAGTGAACATATCCGTTTTGCATTACATTTACATTATTAGTTATTAAGTTATTTATCAAGCCCATTTATCTGATTAGGTCACAACCTAATAATAACCTAATTAATGAAATAATAAAAACAATAACATAGAAAGTGACCTAAATCACCTTGTTCATGATCTGATTGTTGGTTGCAGCTAGAGTCAGGTCCATGGAGGACATATCTTTGGTGAACTTGTTTTTGCTGGGGTGTGTACGATAAAGTTTTTCACTACCTATCCGACTAGCAGTTTTGGCTTTCTCCACGTCCAATGAGCCAATGGGAACCCATCCCACTCCTTTCATGTAGTTGTTGTATTCACTCTTATACACATTCTGTGAAAAGACAAAAGAATCAAATATATTTAATGATTTTAAAATCAATTTGTTTAATTTAAGGTCAATGTGAATTTATTAACCACCATGTAGATTTTAAAATAGGTAATATAATACTAATGGGGACTTTGTATTATTAGCAATTTACAGCGTAAATTATAGATTTAAATCTTTCATAGATTTCTAGACTAACAATGTACACTCACGTCACTAGCAATCATCTGCATGTTGCGAGCCAATTCCAGGTTCATGGCATCAGGCAGGACTGTGTGGCGAGCAAAGTGCTGTTTGTATCCGGCGTTGGTTTGCACAGCGGATGCCTGCTTAGCCTGTACAACACTCCACATGTCCACCGGGGTATGGTACTTCAACTTAGACTTGTGATAGTCTGCCTTGTAGTTCTTCTCACTTTGCATTTTAGCCACATGCATGTAGTGCACCAACAGCGGGTCATCCTGAAGACTACGGAAGCCGACATGGTGGCCCCTAGCCTTCTGATAGTCCAGTTTATACTTGTACTGTTAAAAGTAAAATATCAAATCAGATCAGGCAAAGACAGACATTGGCTGTGACAAGGTAATCAGATAATGATTCAGTAGGTACTCACATCACTGGCAATACGTGTTGAAGCTTTGGCTGCGACTAAAGGTATAGCATCCGCTCTGAGGTCATAACCCTTCTTCTTTGCAGCTTCCATTCCAGCTTTGTAGGCTTTCTGAAATGAATTGTCATGGACATAAGATTAGAATGGGCAACAAATGGAGTATCTATGACTGAAATTGAGAACCTTTGCTATAACATATGATTTAGATGTACCTGACTCATAGTTATTGCATTGGCCTTTGCCAGAAGAATCTCTGGGCTGTCAGGCATGATGTGGATCTTACACTTGTCCTCATTCCAAGCAGCTGTATATGCTTGCTGCAATTAAACATACAAAATAGTGAATTACCAACCAGAGAAACGACTACATTAATTAAAGTATAAAAAGATATTTTGCTCAGGAGATAAGCTACCTTGTTCATGATCTGGTTGTTGGCAGCAGCTAATGCCAAGTCCATGGAATCCATGTGCTTTTGGAAGGTGTATTTAGATGGGTGAGTTCGGTACTTATTATCACTGAGTATCTGTCCTCCAACTTTTGCGGTCTCCACTCCTAATGAGCCAATAGGCACCCATCCAACACCTTTTACATATGTGTTGTAATCACTCTTGTACTCAACCTGAAAATATTAGCAGAAATATTGTTTATGACATGAACAACCATTGTTAAGCTGACACAAATTCATACTTGACAATAGAGAAAATATTTGACTTACATCACTGGAACTGGAATTCATAGAGCGAGCTAACGCCAAGTGCATGGCATCAGGAAGTAATGTGTAGTGATGGAAAAGCTGCTTGTAGCCTGCGTTTGTTTGAGCTTTAGAAGCCTGTTTGGCATGCACAACACTCAACATGTCTACGGGGGTATGATACTTCAGCTTAGCCTTGTGATAGTCCTTCTTGTAGTTTCTTTCACTCTGTATTTTAGCCACTTGCATGTAGTGCACCAGCAATGGGTCATCTTGAAGACTACGGAAGCCTACATGGTGGCCCCTGGCCTTCTCATATGCTAGTTTGTACTTGTACTGTAATTGAATGAAAGCTCTATTAATAACAAGGACATACACATGAACAAATGTGAAGATTATATCTAGAACCAGAAGAAGAGACAATAAACATACATTGCTGGCTATGTCCCTGCCAGATTTGGCAGCCAAGATGGAAATAGCATCTGCTTTGAGGTCATAACCTTTCTTATTCATTTCCTCACGGCCAGCTTTGTAGAGTTTCTAAAAACGTACAGAGAAAAGGATGAGAAAATGCTCCAGTATAGCAAAGTAATACATAGCTACATTTCAGATATTTCAAGGGAACAACATTTTTATTTTTTTTTTTACCTTACCTGGCTCATATTGATGGCATTGGCCTTGGCAAGGACAAATTCAGGGCTGTCAGGCATTAAATGAATTTTGATTTTATCTTGCTCCCATACAGCAGTATATGCTTGCTGTATTAAAACAGATGGAAAAAAATGGTTACTAGACATTAATAAATACTTAGATCTTACAATTCCACAAAATGCAAACTTGCCTTGTTCATAATCTGGTTGTTGGCAGCAGCTAAAGCCAGGTCCATGGAATCCATGTGCTTGTGAAAGGTGTATTTGGAGGGATGAGTACGGTACTTCTTGTCACTCTGTATCTGTCCACCAATCTTTGCAGTCTCAACTGCTAAGGAGCCAATAGGAACCCATCCCATACCTTTAATAAAGCTGTTGTAATCACTCTTGTACTCAACCTGTAAAGGAAAGAATGATGAGAATTGAAAACTAAAAACAAGATTTATATATGATAATAAGGTAACAAGAGAAATTGATTTGTTTCTTGATGGCATATCATGTGATCATCACCATCATAGTTGCCCTGTTTTCACTATGATAGTTCATGGGTCAGGTATACTTTTGTTTACACACATTGTTAAAATTCCAGTGTTACACAGGCATTGTAAAGGAAATAAATTTTACTCACGTCACTGGAACTGGTGTTCATAGAGCGAGCCAGCTCCAGTTGCATGGCATCAGGTAGAAGTGTGTATTGATGGATAGGCTGTTTGTAGCCTGTGAAACTCTGAACTGCAGATGCATGTTTAGCCTGGACAACACTCAGCATATCCACAGGAGAGTGGTACTTCAGCTTAGCCTTGTGATAGTCCTTCTTGTAGTTCCTTTCACTCTGTATTTTAGCTACTTCCATGTAGTGTACCAACAACAAGTCATCCTGAAGACTACGGAAGCCGACGTGGTGACCTCGTGACTTTTCATAGTCTTTCTTGTACTGGAACTGTGAACACAATTATCTCATAAAATCATGGACAAGTGATGGACAAGCTCTTTAATATAATTTGGGGAAAAAAGGGCATTTGTATTTACTCACATTGCTAGCAATATGCCTTCCTTGTTTAGCAGCAACTATAGGAATAGCATCAGCCTTCATGTCATATCCTTTGGCAATGTCTACAAGCCACTGAGATTTGTAGTGTGACTGTAAAAAAGAAGAACGTTATGTTATAGTGCATTTTATTTTATTTAACATTTTTCTTTTTCACCTCTAGTCTAACTAATAATAGATGTGGCGGCCCATAACGGGAACAGCTAAAAGAAAAAGAAGAAGAAGAAGAAGAAGAAGAAGAAGAAGAAGTCTAGCTTAAAATAGTCTACAGCGAATATGTTATACTTCCAAAATGCATGCAAAGTTTCAGTTACAATCTTTCTGGATTAAGACCCTCTTTCAACATATGAGTTACCTCACTAATAGTCTGGGCATTAAACTTGGCCTGAAGAAACTGTGGGGAGTCTGCTGGAAGGTGGTAGGTGTGCATGTACTGCTCTCCAGAAGCCTTATAAGCAGACTACAACATCAAAGAACATACATAATACAAATTATGAGAAAACTGTGTCTTTTAAGTAATCATTATATTATAGTAGTGCACTGCATATACTATATGTACTGCAATACATACAGGATGCATCTGCTTTGTGTTATTCATGGCTAAAACCATGTTCATTTGGTCTGTCAGGCTGGTGAACTTCAAACTGCTCGGGTGAACTCTGTACTTCTTTTCATCCAGAGCAGCTTTAGCTGTTTTAGCTTTCTCCACATCAAGAGAACCAATAGGAACCCACCCTGCTCCCTTGTATATGTTGTTATACTCCGACTTGTACGCGTTCTGGCAAGACAAGATGAAAACTAATTAAACAAGCTCTAAGATTGATTTGTGTTAGTAAATTAAGAGAAATGATGCTGAAGTTAGACTTACATCACTCTGAATTTCCATCATGTTGCGAGCAAGGTCAATATGCATGGCATCAGGTAGAAGTGTATAGTGATGAATGGGTCGTTTGTAGCCTATGTATGTCTGAATTGTAGATGCATGTTTAGCCTGGGCAACACTCAGCATATCTACAGGAGAGTGGTACTTCAGCTTAGCCTTGTGATAGTCCTTCTTGTAGTTCCTTTCACTCTGCATTTTAGCCACGTGCATGTAGTGCACCAGCAGTGGATCATCTTGAAGACTACGGAAGCCCACGTGGTGACCTCTGACCTTCTGGTATGCAAGCTTATACTTGTACTATAAAAAGGAAAACATACAAATGTTACTGTTACAATTCTATACCATATTTTAAACATACTTATGCAATGAAAAGTGCAGTTACTAACATCACTGGCGATATCTCTAGAGGACTTGGCAGCAACAATTGGAATAGCATCTTGCTTCATCTGGTGTCCTTTCAGAATATCTTGCTTGTGTGCATATGTGTAGTATGTCTGCAAAAATGTAAATCAATTAACTACTATTTCTACAAAATATTTCATTAAAAAACAATTGACAAATGATGGTGTGTTTACTTACATTGCTGATGTTCACAGCATTGTATTTAGCTTGCAAAAACCCAGGTGCATCAGAAGGGAGATGGTATGTGTGCATGAACTTCTCTCCACTGGCTTTGTACAGCCTCTGCAAAACAACGAAACCACATGATATAAATTTAAATTTTGGTTTCCAACATACCTCAACTTTCTATAGTCATAGGGGCATATTCATTGTTACACACATCACTTAGCTGCTGTGCATTCAGCTTCGCTTGTTCCATAACAGGACTGTCAGTTACACTGGTGAACTTGACGGTGTCTGGATGCTGCCTGTACTTTTTTTCATTGAGAGCATTGCCTGCAGCCTTAGCTTTCTCGACATCCAGTGAGCCAATTGGGATCCAGCCAATACCTTTCACAGAGGCTTCATAGTCTGCTTTATAGTTGTTCTAATAAAGAGTAATTTGACAGAAATTGTGAGTTACTGTGAGCGTACATGCCCTGTACCCTGAATTACTTTATTTAATCACATTTGGCCTAATGTCAACCTAAAAATGCCTTTATTCAATTCAATTGAGTTGAGGTAAAGAGAATTGTCTTACATCACTAGACAGGTTGTTCATGTTGCGAGCCAGCTCCAGGTTCATGGCATCAGGTAGAAGTGTGTATTGATGAATGGGCTGTTTGTAGCCTGTATATGTCTGAACTGCAGATGACTGTTTAGCCTGGACAACACTCCACATATCCACAGGAGTATGGTACTTCAGCTTAGCCTTATTATAGTCTTTCTTGTAGTTCTTTTCACTTTGCATCTTAGCCACTTGCATGTAGTGGACCAGCAGTGGGTCATCCTGAAGATTACGGAAGCCGACATGGTGGCCCCTGTTCTTGTTGTAATCTTTCTTGTACTGGACCTAAAGGCATAACAAATCAGTGTTTTATTGATCGCTTTCCTATCCCAGGTTGTGCATGTTCCATGCTTTGTAGTAATGAAAAAGAAAGACACATACATCACTGGCTGCATGCCTTGCTGCCTTCGCTGCACGAACAGCGATAGCATCAGCCTTCAAGTCATAACCCTTTGAAATAAGATCCTCGAAGCCCAGCTTGTAACATTTCTGAAAATTGAGAACAATGTGGAAAGCTTCATTAACAACACTGTCATAACCCCATGGATTCCTCATTAGAAATATTTACATACATTGCTGATATTGTAGGCGTTACACTTGGCCTGGATGAACTGTGGAACATCAGAAGGCAGCGAGTATTTTTGATGGATTTCCTCTAGCCCTTTCTTGTAATGAAGCTACAAAAGAGAATACAAGACAGATACAGTGCACAAAGAGGTCTGTTCAATTTAAAGGAGAATAAATAAAACATTGCTATAGTATGCAATGCAATGTGCTAGACTCTGAAGGTGTACAGTTTGGAGCACAAGACATGAAGAATGTTCTGGATCATATTCTTAGACCATGTACTTACATCACTCCTGAGTAGCTGATTGAGCTTAGATTGCAGCATGATGGGATGGTCATCAATTGCAGTAAACGGCACAGAATCTGGAGGCTGTCTGTACTTTTTCTGGGTTGAGATAATAGCACAATAACAACAGACTAAGCTTGACAGTGTGACAGATTAATCAAAACAGTAAAAAGAACATTTTCATAACTTGTCAGTGTTTTGACAATGTTTTTAAGTGTACTGTATGTATAAAATTGTCAAAACAACACAGTGTACAATGTAGGGATTAAATGCAAAGGAACTACAGTATGTGTATTTCCATCCATCCATCCATCTTCAACCGCTTACTCCTTTTCAGGGTCACGGGGGAACCTGGAGCCTATTTGTATCTGTTAAATCCTCTAATACCTGTATTTGTATTTAAACCAGATAAAACCTCATTTTGTACATGGCTTGAACCATATGACATAAAATTATTATTATTATTATTATTCTACATGTGACTGACTCAATATGTTTTCTAGCCATTTTAAGATTTGTGAGATTGCATCTTAATGTGCAGCCTGGGATTCTAACCTCGGAAATAATCAATGACTTGACAATTATACCTCACTCAGGATCTCTCCTGCTTTCTTTGCCTTCTCGACGTCCAGAGAGCCATAAGGTATCCATGGAGTTCCTTTAGTGTAGTTGTTGTACTCTGACTTGTATTCATTCTGTAATGGGAGGGTGGGAATAAATCAGCAAAATTATAAAGAAAGCTAACGAAAGCTTTAAAAAAAAAAAGTTTGTACTACACAAATTAAACACTAATGCAAGGTTAATTTCTTAAAGTACTGCATATGTCCCCCATTAGACTTTAACTAAACAGTTCAATGTAACTTTACTGTGTAGGGCTATAGCGTGAATGCTTACATCACTCTGGATGATATTGGCTTTCTTTGCCAGGTCCAGTGCTACACTGTCATATGGCAGAAAGTAGCGATTGATGATATTTTTGTAGCCTCTCATGCTGGCAATAGCCTGAGACTTCTTTGCTAGTGTAACAAGCATCATGTCCAGTGGGGTATGATACTTTGTCTTCATCTTCTCATAATCCTTTTTATATTCACGCTGTTGAAGAGAAATTTTACTTGCATGAATAATCGTATGAAACTGTAATAAAAACAAATCATATTTCAGAATGTCATTCTAGTTGTTATGTAAATATGCAATAATTACCTCACTTTGGATCTTAGCAACATGAACTGAGTGCATAATCTTTGGATCATCGTTAATGCTAAGAGCACCAACCATGTGTCCTTTGGTCTTTTCATAATCTTTCTTGTATTTCACCTAACACAGCCAACAGAGCACAATGATCTCAGATGCAATCAAAATACTATTGTAAATGTTCAAGTAAATGCTGAATTTGTGTCTGTGAACAACAGAGCTTTGTTTACTTACATCACTGACAATGTTGGTGTGGGCACGAGCTGCAAGGATGGGGATAGCATCACCCTTCACTTCAAATTTTTTTGCTTTTGTCTTTTCCCACTCAAACTTGTAACAAGTCTAAAACCACAGAATTGTTTCATATTAAAACATAAAAAAGATCACTCGTTAACGTTCATATCTAAATAAAATAATATTGTGATGTTATAATGGATAATACTTACATCACTAATGTTATAGGCGTTAACCCTAGATTGAATGAAGAATGGGTCATCAGGAGGCAGGTAACACTTAAACTTCTCTTGCTCATACTGTGCCTTGTAGTTCAGCTGAAAAGCCAATAGAAATATAGTCAACAACTGCACATACTGAAGATACAGCTATTATAACAGAGCTATTGAATTTTTAATTATGACTAGTCAGAAGGTGTTGCTTTATTTTTTGTAACAGCATGGCTCTGACAGTAGTTCTTGCTGCAAGACAAATCACAGCTTTATATTACTGTGCTCGTTCTAATACTTTATTATTTCAATAATAACTTACACAGGGATTTTTATGGCAGATGTTCCAAATAAATGAATTAAAAATGTGTAACATTTTTCTGTTTAGAGACATTTATTTTGCATTTCTGGATAGAGTCTACAGGGGAATTAAATAAAATTAAATAAAATAAATATACAACATGGTTTTATTCTTTAAAAAAAACACAACTGTTGCTGTTGACATGCTGTTGTTTAAAAAAAACCAAATTTAGGGTGTAGTAAATCAGATTCATGTTGCATCACATCACCCCATCACTAATTATTTCCTATAACAGCATGATCTGTTGTTTAATTTATTATTTTGAAAATGATCACAATCAACGACATCAATGTCCTAGTTCAATACTGTCTAACATTCTAAAGTACTACAGTACAATTATTCCTTTACTTAATGTGTTTAAAATAAAAAAGATGTATTCTTTACTATAGATTATCTTTTTAATGTCATATGTATATTTTTAAATATATTTAATTTTTTAATTTTGTTTAAATTCACATCTAAATTCTTTGGAAAAAAAAAAAAATATATATATATATATATATAAAACACATCACTACATCATATAAGTATGATTTACAGTAAATTCAAAATTAACATTCATATTATTCAAATACTAATAATTTTACATTCTTTTTCTATGATAATATTATCTATGCACTGCAAAATACGGAGGTCATGAAATTTCAGCCGATGGCAATGCTGTTTCTTAAAATGTCCTGTACTGAAAGTCTCTTTCATTTGACCCTTGTGGTCAGGAATGTTATTTTGAGATTTAGGTATGCAAAGTCCTAAAATATCTCAGGACATTCACTTTATCTACTGAACAGCAACTGGGCTTTGAAGATAAAGTGTGGCCTAAGTATTTGTGGATGGCATTTAGCTTACATGGAAATGGCACTGATGCCACACGGTTTATGGGCATTATTGTAATTTTACTGGACTCTGTGCTAGTGAGAAATTATTGTCTATGCAATCGAAATGACATATTTAACTCTTGTCAAAACTGAGCTAGGAATTAAAAGAGATAGAGAGATGTACATCACTCAGCTGCTTGGCGTTGATGGCTGCTTGTACTTGGACAGGTGAGTCTGTTACTTGTGTAAACTTTATTTTGTCTGGGTGTTGCCGATATAGTGTCTATAAAAAAGAAACGAAACATACAAATATAATCACACAACACAATGCAAAAAGGATTCAATGTAGAAGTTGAAACATGAATGTTATCCATTTGGTCAACTCATATCTGGCAAACTCACATCTTTACATTGTCCCACTTTTTTAATTGCGTCGTATTCAGGTGTTATAGTTTGAGGGAAGAAGCATCTTGTCTTCATATCCTCATAATCGGCTTTATAATTTCTCTAAGAGCAAACAAAGGCACAACATTAAATAAAATGTAACTGGATAAAACTGCTCAAGTAATATATGTAAATTATTGGTCAGTAACATACAAGTTACTTACGTCACTCTTTAACTCTTCCACCTTCTGACAGCGAAGCATGTTTATATCTTCATAACTCCCAATATAGTGGCCCTTTATCTCGCTTTCATACTTGTCTTTATAGTGCATCTAACGAATGAAATAGAAACAAGATTTTTATATCAATAAGCCCATACTGCATGCTTTTTTTTTTTAACAAGGAATAAAGTAAATGAGACTCACGTCATTAAACTTTTTGAGCACACTGTCCATCTTGAACTTGGGGGTGTCACAGTAATTAATGCTGGATCCTTTTGTTTTTTCATAGCTTGCTTTATACACTTTCTAAAAATAGGGCGTAAGAAAGAGGGGTAAATGCCTAATACACCCCATGTAAGCATCTGAAAGCAGCCTTAATGGTTTACCTTTGCAAATCACATCAAAGATTACTGAAATCTAAGCAATGACTTCAAGCCATAGACGTGACTGCCATGTTTAATCATTTTTACATTTAATACTATACTTTCCAACATCATCCTCAGCATTTAAATTTGATATTTCATTCAAGTATTAGCAACAAAAAGAATCTCCAAGAAACATTAGAGCCACCTGGTGGACAAAAGTTCTGCAGTTTGACAAAATGGGGTTAAACATTAAAGCAAAAAAAAAAAAAAAAAAAAAAAAAAAAAAAAAAAAAAAAAAAAAAAAACCCGAAAGTGAATAGGGTACTACAAAATAATACAATACAACTAAAATGCAATTTTTTTCCTAATGTGGTCACATACATTTACTACAGAAGTAAATAAATCCAACATGCAAACCGTACATCACTCAAGATGGTGCCAGCGTATCTGAGTTGCCTGAGGAGGGGGTTTTCTGAAGCTGGGAGAACGTTGTAATCAGATTCTGATTTTGTATTTTCGTAGACTTTCTTGTATTTGACCTAAGAAGGAGGGGAAATGTTCATAAATAAATCCATTCTGGTGGTGAGCTTTATGGTAGTTTATATGGATACAGGTCTGTTTTCTGCTTCATTGTTTGTATCTACATTCTGTCTCAGTCAATGTCACAACTACAGTGAGCCAATTTAAGAATAGCTTTAGTGTCATTGGTTAAATTCAGACCCAGACTAAAAAGCATTTGCACTGACACATATCCACTAACAGTATGATTTAAATATGTGCTTGTAATCCAGCTTGTTCTCTAATACTGTCATGGTTTCCAAGGTCATGAACTGATGGGGCCTGCTGGTCTAAGTCTAAAGCACAGTACCTAAATATCTGCATGACAAACATTCACATTCACAGTCATCATAAGCTGTTATGAGTCATTGGCTACAAAATGAGAAAATAGATAATTTTTCAGACATTGTCCCTAAATTACTGTCTAGTTTAAAAGTACTATACTACTGACTATCTAACTTTTACTCATTAGTGACTGTCAGTTTTACTGTTCTGTTTTATTTAAATGTACTATTGACTAAATTACTTTTTGTTTATTAAATGAACTATACCACTGGTTATCTCACTTTTACTTTTCTGTGTTTATATAAAAGCGCTATACCACTGATTATCTCACTTTTACTTTTCTGTGTTTATATAAAAGCGCTATACCACTGATTATCTCACTTCTACTTTTCTGTGTTTATATAAAAGCGCTATACCACTGATTATCTCATTTCTACTTTTCTGTGTTTATATGAAAGCGCTATACCACTGATTATCTCACTTTTACTTTTCTGTGTTTATATAAAAGCGCTATACCACTGATTATCACACTTTTACTTTTCTGTGTTTATATAAAAGCGCTATACCACTGATTATCTCACTTTTACTTTTCTGTGTTTATATAAAAGCGCTATACAACTGATTATCTCACTTTTACTTTTCTGTGTTTCTATGAAAGCGCTATACCACTGATTATCTCACTTTTACTTTTCTGTGTTTATATGAAAGCGCTATACCACTGATTATCTCACTTTTACTTTTCTGTGTTTATATAAAAGTGCTATACCACTGATTATCTCACTTTTACTTTTCTGTGTTAATCTCCATGTGTGTACAAGAAGAGAAATATGTTTAATCTCACCGAGCTTGCGGAGTCACCAGCCTTTTTGTTTGAAGTGTATGTTGGTGTTTCGGTTTGCATGAAATAAATTTGGTCTTTCATATCTTCATAAGCAGCAGTATATTTTTTCTAGTGGGAAAGAAATGTATGGCAGAAAACATTTAGCAGTATGAATAAATTCATACATCTTTGTACGGCTTAATTTTTTTTGTATGAAGATAGAAAATAAGGTGGATTAATATATATTATTACTTACTTCACTCAGGTTATCCATGACCATCTTGCCAATTGCAACTTCAAAGTAAGGTGTTTCACACCACTGGCCTTTGACGTTCTTGTTATAGTCATCATGATACACAAGCTACAAATAATAAAAACATTTAGTTAATCATAATTGAACAACCTCTGTTTAAAAATAAGCACTGTTTTTTAGGGGTTTGTGGGAAGATAGGCTCTTTGAATCTGGAATAATACCCTTTAGTTAAATCATGGTTCATTATGTTAGTCCTGTCTGTCTCTGAGAGGCCACTGGCACACTCTTATTCTTGTGTCACAGCTCTGTCTAGTCTCTCCCTCTCTGAAGCTTTGCGATACAGCTCATTATAGATATGATATGGCTAAAAATAGACACTGATCATTAACACTCCCCATCAGGCAGTGCTTTAGACACTTTGAAAGCTGTTATTGACTTTGTTGACCAGAATTTAAAGGAATATTTTAGCTTTTTAACATGACCTGATTTCTGTTTTCTACTTACATTACTTCGATTGGCAAAGTTTTTCTTGGCAAGTTCCACTTCTGGGGGATCAGCCAAGGATGTGTACTTTGCTTTGCGCTGATCATGACCCTTCTTATATTTAACCTGTCATGTCAAAAGAAAAGGAAAGTGATTAACATATAGAATGGAGATAATTGTGCGATCAATGTGCGAGTGTCCCAAAAGTTATACAGCAGACTTTTACTTTTAAGTATTTAAGTATGGACATCATCTAATCTGTTATCTCACAACATCATAAGTACATTATTGAATGAAATTACTAATTTGAATAAAAATTTGCATTCCCTTGGGACAAAAAAAAAAAACAATAGAACCACAAAACAATATTTATATCAACAAGACATCTAGTTAGGTTTCACAGAACAAAGATGGTTATATAGTATCTAAAAGGAGAATAATATTGTATACTGAATATCAGCACAGCACAGTACTGGCCATAGCTAATCACAGCCATGATGATAGTCAGTATAACAGCATGATTTAGAATGTGATACTGCTTTTATATAACAGTTATATAAACAAGAATTTAATATTGACTAACTTACATTTTGGACACAATATGGCCAAATGTTTTGTTTATTTTTTCTCCACTAACAGAAGGGGATGCTCATGAACCTTCACTCACTGATAGCCTGTCAGCTATCATGCTAGCTTGCTGCTTGTTGGGCCCAACAAACTGAAATTGGCTTTACTTCTGTTAATTTTCATCTTCAAGTCAATTCAGTTCTATTCATGAAAATGTATCGTTTGCCATGTCTGCTAATGATGTCTCTAGCTCTATGGTTTCAGTTAACTGTTGCTAGAATTGGAATTTTACATGTCGAGCACAGTGAAAAATCCCAGTGTGATTACACTAAATACTCTTGGAATGCTGCATGTCTAATCAGATTTATGAACAAGAACTAACTGCTGTATAATACACTCACTGGTCACTTTATTAAGAACACCTGTACACCTGCCCATTTATGCAGTTATGTAATCAGCCAATCATGTGGCAGCAGCTCAATGCATAAAAACATGCAGATACAGGTCAAGAGCTTTCAATGATGTTCACATCAAACATCGGTATGGGGAAAGGTGTGATCTCAGTGACATTAAAAATGGCATGGTTGTTGGAAACTGCTGATCTCCTGGGAACAGACTCTAGAGTTAGCATTTTCTGCCCTCTCTTATCATCAAGGCATTTCCATCCACAGAACTGTCATTCACTCAATGTTATTGTTTTTTTTTTTTTTTCTCCATTCTAAACTCTGCTGTTGTGTGTGAAAAACCAACCCACCTGGTACCAACATCTATGCCACGATCAAAGCCACAGAGATCACAATTTTTCTTCATTCTGATGTGAAAATTAACTGAAGCTCTTGACATGTATCTTCATGATAGTTTTTGCATTGCACTGCTGCCACATGATTGTGCAGGTGTACAGGTATTCCTAATAAAGTGACTTGTAAGTGTAACCCCATACTTTAGAACTTCTTCTAATCTCTTTTGCAGGTGTAAAATTTGCTCCCCATACACCAGAACATTCTTTCTGAAATTATGTCATACATGGCTTTTTTCAAATCAAGTCTAGTTATTGAGACATTTGACAAAATTGTGTAGATGAATTGTAAAGTAGTTGTACATTTTCTTATACAGTTAAGGATGTTAATAATAATAATTTATCAATTTGTATAGCGCTTTTTACAATGGTACATTGTCTCAAAGCAGCTTTACAGAAATATCATTTTTACATTTACAAGAAACTTACTAATGAGATCACATTCATACACCAATGGTAGCAGAGCTGCCATGCAAGGTGCTAGTTTGCCATTGGGGGCAACTTAGGGTTCAGTGTCTTGCCCAAGGACACTTCGGCATGGGATCATCCGGGCCGGGATTCGAACCACCAACCCCACGGTTAGTGGATTAGTGGACAACCCGCTCTACCGACTGAGCCACAGCCGCCCTAAATGTTATATGTTTATATGTTCATTTTTGCTTTCAACTATGACAACCTTCTCAGTGACAGAAAGGTTCAGCATTATGTAAGAGTAAACCTACATCACTGAGGACTTCCTGGGCTTTTGCAACTCGACGGAGCTCTGGACTGTCACTGTATGGGTAGTACATGGTCTTCTCCTCGTTCCAATCTTCTGTGTATCGTTTCTGATAGAGATAAACATTTGATTGAAATGTATACTCAGTCAAAGAATGCAAGTCATAATAATTAAAGGACTGAAGTTATAGGTGTTTATATTTCTAGGATGGACAAATTCCTACCTTGCTCATATTTGCAGCATTTTTCACTGCCAAAACCAACTCGGGCGCATCAGGAGGCAGTAAGTATCTGTCCTTGGTTTCATCCCATTTCTGCCTGTACAAGACCTGAGGAGCCACATGAAAGATTAGGTACATCTGACAGAGGTGGTCATCTAGTAAAATTGAATATGATTTGATGGCATTTGTTAGATGTGCTTACTTTGCTGACTAGATCAGTGACATTCTTCACATGTGCGATTTCACGAGCCTCGCCATCGTACAGGCTGCCGGTCTTAGCCTTCAAGCCTTCCATACGATATATCACCTGGTATGAAATGTTATTTTTACAGGTTTTTATACAAATAGAGTCACACTGCATCATTTTTAACAATAAAACCAAAAGGAGTAAGCTCTTGAGTAATGATCTAAAGGCTGACAGTAATACTAAATTGTAACGCTTACCTCACTGAGCTGCTCCTGAGCCTTCTTGATGCGAATAATCTCAGGTGTGTCAGCTGTAATGTAATAGGGTTGACCCTTGTTCTTCTCATATACCTCCCTATACTTGTTCTGCAAAGATCCATGAACGTATATATAATAACAATAATAATACCATGCACATTACATATGCTCATATACATTTTATACAGAACACTCCATGTACAATGCTAATATTACAATTTTAACTGAGTAAAATGGAGAGTCCTCTTTGTTTATTTTATTGTCTTACATGGCTGTACTGGTCAAGCATCTTCTGACTGTGTGCCAGGTATGGGGTCATAAATTTAGAAGTGTCCACCTTAGCCCTTTTCCTGACCTTACGTGCAGGAAGTCCCCCAGGACCAAGCTAGAGAAGCAGGAAGAGAGTCCGTCAGAAAATAGATTAATGACCAGGTATGAGCATCTTCTGGGTCTTAAAATATGTGAGACACTAGAAGCACATTAACACCAAAAGACAACATAATATTAGCTTTAGCATTAATGCTATAGTTCTCTTGCAAATATGAATACTAATGTTGTGTTTATGTATTTACCATGATATTAACAATATTTACTCTCCCAAACATGTGAATCATGAAAGGTGTAAGGTTTTAATTCAAGGCATCATCTAGGTTAACTTACCTGCTGCAGCACAAATCACTAATACAAGTACAAAATACAAAGTACTAATACCAAATTAGTATGTGGTTAAGAGTTTACTAGCTGAAGTCATAAAGGGCTGGCTGCATAATGCTATAATGGACAGCAGTCAAGCAACTCAGTAAAAATGCATGAGACCAGTTTCTGTGAGAGCTCACATGCATAAGCTGACTTGAATATTAAAACATGCAGGAACAGAAATTGCATACAAAGAAGTCTATAAAGGTTGTAGAGATTCATGTCTTTTAATAAAACATAACTGTTTTTTTTTTGTTGTTTTTTTTCTAAAGCCCTACAGGACTGAATATGAAGGTTGTTATTTAATCAGCATTCGGACTACATATTTCATATTTCAAGGTAAACAAAAAGTCAATTGAAAAATCACACATTAATGAAAGTTGACATGTTGACCAACTCTTCTCACTGTACTATGAATTGTTAAACAAAGAGGTTTGTTTAATAATCCACTGCCTCTTCATGAATTCGTTTAATTGTACCGTATTTTCCGCACTATAAGGCGCACCTAAAAGCCTTAAATTTTCTCAAAAATCGGCCGTGCGCTTTAAAATCTGTAAAAATGTTGTGCGACTTTGGTTGGCGTAACAACCGTATGTGCCTTATAACACGGTGCACCTTATGTATTGGTCAAGTACAGAAATAGACCCCGTAATTGAGACTGCGCCTTATAATCCGGAAGATTATAAGTGCGGAAAATACGGTAATTTAGAAGTGAACAGTGGAATAACCCTCATGACATGCGAGATCAGGCACTATGACAAAAGCTGTGTATCTCTTTCAGCAGAGGACCCTGGAAGAAAGCAATTTACAGTACCTCTCCAATCCGAGACTGATGTGAGCTGCTGGTGGAAGTGTGGTCAGTCGTATACTCCTCATAATACTACAAATATAGGACAAACTCTGGGCTTTTAAAATGTTATTCACAGAAACCAGGGACAAGCTAAAACGTGTGTGTGTGTGTGTGTGTGTGTGTGTGTGTGTGTGTGTGTGTGTGTGTGACTTTTGCAGTGAAATTGCTAATTATTTCTTTTAGATAGTTCAGCTATTTATATAATAGGTCAGTTAGCAAAAAAAGCTGTTTGTATGACAGATCATTTCTTAATAGATAGTAATAATGCTAATCATTATTGCCATAATTTTTTCTGGTAGGATAATTGGGTTGTATTGCCTGACAGCAGCCTGCAATAGATTGGCTGTTCTGACTGACTGAGACTCCTGTGATCATTAACACTTAAGCACATAGATGAGCTCATATCTATTATTGTTTTCAGTCAACATTAATGCCATGGTGACAAACAGATACAGTGGCTCATAGAACAGATCACAATGAATCATAACATACATCATTGGTACAATACAATATGCTTTGTTATAATAAAGTTTTTGCTATTTAGTTTGGATACCATATCCTACCTCTTGGGCCTCTTTAGTCCTGCTACCAAAACTTTGCTACCCCAAACATTTATAGTTTTATGGTCTAAATCACAAAATGTTACAGTGATTTTCTCAGTATTCTCAGTGCTACACAAAATACTGTTTTCATTTAACTGCAGACCATCAGTATTAAAAAGCTGCACCTTATCAGATTAAAATCACAGCTGGAAAAAGTATACAGTATCAAGATGCTTCCAAGTTCATACCCATTTAATTGTATAGATATATAAATATATGTATACTTTAATAAACGTATGTCCTTTCACCTCAAGGTTCTGTCCTTCACTGCATTGCAGATTTCTTTCTTTTCACCACTTGTAGGTGTCTTTTCCCATTTTAACCCCCAGCAAAGCGATCTTTCAGCGTGACATTCATGATTAGACGTCTTGATGAGTGTGATTTACAGTGACTCTATTCTCATTTGCCTTCCTGCGAGCCTATGTAGATGAACACTTCTATTTTTGTATCTACTGTAATAATAACCCATGTCAAAGCACACTACTTTTCATTAATGTTGAAAAGTATATTAGACATAAAAAAGTATAATCAGCTATTAATCTACAGGAGCTGGCAGCTTTTTAGTAACTTTACCAGAAGAGTCGTTATAACTGAGTGAGATTAAACTACTAAAGATACTAAAAGCTGAACTGTGAATGTGATTGGAGTGGAATTTATTTTTTACAAAGTTTACAATTAGCACAAGTATGCATGGCATTGAGCAAGAGCCCCTGGAAGACTCAAGAAGTATTTTTCTAATAAAAGTGATTAAATTGAATTGCAAGATGCTTAACAAAAAATATAGGCATCCTGTGAGTGAGCAGGTGTCAAAATTGACAGATATATCTAGCAATATTTCTAAAACTTATAAAGTGTTAATTGTGTGTATTTCGCATTTGCAGTAAATTGCAGCTCTAAATGAGGCTTGCAGGGGATCTTGTCATATTGAACAGAACGTAATCCCACTGTTAGTATAAAGGTTCCACAGCAAGTGTGAGAATATTATATCTAACAATGGTTACTTCCATTCAGGCATTTTTCATTAGATGCTTATAACACATCATCAACAGTAACAATAAGTAACAGAAAATCATATATCATGTTGCTTATATATATATATATAATTACTGAAGCACCTGTAATATCAGAATGCTGGTTATGTATAAATTATATATATATATATAATTTATACATAACCAGCATTCTGATATTACAGGTGCTTCAGTAATTATTGACTACTATAACTGGGGTTAATTTGGGGAGGAAGGGGAAGGGGATTGAAATGTAGGTCTTATACTGCACTATGGGTGGTATTGGGAGGAGGTGATCTGAAATGAGAGCCAGCTCTAGTCATGAATATTTGGGTAAGCGTATACTGAACTGCTGACTGTAGTGGTATCTAAGTTCTCTATTCATAGGACCTGCCCATAGACCTACACTATAGACTTATATCTTACCTCTTCCACCACTTCTTCCTCATACTCTTCCTCATATTCTTCAGTGTCCATCATCAGACACGCTTAGTGGATCTACATGAGCAAATAAACAATAATAATCTTTAATCTGCTTTGTACACAAATAGGAAATGAGATCTTCAGAAATAAATGTTAATGAAGCTTAAACAAAAATCCCCACTAAAAAATCAGTAAAGCATGGTTGAAATACCTGTACAAAATATATATTCTCTCCTTCCTATCAGTTGAAGGGCACACCATGCACCCATACTAAAAATAGGCCTCAAACCTATCTATCAACCCCAAGAGCAAAGATAATGTTCTGGAGACATGCTGGAATATTTTCCTCTTACAGATTCATACATACCTGACCAAATACGATTCCAGTAGTTTATCCAGTGACTGTACAATTAGAAAGGTGCCCACTTTCCATATACTAGGGTCCCAAACGAATATTCCACTTAATGTATTCCTGCAAACCTAAACACAGACAGAGATGTGAATTCACTTTTCAATGAACTACGTGAAACTTTGTCTGTTTAAAGGGTTTCCCAGGCCTCAGCTGGTCAAACAATTTGACACCCAAGACCCAGAAAAAAGCTGCAGCTCCTGGATGAAGCTTCACGACAGCTGCTCCTAGATGCTCCAGCTATGTCATGAAAGTTAATGCCAAGACCTGATTGGCTGGCTTTGTTTAGCTAGCAGAACTGCAATACCTTCTGAGGCTACAGGTTAAATATAGGACTGCATACTAACTAGCCTGTTTTAGCACCAAACTAACAGAATTTTAAAATGATAATTATGTTAAAATGATAATTTCACTAAATAGAAGAGAAGATGAGAATTTAAGCAAATTCCCATTCAAAGAGATGAGGGGCCTCAGACAGTGATCCAGAGTGTAGATGCATAGATTCCAGAGAGAGAGCGAGAGAGAGAAGTTCCAGCTTCACAATGTTGGTGAGTTTAAGAGTTCTTGTAAAGTTGCTCAGTCAGAGAAGGTTGAAGAGTGCTTCATAAGAGACTGGGACAAGAACCGACTCTCAGCTTCACTTCCTTCCAATAGCAAAAGAGTAGAAAATCCACAGGAGAACATGCAAAGCTATGTGCGCAATGGAGAGGGAAATCATAATTGTTTGCTTTGTTGAATTTCTTTGCTTACCAGTGAATTTAAAGTTATAGTGTTTCCCAAGCTGCCAGAACATCCCCAACTCTTCCCTCCTGAGAAACGCTGGGTGACAGCTCACAGTCACTGTCGCACTCCAGTTATCATGTGCTCCATCCAGCCAATCAATGAGCAGCATTCTCAGGTTTCAACAGCTAAATATATAGTAGTGATGCCTTTAGGAAAAGAGCACCTGTTCAGCAAATCCAGTGAGATACAACTATACAAAAGGAGCAGTGGGATGAAGGAAAAACAGACGTTTAGACAGCGTTATTATCACGTTTGGCAGAGATGTTGCAGGGTTACAATGAGATTAAACTCTATAAGGCCACTGGTTAATGGCCAAAAGTAAGTCAGGGTAGAATGAGAAAATGAATGTGACCCCAGATTCCTGGGGTATGTGAAGAAAATAATTTCACTGTGCATATATGACCAATAAAGACTCAATTATGTCAACTACACCTTCACAGCACATTAATTTGCATTATTTGTAGTCACTTACTAAATTATCACACAAAGGGAGAATCATTGCATACTATTTGGTAAGGAAAGGTTTGATGCAACTCCTTGGTCCTTAATAATTGCTTTAATGAAATATTTGGTAACATTTTAGAGGAACAATGCACAAGAAGACTGGAATAACTATATTAAAAATATATGATTTCAGATATGACATTATGCTCATTTTATTTCAGTACTCAAGCTAGCATATACTCTAACATGTTATGGCATACATTAATAACATTCTTAACAGTTGACCTCTTATGTATCTTCCAAAGTTGTCTTCTACCTGTTATATTAAAGCTCATGATTACATCATGACAGAATCAGTTACCTACATACATATAAGATATTATATACGATAAATCACTATTGTTCTTTGATCAGAGCAGTTATAACACTTCCCAACAGCATAATTTCACCAAATTTGCCTTGTTTATTTCAATAGCAGTTGTCTTATTTTATTATAACCATAATCATTATTACTGTTTCATTATTACAGCTGCAACCATAGCATATAATTCAACAAGAAATAAAAAACAGCAAAGGTAACAAAACAAAATATAAGGACATATTTAAAAAATGTAAATAGCTTAAAAGGTTAAAAACAAACAAATAAAAAAACAAACAAACAAAAAAAACCCAGATATACACAATTTGTAAACTTGTAAACTGTCCTGGAAAAGTTCAAACTAGAAGCTTCTGTAACTTAATGTTAAAATACAAATAAATAAGTTTAATAAGCAGTATGTCAAGTGTTATGACAGCCATCATCAAATGTGATAATGTGATTATGTGAAACATATGCTAACTAGAATACATGTAATAAAAAGCATGGGACATCATGTTATACTATCAGACATGACCACTAACAATTACCATTAGTGATAACAGGACATTATAAATGCTGAGGCAACATTAACAAACATACAGTACACAAAAGTGAGTACACCCCTCCCATTTTTGTCAATAATTGATTATATCTTTTCATGTGACAACACTGAAGAAATGACACTTTGCTACAATGTAAAGTAGTGAGTGTACAGCTTGTGTAACAGTGTAAATTTACTGTCCCCTCAAAATAACTCAACACACAGCCATTAATGTCTAAACCGCTGACAACAAAAGTGAGTACACCCCTAAGTGAAAATGTCCAAATTGGGCCCAATTAACCATTTTCCCTCCCCTGTGTCATGTGACTTGTTAGTGTTACAAGGTCTCAGGTGTGAATGGGGAGTAGGTGTGTTCAATTTGGTGTGACCGCTCTCCCACTACCTCACTGGAAGTTCAACATGGCACCTCATGGCAAAGAACTCTCTGAGGATCTGAAAAAAAGAATTGTTGCTCTACATAAAGATGGCCTAGGCTATAAGAAGATTGCCAAGACCCTGACAATGAGATGCAGCACGGTGGCCGAGACCATACAGCAGTTTAACAGGACAGGTTCCACTCAGAACAGGCCTCGCCATGGTCGACCAAAGATGATGAGTGCATGTGCTCAGCATCATATCCAGAGGTTGTCTTTGGGAAATAGATGTATGAGTGCTGCCAGCATTGCTGCAGAGGTTGAAGGGGTGGGGGATCAGCCTGTCAGTGCTCAGACCATACGCCGCACACTGCATCAAATTGGTCTGCATGGCTGTCCTCCCAGAAGGAAGCCTCTTCTAAAGATGATGCACAAGAAAGCCCGCAAACAGTTTGCTGAAGACAAGCAGACTAAGGACATGGATTACTGGAACCATGTCCTGTGGTCTGATGAGACAAAGATAAACTTAATTAGTTCAGATGGTGTCAAGTGTGTATGGTGACAAACAGGTGAGGAGTACAAAGACAAGTGTGTCTTGCCTACAGTCAAGCATAGTGGTGGGAGTGTCATGATCTGGGGCTGCATGAGTGCTGCCGGCACTGGGGAGCTACAGTTCATTGAGGGAACCATGAATACCAACATGTACTGTGACATACTGAAGCAGAGCATGATCCCCTCCCTTCTGAGACTGGGTCACAGGTCATATATATATATACACACACACACACACACACATACATACATACATATACATATACACACACATTAGTGTCATGTCATTCTTATAATGCAGGGTTCATGTAAGGGGCTTCAAAATATTTTCTCTGCCAAACACAGGACAGGTGCCTGGCTTGTCTTATTTTAGTTGACATTTGTTACCCAAGGATGCATAAGTGATCTCATAATACAGAATCAGCATGAGTACAGAAACCAGGGTCTAAATAATAAAAAAAAAATAAACATAACACAGCTTGACACAGAGATTATCTCTCATGAATTATCTTAGCGCCTACCATTCTACTAATAAACAGTCCTCTTCTCGACATTTCTCGTCTTGATGCCTCACTGATGCTCCGGCTTTAGAATCAGTCTTCTCATGTCTCCTGTGGAGATGAGCATTACAGAGGGTGAATGACAGCAACAGCTGTGTTTCATTCCTTCTCTGGGCTTCTCAGTCTGTCCTCAAATTCCCAGATTTCCTACAGCATCAGCTACCAGAATGGAAGGGTACCAGTTCACCACAACATCTGCCAGAAGGAGCATGGGTTTTTAAACTGAGGTTTTATGAGCTTAGCTTTCACCAAGCTTCTATAAAACCACAAGTCTTTAATAAATCTTTACTCGTGTGTGTGTTTTTTGTTGACAAAAAACTATAATAAAAAAGTATCGACTTGCATTTATTCAAGAAAGGCTACTCCAAAGCAAATGACAGCATCAACCGACAGCCGGTGATGTCTATTAATCAACAGTAGAACGACAAGATTGGTGAATCATAGGCTACAAGGAGAAAGACATCAAATCACTTGGTCATTGGTAAACAATGAGTCATGAGGATTAAGCTGAAATATTACAAATAATTTGGCACTCACACTCAAGAAAGCACCGCTGCCTGTCACAGTGGAAAAGAATCACCTGCCAAAACACTGAGGTAAGTGTGCTAAATTCAGACAGAGGGGAAGAAAAAGGCATGTTTGCGAACACTCTTAAGGAGAGACGAGCTTTTTACTTTGTTATTGTGAAGAGGTAATAGGTTTGAAAAAACAGGACAGAGAATGGTCTCTGGTGACTGGGAATAAGCTGCATATCTGATAAAAACAAAAATGCTGGAAAGTTATTTTAAGCACCACGGTATCCAAAGTAACAAAACTGCTATCTCTGTACAACATTCCTCTCTACATCAGCCAATTATACAAGTTACAGTGCCTTACCATCAAGTATTCAACCCCCTGAACCTTTCAACATTTTATAGTGCTACAACCTGAAATTGACTTTACTAGTATTGTTGATTGCTTAGAACTTATTAATTAGGATGTCATGAATGTACACAAAAAAAAATTAACTAACCATTTGGGGGGAAAAAACAAAACAAAAAAAAAAAAAAAAAAAAAAAAAAAAACACCTAAATTAGGTTTAGCTCTACCAGTTACCATCAAAAGTCACAGAATTAGTTGAATGGGGTCCAACTGTGTGGAAATAAATCGATATAGATCTCGATATAAATACACCTGTTCATGGAAGGCTCCAGAATTTGTTAGAGAACATAACTAAATAAACAGCACCAGAGGACAACGTCCTGGAAAAGTAAAATAAGGGTTTGTTTATTTAAAAAAACAAGGCAAAAAAAAAAAAACACCACCACACCCAGGAGAGTGCTATTTAATCCATTATTTTTTAAAAAGGAAAGTATGTGGCACGAACACAGCCTCGTCCATGCCCTCCACTAAAAGTAGAAGCTCTTCACAGTACAACCATAGCCTGGACACCACAAAACTTTGCTTCATGGAAGAATGTTGAGAAGAATGCCAAAAGACTCCTGTGGAAAAATAAAACAGTAGTGTGGAAAAAGATTCTCTGAACTGCAATGCCTGAACATTTTGGCCTTGATGCAAAGCACTAGATTTGGCAGAACGCTGCAGCTCACGCTGAGAACAAAATCCCCACAGTGAAGCATGGTGATGGAAGCAACATGTTGTGGAGTTTTCATCAGCAGGGGCTGGTAAACTGGTCAAGGTTGAAAGCAAGATAAATGGAGCAAAATACTGGACAATCCTAGAAGAAAACTTATTCCAGTCTGCAAGGCATGTGAAACTGGACCGAAGGTTTATCTTCCAACAAGACAACAACCATATTGTCAAAGCTATAATAGAGTCATTAAAAATATCCTAGAATGTGAATGTGATCGAACAGCCCAAAGAATACTGCTATTCACCAATGGTCCCCATCCAATCTCACAGAGCCTGAGCAATTTTACCAAGAAAAGTGGAACAAATATCGAATCCAGATGTGCAAAGCTGATAGAGCCATATCCAAGAAGACTTGCAGCTGGAATTATAGACAAAAGTGCTTCTATCAAATATTGACCCCATCAAATGGCAAGCATTCTAGTTAAGTGCATTTTAATTCCAGGTTGTATCCCTTTCTACAAAATGTAAAAAAAAAATAAAATAAAAAAAAGGTTTAAGGGAGGAGTTAATAATTCTGCAAGGTATTACAACTAAAACTGACCAGAAATTTACTCAATAAGAGCAATATTATTCAGTAAGAAAGCACATATTTTAGATGATTAGAAATGAGGAATTATTAAACTGAACTGACTATTAGAAACTGAACACTTGGTGCACAATACTTTTAAATTGAATGACATATCAAAGCATCATTCCCACCACAGTCTTTGTTTTCTGTCCCGACAGGGAAGAAAATTACAAAAATATTGATGTCTTAGATCAACAAATGTGTCACAGCACCACCAAAAAGCAAGTGACAAAAAAGATACAGCCTTAAAGGGTAAAAACACTTTATTTAACTTTTATTAATTGTTTTCTTTTTCTTTTACATTAAGTGAAGTCTTCCCTTGCATGGTGTTTTTTTAATACTCTATTTGATGCCCTGGGCTCTGAGAAGTTCAGACACAGGCTCAAGGTCAAGGTAAATACTGGAGTGAACACACTGAGCAATACTATGTCAGGCAGTCAGACAACACTGCAAAGTCCCTCCATGCAGAGCCTCACTCAGTTCCACATGCGCTCCATCCACAAGCTCCTCTGCATCTTTCCTGTTCGACTCGTTACAGAGCAACTAGGCAGAAAAACACTGTTTATGTGGTTTTGCACATCCGGAACTTTTTGAATAGTTAGTTGAAGATTGTTGTTCACAGTACAGTTCTCCACTGTAATAAATTCATCACAGGAGTCTGGGTGAAATCTCCAGGCCACCTTCACAGTGAGACACAGTTGGCCTCCACGCGGTGAGGAGAAAGAGCGTGCACCGTTTTCTAAGATCAGAAGTCACCTCACTCGCAGTCGTGACATCATCCACTCCAATCCCTGACACAGTCTGCACACAGACAGGGTTCATTTCAATCATTAAATTGCATTAGGGAACAAGTTTTTATATTTGCAGATTAACTGTTTAATATAAACAAACTCAAAAGGGTTCAGAGTCAGTTTATTTGGCATTATACAGAATATGGTTATTCCTAATATATGTGAAAAAACAAGTACACCCCATGGAAATGGTTAGCTTTTTTCTACATATTTGGACAAGCAAACATTTGACCCTCCATTTATTCTTTTTGAGCCACTCCTTGGTGGATCTAGTGTGCCAAGTATCATTATCCTGTTGAAATGTCCACTTTCGGCTCAACCTCCACTTTCGGACAGATGGCCTCACATTATCATCAAGCACTCTTTGATATGATGCAGAATTCAGAGCTGAATCAATAAATGCAAGCTGGCCAGTCCCAGTGGGAGCAAAGCAACCCCAAACAATAACATTTCAACTACCGTGCTTCACAGTTGGTATGAAGTGCTTCTCTTAAACAGCCATCTTTGCTTTGCACCAAACAAGGTGTATAAATGTCTATACGAATTCCAATTTATATGAACATAATATGAGCAGAGCATAAGGAAATACAATGTACTTTGCATGGCACTGTAGAAGCTACCTAGAGCTTAATTGTGCCTCCCCTTGTCTAAATAAATTTATAAATAAATTAATCAATTTGTATAGCGCTTTTTACAATGGACATTGTCTCAAAGCAGCTTTACAGAAATATCATTTTTACATTTACATTTACAAGCGACTTACAAATGAGAACACACTCACACACCAATGGTAACAGAGCTTCCATGCAAGGTGCTAGCTTGCCATTGGGGGCAACTTAGGGTTACAACCCGCTCTACTGACTGAGCCACAGCCGCCCTAACAACACCAAACTAGCCTAGTCGGAAAAGTTTTAACAGTCTGGTAGTTCTACAAACACTGACAACACCCGAAGCGAGTTTTACGATAAATGCAACTTTTTCTTGTCATACTTTTTTCCTTTTCATAAATTTTTTTCATGTCATACATTCACAGCAAATGCATGGAGAAGTAATACATGTAGAGCTACAACAACTAATTGATAAAATTGATAATTGATTATGAAAATCGTTGTCAACGAATCTTATTATCGATTAGTCGGTTTGCGCACAGGATTGGGCACATTTACTCATTACGTTACTTCTCTTCCGAAAACATTCCTCAGAGAGTAAATACTAAAGTTGTGTCCCAAATGAAGTACTTAGATGTACATTATGCACTCTAATGTCTAGTATATGAATTTTAGAAAGGTAATATAATCTCAAATGGAACACTAGACGGTTTTTTACTAAACAGAAGTATAAGCCACTTCCTAATCGATGACTGTTGACTGTTTATGTCAACGTTACTTTTTTTTTCCTAACATGACCTCAAGTTACCACCAGACGTGTAATCGTCAAGTGACTGAGGAAGAAAGTCCTCTAAGGCAGGGAAGCATTTTATATTAAACACTGCAGAGATCAAACCCTGATGCATGAGCACAGACTTATGTTTACATCCAAAATGCTCCACTGTGTGTAAGGGGAGGGGGAAACTGGTGCAAGTTGCTTAAAGGAGATTATATATATATATATATATATATATATATATATATATATATATATATATATATATATATATATACATACATATACACACACACACATACACACACACATAGTATCTCACAAAAGTGAGTACACCTCTCAAATGTTTGTAAATATTTGATTAAATTTTTTTCATGTGACAACACTGAAGAAATGACACTTTGCTACAATGTAAAAGTAGTGAGTGTACAGCTTGGGCCCAGAGGTTCACTATTTTGTGTGGTCACCATTATTTTTCAGCACTGCCTTAACCCTCTTCAGCATGGAGTTCACCAGAGCTTTACATGTTGCCACTGGAGTCCTCTTCCACTCTTCCATGACGACATCACAGAGCTGGTGGATGGAAGAGACCTTGTGCTCCTCCACCCTCTGTTTGAAGTTGCCGCACAGATGCTCAATAGGGTTTAATCCATCACCTTCATCCTCATCTTCTTTAGCAAGACAGTGGTCATCTTAGAGGTGTGCTTGGGGTCGTTATCATGCTGGATTACTGCCCAGCAGCCCAGTCTCCGAAAGGATGCTCTGCTTCAGTATGTCACAGTACATGTTGGCATTCATGGTTCAATGAACTGTAGCTCCCCAGTGCCGGCAGCACTCAAGAAGTCCCAGACCATGACACTCCCACCACCATGCTTGACGGTAGGCAAGACACACTTGTCTTTGTACTCCTCACCTGGGTGCCGCCACACACGATTGACACCATCTGAACCAAATAAGTTTATCTTGGTCTCATCAGACCACCGGACAGGGTTCCAGTAATCCATGTCCTTAGTCTGCTTGTCTTCAGCAAACTGTTTGCGGCTTTTCTTGTGCATCATCTTTAGAAGAGGCTTCCTTCTGGGACGACAGCCATGCAGACCAATTTGATGGAGTGTGCAGCGTATGGTCTGAGCACTGACAGGCTGACCCCCCACCCCTTCAACCTCTGCAGCAATGCTGGCAGCACTCAGACGTCTATTTCCTAAACACAACCTCTGGATATGACGCTGAGCACGTGCACTCTTTGGTCAACCATGGCAAGGCCTGTCTTGGCAATCTTCTTATAGCCTAGGCCATCTTTATGTAGAGCAACACTTCTTTTCAGATCCTCAGAGAGTTCTTTGCCATGAGGTGCCATGTTGAACTTCCAGTGACTTGTGTATGAGGGAGTGTGAGAGCAATGACACCTAATTTAACACACCTGCTCCCCAATCACACCTTAGACTTTGTAACACTAACAAGTCACATGACACCAGGCAGGAAAAATTGGGTCCAATTTGTACATTTTCACTTTTGTTGCCAGTGGTTTAGACATTAATGGCTGTGTGTTGAGTTATTTTGAGGGAACAG
>JAFFST010054104.1:166663-183597 GCA_022414735.1 Noturus placidus
GATCAGTCGTATACTGTACAAATCTGGCCTTTATGGAAGAGTGGCAAGAAGAAAGCCATTTCTCAAAGATATCCATAAAAAGTGTCGTTTAAAGTTTGCCACAAGCCACCTGGGAGACACACCAAACATGTGGAAGAAGGTGCTCTGGTCAGATGAAACTAAAATCGAACTTTTTGGCAACAATGCAAAACGTTATGTTTGGCTTAAAAGCAACACAGCTCATCACCCTGAACACATCATCCCCACTGTCAAACATGGTGGTGGCAGCATCATGGTTTGGGCCTGCTTTTCTTCAACAAGGACAGGGAAGATGGTTAAAATTGATGGGAAGATGGATGGAGCCAAATACAGGACCATTCTGGAAGAAAACCTGATGGAGTCTGCAAAAGACCTGAGACTGGGACGGAGATTTGTCTTCCAACAAGACAATGATCGAAAACATAAAGCAAAATCTACAATGGAATGGTTCACAAATAAACATATCCAGGTGTTAGAATGGCCAAGTCAAAGTCCAGACCTGAATCCAATCCAGAATCTGTGGAAAGAACTGAAAACTGCTGTTCACAAACGCTCTCCATCCAACCTCACTGAGCTCGAGCTGTTTTGCATGGAGAAATGGGCAAAAATTTCAGTCTCTCGATGTGCAAATATGATGGAGACATACCCCAAGCGACTTACAGCTGTAATCGCAGCAAAAGGTGGCGCTACAAAGTATTAACTAAAGGGGGCTGAATAATTTTGCTCGCCCAATTTTTCAGTTTTTTATTTGTTAAAACAAAACCACAAGGAATATTTGCTTTTTGAATCATTTATTCAACAGAAATATCAATAGATGTGATATTCTTCTGTGGAAATAGTAAGTACACCCTTGGCCTCAGAAGCTGGTTTTCCCCTCTTTAGAAGAAATAACTTCTTGTAGGCATTTTGCATAATTATCCACTAGATTTGCTGCAATATTTGACCACTCTTCCATGCAATATTCTTTCAGTCGCAAGACGTTTGAGGGATTTCTCGCATGCATTGGTTCAAATCCTCCCACAACATTTCAATGCGATTCAAATCCAGGTTGTGACTAGGCCATTCCATAACTCTTCACTTTTTGTGCCCTTCCTTGGTAGATTTGCTAGTGTGCTTAGGATCATTATACTGTTGAAAGGTCCACTTTCAGACAGATGGCCTCACATTATCTTCATTAACTCTTTGACATGATGCAGAATTCATAGTTAAACTAATCAATGCAAGCTGTCCAGTCCTTGAGGGAGCAAAGCAACCCCAGACAATCATATTTCCACCACTGTGCTTTACAGTTGGTATGAGGTGCTTCTCCTGAAAAGTTGTCTTTGGTCTGCATTAAACGTGTCTGCTGTTACTATTATCCAACAACACTTTGATTTGTCTGACATTATAGAGGACATTATTCCAAAAGACCTGGTCTTTGCCTATATTCTCATTGGCAAACTGTAGTCTTGCTCTAATGTTCTTATTTAGAAAGCAAAGGCTTTTTCCTGGCATGACTTCAGTTCAGGTAAAATTTTTGCAATCTCTTTCTGATCATAGAAGCATGCATTTTGACACCAACAGACTTACTAGCAAATCCTGTGATGAAATTGGAGAATTCTTTTTGCATCAGACAGTCTGCTCTTGGGATGCATTTGCTGGGATGGCCAGTCTTGGACTAACTGGCAGTCAATTGAAATCTGCGGCCATTTGTACATTATTTTCCTTACAGTGGAATGATGTATTTCAAATAATTGGAAGATTTCTTTAAATCTCTTGCCAGACTCATAGGCATCAACAACCTTTTTTTTATGAAGGCCTTTAGATCTTGGCATGATGACACCGCACACACCACAATAACAAAGGGAACACCAGACACTAGATATGATAGGGTATAAATAAGACACTCCCTAAGCAGGTTCTAATCACTGGCACCCAATCTTGATTAGAAACACCTGATTCTAATTTTATGGATCGGAAGGTGTGATAAATGTAGGGGTTCACTTTTAACTTTTTCCATATGACTGATCTATTTTTGATTAAATTGTGAAAATTGCTACAAAATGTCAATTTTATGTCATTTGATAGATTGTATCAACTTTAATAATAGGCACTGTTTCAAAGAGGATCAAATGTTTGCTTCTCCAAATATGTCAAAAAAGCCAACAATTACCATGGGGTGTACTTATTATTATTATTTTTAATAATAATTAAATGTACTACAATCAAGACACTAGCACACTAAATTTGCACAAAATGACAAGAAAAATGAATATCATACCTCCGTGTTAGTGTAGTAGGTATTCCAGGAAGAACGCAGAGATTCCTGGCCTCCTATATCCCACATGAGGAAATGGGTGTTCTTCACCACAATCTCCTCTACATTGCTGCCTATTGTGGGTGACGTGTGAACTACTTCATTCATAGAACTGAAGGCCAAAAACACACCAAAAAAAACACCACCACAACTATAATTAAATTCTAATTAAAGCACTATTTAGATAGACTGAATACTGTAGGAAGTCGCATGAATAATAGTTTAACTAGAAAAAGTTTAAAGAAGAAAACACTGCCACATAGCATGGCCATATACCACAGAAAATGTGCACAGTATCTCAATTATACATTTGGTGTGGTGTGACATGAATGGCAGAATTTTTTTTCAAAATATTTCCGCTGGTGTCACACAGGAACAGTAAATTACATTCACACAATTGTTTTGAAGATAACATCTCCGCTACTAGACTATGCTCAAAGGTTTCACATAAAACAGAGACCTTTAGCTACTAAGGCTTTCTTGCAACTGAGGAAGTGCTATTGCTGTATTAAACTCAGCATTATCAGTTACAGGGACATATTCCCTTGTATGATCACAGTAATTTACAGGCTCTAGGAGTCCGGAGAAGCGGAAAAAAAGGAACGATAAATTTAACTACAAATACATTTCACTTCAAAGGGATTATTATTTTTATCATACTTCCAATATGGATGAATTATTACAATTTTATTCTTAACATCGTAAGATACTCGAAATAAATAAGAAACAAAAAGATAATAGTTCTTCTCTTATATTAACTTTTAAAATGATTTTCAATAGTAATATATATACAAGCTTAAAGATAAATTCAGTACTTACAATTGATAAAGGATTGTTGTCTTTCCTGCATTGTCCAGTCCAACGATGATGACTTTATGCTCTAAATAACAAAATAAAACATGGTAAGAAACACTAAAATACAATCAGTTATTTTTTCACCCTAACACTAAAAAGACTATCATTTTTCAAGCTATTACATAACCGCTTTACAACAATAATGTTTACGTCAGACGAATCGTAAAATTCACTAACTAGGCCACCAAAGAAGTAAAGGCTGATTTATACTTGCTGTTAACTATGTGTACACAAGATGGCTGCCGCACATCTCCTGTGGTCGTTTGGCATGGACCGCATAGCTTGGACTACTGGTTTCAGAAAATAAAACAAAATAATCTCAAATTTGAAGATGCATCGTGAATGAATGTGAAGATACAATATTAAAGGCAGTCCAATTCTCAAGATCTGATTAATAATCATCTAGGCTGTGTTGTGAAAGTGGGGTTTTCAATTTGGGCTCTCAACTTTTTTTTCAGTTCAACTGAACAATGTTCATGGAATTTAATGCATACATCTAAAGACAGAATCCACAACTGTAGACATTACAAATTCAGCAAACGATAGGACTAAAACATCAGTCTCTTTCTCAAGCATACTGTATATTCAAAGTTGTTACACAGCTGTGAAATTGGAACAAAGCAAACCACAGTTCTTGTTTAAACAGTCACATTGTCATCCTGCTTCTCTAACAAACCTAAGACATGTGCATACAACACTCCTGAACCGGCAGAGCAACAACATAGTGTTAGTGACTTGATTTTATATATATTATTCTAAACCTAGATTATAACCCTTAATTAGATGTGTTTTTCACCAGCACTTGAATGAGGAAATGTGCTTCACTACAAACAAATAATCACACAGTGCTGCACTCATTAATATCTTAACACGCAAGCACATTTTATATCCCTTTGAATGCAAGCTTTGTTCCTAGATATGATATTATATAAAGACATTAATTACAGGGTGACAAATACAGCAGGAACAGCAGCTAGCGATACCTTAGTTATGCTTACAAAGCATGAGTTCATGACGCATTCTGCCTAAATGAGTAAAACAGGCATGACGGCAATGCTTTGGCATCAATGCAGCAGTCCAATGACTAGCCTTTCAGAAATGTTTTCGTCATCTTAGAATGGTAAAGGTTACAAAAAGTGCACATAACAACGGTGATCAGGTGATGACTGTCAACATTCAGTTCAAATTTGTGTACTTTAACCTCCAACATAACATGTGTTTGTGTAACCAGGCAGATAGCAGTTGTGGATACGACACCTGACCATCATACTCTCATGTGGTTCTTTCCCAAACGGTTACCATAAATTGTCAGGAATGGCTTCGTATGCTGAAGCATTACAATTACCCTGAACCACACATTTCCAGCATGACAATGTGCCTGCGCACAAAGCAAGCTCCATGAAGACATGGTTTGCCAAGATTGATGTGGAAGAACTTGAGTGTCCTGCACAGAGTTCTGAATACTTTAAACAGATGTACCAACGATTCCATTTTTTTTTTTTTTTGCATAACCATCCATCCATCCATCCATCCATCCATCCATCCATCCATCCATCCATCCATCCATCTTCAACCACTTACTCCTTTTCAGGGTCACGGGGGAACCTGGAGCCTATCCCAGGAGGCATCAGGCAAAAGGCAGGGTACACCCTGGACAGGGTGCCAGTCCATCGCAGGGTACAAACACACACACACACACACACACAGAGTCATACACTATGGACACTTTAGAAATGCCAATCAGCCTACCATGCATGTCTTTGGATTGGGGGAGGAAACCGGAGTACCCGGAGGAAACCCCCGACACACGGGGAGAACATGCAAACTCCGCACACACATGGTCCTGGCGGGACTCGAACCCCGGACCCTGGAGGTGTGAGGCGGACGTGCTCAAACACTAACATATTTGAAGACTGTGTCATCTGTAATGGAGCAGCTTGTCCAGTCGCTCAGCTTTATGTGTTTATTAAGGTTTGAAAGGTCTGTAGTGTGTGTCTCCTTGTTGTGTTGTAAACACAGAAACACTGATGTATTTTCTACACATTGACTTTCCAGTGAAACCTGAGCAATCCATGCAGCCAGTTAAGCAACACCATGAATTCAGGCAACACTAGGTCACATCATCGATAATGAATGAGAAGCCATGGAAACTGCAGGCCAACACACAGAGGTCCTTCGCTGGCTCAGATCTTGTGTCTGTCATTATGTGGACACTGATGAGTTTCTCAAGTCGGTCATATTTTACACATGCGCCTGTATAAAATAAATCAAGATAGCAGTAATGAGTGGTGATGCATCTTCATTTGGTGAGCTTGTTTAGTTCTTACTTCCAAAGCAGGTAACGAACTGTACGACCTACATTATATTATACAATAACCTACAATATATTATAACTTACATTATATTATACGATAACCTACACTATATTATAGCTATTAAACAAATAGGTTTCAAAACTGTGCAGCACTTCAGCTTCAGACCAGAAGCTTGACCAAAGAAAATACATAAAACATGTATGTACAGTACTCTAAATAGCACACTGCATTACTCAACAAAATTATGTATTGTGAAAAATAAACATTTAAGCTTGTATGTCTTCGCAGGACCGTTCATTATAAATGTAATAAAGAAACAGAGATTTACGTCGCACTGATGTTGCAGTGATACAGGCCTACACTAACCAGAACAATGAACAACTGGAGTCAAGAGCATTAAAGTTACTAATGGATCTAAGGAAAGCGACCATTTGAATGCTTTAAATCTTTGAGAGCTTTTCATATTTCACACAAGCAGTTCCTCTGGTGCGGACACAGAAGGCAGCTCCTCCAGGCCCACTGCTTCCAGCACAGTCCGCTGTTAGCGATGAACTGCTAGCATGTGACACACAGCGTTAGCAGGTGTCAAACAGGTAGCTAAAGCAACACACCCCGTCTCAGAGCAACGAAGCCGTTTGGCTAGCGCTGACAGACATTTATAAGACACCAACACGCCTCAGCTTTATTTTATTCAAAATGTTATACGTTATCTTATAACCTTAACACAATGTTATCTAAACTTCACAAAGCCAATGGCAACTAGCCGACTAGCGAACTTAGCTAAATACCCGTTGACTTCTTGAATGCAGAGAAATGACTCACCTTGGTGGTTAAAAAGCCTCCATAACTTTGTGAAAATGATTCCCATGGCTACTGGATGAGTTTCCTCACACCGACAACACAAATGATCTCAAATCGAGCTGCTTCGTATGAACGAATCGAAAGCAGAACCAAGCTAGCTCTCGGGTACAACCAGCGATTGGGCTAAATGCACGGGATGTTTTCAAAGCGAAATTGAGATGAGAAGTAAGCATAGCGATTGAAAACGCCTCTGCTTTTGAAATGCGGCATAATTTGCCTAATGTCAGAGCCTAGTTCAGGGAGGTAATCGTTAGAAAAGCGTCATTCAGTCCGCGCAGCTTGGTGTAAGTGAGCTGCTGCTGCTGCTGCTGCTGCCGACTTCCGACGCAACAGCTGAATGAACACACGGGCATGGAGAAGAGCAGCTAAGAACCGCCCGAGGATCTCCAGAGCTGCCCTTCCCTGCTCTGTCCTACCCTGCTCTGTTCTGCTGTCCTACCCTGCTCTGTTCTGCTGTCCTACCCTGCTCTGTTCTGCTCTGCCCTACCCTGCTCTGTTCTGCTCTGTCCTACCCTGCTCTGTCCTACACTGCTCTGTTCTGCTCTGTCCTACCCTGCTCTGTTCTGCTGTCCTACCCTGCTCTGTCCTACCCTGCTCTGTCCTACACTGCTCTGCCCTACCCTGCTCTGTTCTGCTGTCCTACCCTGCTCTGCCCTACCCTGCTCTGTTCTGCTCTGTCCTACCCTGCTCTGTTCTGCTCTGTCCTACCCTGCTCTGCCCTACCCTGCTCTGTTCTGCTCTGTCCTACCCTGCTCTGTCCTACACTGCTCTGCCCTACCCTGCTCTGTTCTGCTCTGTCCTACACTGCTTTGTTCTGCTGTCCTACCCTGCTCTGTCCTACCCTGCTCTGTTCTGTCCTACTCTGTCCTGCTCTGCTCTGTCCTACCCTGCTCTGCTCTGTCCTACCCTGTCCTGCTCTGTCCTACCAAGTCCAGCTCTGCTCTGTCCTACCCTGTCCTCCTCTGCTCTGCCCTGTCTTACACTGTCCTGCTCTGCTTTGTCCTACCCTGTCCTGCTCTGCTCTGTCCTTTGTGAAACATACCTCAAACAAATTAAAATATTTTGTTTAAATTAATGGCATCCTTTTTATTCCAAATCAAGTAGAGGAAAAAAAATATGCATGTTCGCCTCACACCACCAGGGTTGGGGTTTCGATTGCTGCCGCTGCCCTTTGTGTGCGGAGTTTGCATGTTCTCCACATGCTGCGGGGGTTTCCTCCGGGTACTACGGTTTCCTCCCCCTAGTCCAAAGACATGCATGGTAGGCTGATTGGCATGTCCAAAATGTCCATAGTGTATGAATGGGTGTGTGAACGTGTATGTGATTGTGCCCTGCGATGGATTGACACACCGTATAGGGTGTACCCCGCCTTGTGCCCGTTGCTCCCTGGCATAGGCTCCAGGTTCCCTGGATATATAAGCGGTATAGAAGATGGATGGATGGATCTGTGATTTGTTAATTTGCTACAAAGTAAAAAAGCTGGATGAGCATCCTCTAAGTGTGGTGATTCCATCATTTTTGCCAGTGGTTGCACTAACAGTGTTATTATGAATGCACATAACACATAAGTGTTATTATGAATGCAAACTTTAATACACTGAAAAACACACACTATTAGCCAAAAGATGCACTATTAACCAATTATATTGGTTTTACTCTTCCCACGTTTAAAAATTTTCTCCTACATTCTTTTGAATGTCCATGGAATAACATAAAATATTAGATGCCATAAGTGTACATTCTACCATCATTTACATATTTTAATGGACATGTAATACGAAGCAATGTGATAACATGAAATAAAAAATTACTTTATATGACCATGGGGAATGTTTCGACCCAAGACCGCTGTCATTTGCTGCTATTGTCAAGCAACTGTTTGATGCCGAGTTCAGGATTGAACTGAGAATCGTACCTCCAGAAGAAAAACAAAAACATTTAGTTGTAGTAGTGTAGAATCAGCAGTATTAGTATTAGTAGTGTTAGTAGTAGCTGGACTTGTAGTTGTAGTAGTGGTTGTAGTAGTAGGTTAGTTTTTTTTAGCTTTCTTCTCAATTTGATCATTTTCTGGTTGAAATTATTGCATGACTGTGATACCTAAATAATGATTGTTGCAGGAGTGATTACTAATGTAAATTTTTAAACCCTAACATATATATATATATATATATATATGCTGTAATCCTAGAATTGTCATTTTACACCTCTTATAGAGTTAGTTACTGGTATATAAAAATGTATGTTTCATATTTACATTGGAAGTACATTTGCCTCACATCACTTGATTCAAATCCCACCTCTGCCATGTGTGCCCGGAGTTTGCATGTTCTCCCTATGCTTCAGGGGTTTCCAACGGGTACTGTGGTTTCCTCCAACAGTCCAAAGACATGTGTTGTATGCTGATTGGCATCTTTAAAATGTCCATAGTGTGAGAATGGGTGTCTGAATGTGTGTGCAATTGTACCCTACTATGGGCTGGCCCCCCATCCAGTGTGTCTCTCACCTCCTGCTCCGATTCCTCAGGAAAAGGCTCTGACCCTGTGTAAGATAAGCAGTACAGAAAATTGATGGATTCATACTGGAAAGTTATCTAATAGTGAAGCTATAATTAAGCTAGGTAATGTTGGTGGTGTATTTATCATTAATATCAGTTAAAAGGAAACTTGAAAATGCATCACTTACTTAAATTACTACTTAATGTAGAACATAATTAGGCTATGTGACTACAACATACAGTAAGTGTCATTCCTAAACTGAGCCCTTGTCAGGCTCCAGGTTTACTTCACTGAGCTCTGATTTGAAAAATGGGATGTTCTTCATTCATTTCTGATGAACTTTGAATGTTCACGAATCTCTCTAATTAAATGAACACTTAGTGAAATGCGTATTATTTACTCTATGTAATTAAAGCTTGGTTTAATAAATGATTTCATTTGAACACTTGTCAGTAAAACCCAGTATTATTTACTCGTCGTTCTTTAAACCTTTTATTGCGGTTTCAGAAGGATTTCGAAAATCCGCAGAATCGTCTCACATGGTAGAGGTAGAGACCGCATTGTCGTGACATCATCACCATGCGCCCATCAGGGGACGGGCCAATCAAGAAGAGCACGTTGATGACTCAGAACAGTGCTGGGCTTGGATTACAGGAGGGAAAGAAAGGCCGGAGAGCAATATTGTAGACTGTGTTGATTTTATTTAGTTTCTTGTCCTGCCTCACGGTTTATTTCCTCCTTGTTTTAGCGAGTTACATTTGAGTTTTTGGTGAAGTCGCGCTGAAGAACTTCTGCGAGGTAGCCATGTCAGTTACGGAGATGTTTAGCTACATCCAGGGCTTTTTAACTGCAGATCAAGATATTCGCGAGGTAAGGTTCATGTTCATTAACCGATGAATATATAGAGTGATCCTGGAAAAGGTAAATAAGTATGCAATCTTAGCTGAATAAAAATGTCATATAACCTTTTATGGAGTCGTGATGGAACTGGAGCAGGTTTAACTTCGGTTTCTGCAAAACACTTGTTTCCTTGGGTGGGTTTTTAGCCTTTCTCAATAAGAGCTGTGCTCCTTTTAGAAAACGTGCCTCCTTTTTAACTTGTAGGACATACGAAAAGTTGTCCAAACACTCGAGCAGACCGCCAGGGAGATTCTCACCATCCTTCAAAGTGTCCATCAACCAAGTGGGTTCAAAGATAGTAAGTGGACAATCATTAGAAATCTTGTTGTTTCGCCATAGTACTGTAGGAATGTGTAATAGCCTGTGTTTTATCACCAGTTCCCAGCAAGTGTCTGAAGGCCAGGGAGCTGTTTTGCACAGTTCAAACTCAAATTGGTGAGCTGAAAACAAAGTTCCCTGTGGAACAGTATTACAGGTGAGTGCAGACACTGTATGGTGTGTGTATATAGTGTAATGTGAAGAGCTTTACCTTTAGTTGTATTCATTTTTTAAAAAAATAATAAATCTTTCGTTATCTTTCACAGGTTTCATGAGCACTGGAGGTTTGTTCTGCAGCGCCTTACGTTTCTTGCTGCTTTTGTGGTCTATTTGGAGAGCGAGTCCTTGGTGACACGAGAGGAGGTGGCAAAAATACTCGGAAGTATGCGTGATGATTTTTTTAAGGTTTTGAACTTGGCTCCTCATTGAACGTATTTATATAAAGTAACACATTTTTGTTTGAACAGTTGAAGTGGACAGAGAAAAAGGATTCCATCTGGACCTTGAAGATTATCTTGCGGGGATTCTTATTATGGCCAGTGAACTGGTAAGATATTAACTGTCAGGCCTTTTTGAAGGATTTCTGTAAAGTGTCATCAAATTAAAATCTATTGTTGACTCCACAGTCAAGGTTGGCAGTCAACAGTGTAACAGCTGGAGACTACGTGCGCCCTCTTCGTATCTCTGATTTCATCAACAAACTTGATTCTGGTTTTCGCCTGCTAAATCTGAAAAATGACCCACTCCGTAAACGCTACGATGGTCTCAAGTATGACGTGAAGAAGATTGAGGAGGTAGTGTATGATCTGTCAATCCGGGGCCTTGCCAAGGAGCAGGAAGCTGGGGGAGATAAGTAGCGGTAGAAGAGGAACTGAAGAGGCCGTGGGGCAAATACCCTGGCTGGGATTCTCCATGAATGCAAGAGTGGAGACTTAACCTGCCAGTGGGCAGGCATGTGAAGGAAGAGAAGATCAGATGGAAGTGTTGAAGCCCCAGTAGCCTTTGACCGTGGTATGGAGTTTGTAGCCAGCTGTCTCTCCTAGTGGAACGCTGTTTGGGCCTGATTAAAAAATGGTAGAAGTCGTGTTTCTCACTGCTGTTGAGAAGTTTACTCATGTACAGTTCATCTGTATGCTTGGTTGAATGTGCCATTTTGCTGTTCTTTCTTGTTCTGTGCTGGTCATCGCACTTGTAAAGCATTGTATAAATATTGGACTTGGTTGACACTAGGATGAGGTGATTTAAAAATACTTGGTTATTCTTCTCAATATCACAGAGGTCTGTAATATAATTGTACTACAAGTGAACGTGGCCTACAGTGTTAAATTTTTTTTGTGTACAGTTATTAAATGTGTACTAAGGTGTGTGTGTGTGTGTGTGTGTGTGTGTGTGTATATATGCTTAAGCCATACTTTTTAACTGCTTTTAATTTTTTATTTATTTATTTTATAAATGACACCGTTTTTTCTTTCAGTACAAACAGACATATTCACAGGAATAGAGGTGCACATCTGTCAGAGCCCCAAATCTTAGTCTTTGATATGAAGAATTTTTATTCAGAATATTTCTGCAAAAAATATTTTGCAAGTTTATGCTGTATGGTGATTGCCGAGGATTGTTAGAAGAGCAAAAATATTCTTCAATGAAATAAGGTGAGAGTACTGCCTTATTTTTACAATCCTGCCAGTGTGCTTCTGCGGTCATGACCTCCATTAGTTACATTTTTCAAAACTTCTTAATAAATAATGTTAGACTATTGCATGTTATATAGTATGAAGACAGTAGTTTTGCAAAAATCCACTTCTCATAGTCATCAGATGCAAAAAGTCAGTTTAAAAAAAATCAAATATTATTTACCTATATTTCATTGGTATGTAATTTTGGTATGTAATTCATGAGAGCATGCAATTAGCCTGCTTTATAAATGTATGCCTGAGTACTGTTTGATGGTTTTACATAAAGTACCTATTTTGACTTCAACATTCGTCCAAAGTTATCAGTAGTAATAATATGCACCTTTTTCCTCATGGAATGATGTCTGGTGGGGCACACGGTGACTTAGTGGTTAGCACGTTCGCCTCACACCTCCAGGGTCGGGGGTTCGACTCCCACTCTGTGCGGAGTTTGCATGTTCTCCCCGTGCTGTGGGAGTTTCCTCCGTGTACTCCTATTTCCACCCCCAGTCCAAAGACATTCATGGTAGGATGATGTCCAAAGTGTTCGTAGTGTGTGGGAATGTGTATGTGATTGTGCCCTGCGATGTATTTTCACCCTTCCAGCATATAGGCTCCAGGTTCCCCCGTGACCCTGAATGAAGGATAAGTGACATAGTACATGGATGGTTGATGTCTGATATAAGTCTACTGAATTGACTTATGAGTCTCTCTCTCGTTTCAAAACATTGTGTAATAAAGTGCATCAACAAACCATTTTGAGTAAACAAGTAGCCAATGAAAAGATCAGTTTGCTTGTTTTTGTTCACGTATATTTAATATAGTTCACCAATTTGTACACATGGAAAATATTAAATTAGGTTTTGTAAATAAAGAAAAGAACAGTATGTCTGGTCTCAGTTAAAACAGTGGCTATGTAGTGAGTTAAAACCATTTTCTATTGAGTAATATAGTGTAGAAGCTTCAATGTTTGCTGTGCCAATAATGACTCATTTTTGTATTGAAAAACTAAATTCTACCTCCATAGGCATATATTAACAATGTCTATCAGTGCCAATACTAACCTAAATAACAGAAGATATTTCTGGACTTCATTGAAATGCTGATTAGAAAATTATAATTCAAACAATGTTTGCAACAGCAGTTCTGTTGAGTGTGCATAACATTCTCATTTAAATTGCAAAATGTGTATTCACATTTGTGTTACTCTGCACAACAATGTGCAATTCCTGCCAAAATTAAACTGTAAAGTCTATTAAACATTTCATTTTTAATGTCTAAACTGCTATGGCTGTGCTATATGGGAAAAGTAATAGTAATTTGGACATTTGCAATTGCTCTCTCTCATCCTCTGCTTCACCCTGGGACAAAATAAAACACCTTTGCAATCCTGTATTTGCATATTCAATTAACAAGACCTGTCAGTCAAGTGCTGTGGGCGGGACTGAACGGACATCATGTGTTTTAGAAGGTGTTTGACAGGAGTGGAACCTGATATGGTCTTCTGTTGTTGTAGCTCATCCACCTCAAGGTTTGATGTGTTGTGTATTCTGAGATGCTTTTCTGCTCACCACAGTTGTAAAGAGTGCTGATTTGAGTAACTATAGACTTCCTGTCAGCTCAGACCAGTCTGTTCATTCTTCTCTGATCTCTCATCAACAAGATGTTTCAGCTTGCAGACCCTCCACACAAGATGCTTTTTTGCATCATTCAATGTAAACTCTAGAGACTTGTGTGTGAAAATCCCAGATTAGTAGTATCTGATCTACTCAATATTTGTCCTTAGCAATTGTCATATATATATATATATATATATATATAAACAGTCCAAGAGAGTCTGCAACCACCTCACACAAGTTTACAATTCTCTGAAATACACGCCTTTTTAAAAAATTCTCTCACAAAATCCCATTTGTACCATGGGGATGAGAGAGTGCCATTGGAAATGTAAGAATTGTTGTTCCCTTTTAAATATGGCACAATCTGACAAGTTTAGACACAAACTACACTGCTTTACACAAAAATGCAAATATTTTACAATTTAATTTGAATTATGTCGCATATTATGCATCCTCATAAGGGAAATGCAACGGCAAATACGTGTTTAAAATATTAATTATATTTAGGATTAGGAAAAATTTGGAAAATGCCATACTAGATGGGAGGGATGCAAGGTTAGCACATTCGCCTCATACCTCGAGGGTTGGGAGTTTGATTCCTGCTGCTGCCCTGTGTGTGTGGAGTTTGCATGTTCTCCCCGTGCTGCGGAGGTTTCCTCTGGGTACTCCGGTTTCCTCCCCCCGTCCGAAGACATGCATGGTAGGCTGATTGGCGTGTCCGTAGTGTATGAATGGGTGTGTGAACGTGTATGTGATTGTGCCCTGTGGTGGATTGGCACCACTTCCAGAGTGTACCCCACCTTGTGCCCCATGCTCCCTGGGATAGGCTCCAGATTGCCCATGACCCTGTAGGATAAGCGGTATAGAAAATGGATGGATGGATGGATGCCATACTAGATGATTTGGTTGATGGATATTGCTCAAGTCAACCATCAGTTTTCCTGGTTTGAAAATAAAGAGTACAGCTTTTAATAATTAAAACATATTTCCACATCATAGACTAAAGTGCATTAAACAGAAAATAAGACTTTCTCTTAGCTTGATAGAGATTGTGGGAGAAGTTTAAATAACAATACATTTTCTCATAAGATTTAACTGGAGCAGGGGAAACAGGCTCTGATGCGTCAGTAGGCAATCAAATGAAAGGCACGCAGTTTCTATTCTATCATTTATGAAATGGTTAACATTTCTTGGTTTTGGAAGATCTCTTTCTGACACTCCAAAATTTAAAGTTACTGCTACTATATCATGACCAGATGCAGTTTCACCACTAACTTTAGTGTGGCAACAGCAATTAGTGAAATCAACATTATTGATTGATAAATACTGCTACTTGCTACTGTATTTGTATATAAAACAAATTTTGTTATAAGTTTATCTTACTGCAGTGTGTCAGTAAGGAGTATGGTGAATTAAAACCAGCATTAGTGTATTGTAGCTACAATGTGCTTGTTAGTTATTGCTGCTTTGTTCCCCCAGCACAGTGATGATGCAGGTATAAAAGTATTTCAGAAGTCAGATGGTGTGAGTAGCTCATTATAGCTTCAAATTAAATTACAGTGACACAAACACAAATTGCCTTGGACGCATCACTGGTAGTGGGAATGGAACATTAAGTCATTTTTCAGACTAAAGAAAAGAGAGGAAGAGAGCTGTGACATATCTTAATGGAAAAAAAAACACCCACGTGGAATCTGGCTCAGTCTTCACACATTACACCATTTGTCACTTTTGTGCGTCTTTGTTAAAAAGGATTTCTAATGATAATTTTCTTTCTCAGTATAATTTTTAAACAAATATTTTCACTCATGCTGTTACAAATAATTATTGAAAACATTTATGTCAATAGCAAATTGCACAATCTGTGGCCAGTGATGTTCCCAACCACATTCTCATCTGGGTCCACCAAAAGCTGATTTTCCCCCATTTTGTTGTGTCAGTGTTTATCTAAAGAAAGTGCACTTTTCTCACCAAATCATCAAACATATTTCCATAATTTAATACTGTCAATTAAATATTTCTGAAATGATTTCCACCAGTTGCTTAAATAAGTCTCAAGAGCGGCTCTGGGACGTGTTGATCATTATATTAGGGAGTGCATTGCGTCTTTTTTTCCACTGGCCCAGATCACACGCGTACCTCTTAATTAGACGAAACCACTGCTGTGTACGTGACTTGTCAGAGGCACGTAAAACAAAGGCTTCGCGTCGGATGTCCAGCACCTCGAACGTGTCATCACAGTCCGGGTCGGTCGAAACCACACAGTTAGAAAGATGGATGGGCTCACGCAGTACAGCAAACTTGCCACTGCTTTTATCTTTAATCAGTACGAGCACACCATCCTGCACGGTCTCTAATTCCTCTGTCTGGTCTCCACGTAGCCCTCCATCTGCCATGTGCACCATTAGCAGGCTTTGAACATTCTGGAACTTGAGGGACTTACTGCCTTTTTTCACCCACTGTCCATCAGCAGGTTGCGAGATCTGCAGTGGACCCTCCATAATAAAGCGCGTGCTCTCACGAGCCCAGCCGACAAGCTTCATGGATGTCTCTCTCATCTCAATGTTTATCACTTCACGGTTCTTGCGGCTCTCGCGCCTAAAGGAGCGCAGAGACCACGTGGCTGTGCCCTCCTGCTTGCTCTTCATGTTGATGTGCTCCAGATGAGACTCCACACGACTTTTGGCCTCCTTCAGACGCTCGTAGTCAGGGTGGTATTCGTTGGTGGCCTTGATGATACGGCTCAACAGCAACGGATACTTGGTCACACGCTGCAATGGAGCCATGAGGAAGGAGCGTAGATTCATGCGACGCAGGGCCGTATTGTCATTCTGGGATACATCAAGGAAAATCCTGGAGGACAGCAAGAAAACCAGTCATATATGAATTCATATTGATTTCCAATGTGTTTTAATGCCTACACAAGCTTAGTGAGACATACTGGTCATGTGACCAGTATTCAAAAGTAAAATATAAAGTTGGGGTACTCGAACTCAGACTTGAGTCCAATCATGAACGAACTTACACTCAGGTAAATTTGTACTCGAACTTGACATGGACTTGGACATTTTGGACTCTGAAATTTTTCACAATACATTCGAGTCCATGTCATGTGTAACATGAAAACGTATCGTTATAGTAAAATATGATTGTAGTCATATCGCTCACTGCTAAACATTAGCATTTAGTGATTCCACTAAATGCTAATGTTGACCAAAAGAGGTGGGTCTTTAGCTGTTTCTTGAAGATGGTGAGTGAATCTGCAGTCCTGATTGAGGTTGGAATTTCATTTCACCACTGAGGAACAGTTAGTGTGAAGGTTTTGGAAAGGGACCTTGTGCCGCGCTGAGTAGGAATTACTAAACGTCGGTCGCTAATGTAGATATTCATTACACACAGACTGATATATTTCAAGTGTTCATTCCTTTTCATTTTGAGGATTATAACTGACAACTGATGAAAAACCATAAATCAGTATCTCAGAAAATTAGAATACTGTGAAAAGGTTAAATTTTGAAGACACTTTGTGCCACACTCTAATCAGCTAATTAACTCAAAACACCTGCAAAGGCTTTAAATTGTCT
>JAFFST010054104.1:187495-197962 GCA_022414735.1 Noturus placidus
ATATTTTCTCCTGTATATTGGGGGGGACAGATTGGTATTCCCTCAACATTGGGGGGGGTCACGACCCCCCAAAGAGTGCGTGGTTACGCCCATGTGTCCATGCCGCCAGCGCTACAGTATTCGGGTTTTTATTGACGATATAGCTTCTGTGGATTTACTCTTCTTAAAATCTACCTCTGTATTGATGTTCTGACTGGGCTAGAGTTACTGTTTATTTAATTTTATTAGTGTTCTTCCTTGGCTTTACGTGCTACGTTATTTGTTACAAGTCTTTAAAAGTTAAGGACATTCAATTTGTTATTGTGTGCAGATTGTTTATCAGACTTGAAGTCAGTAAGGGTTTTTTTTTTCTCCTACTGGAAATTTTTGCCTTGGTAATTTTGTTGGTTAGTTCAGCTTACTGCTCGAGTTCTCATATTGTGGACAACGTTTTGGTTATTGTGGGAAACCCTGCTGTCTCATTTGTTGGAGACTTTGGGTGTGTGTGTGTGTGTTTGGGGGGTGTGAGAGTAAACAGAACATGCCAGTGCTTTGAAGGATGTGCATTGGAACAAATTAATGTTATTCAATTGCGAATCTGTTTTTAGAGGATTTAAATCGAACATGGTGAACAAATTATAGAATTCAGGAAATTTTATCCGGGTTATCTTATACAGTGTGGCAAGTAATAATCGGGAAAGGCCTTTTGTAATATTACAGTCTAAAACTGGATTTAAAGAGAATCAAATCAGTAAACAAATCATATGAATAAAAAAGAAAATAATTTTCTATATACCTTTTTTATAAATAGAACCTAAAACATATTTTCATGCAAGTCCTAAAAGTAGACAGAGAGAACAGAGTTAAACAAATGAGACAAAATATGATACTTGGTCATAATTAAAAATTAGTTAGGTGTTTTCAATTAATGGGATGATGATCAGGTGTGAGTGAGAACCCAGTTTTATTTAAAGAACAGGGATCTATCAAAGTCTGATCTTCACAACACATGTTTGTGGAAGTGTATCATGGCACGAACAATGGAGATTTCTGAGGACCTCAGAAAAAGAGTTGTTCATCAAGCTGGAAAAGGTTACAAAACCATGTCTAAGGTGTTTGAAGTTTCAGTTCAACTCGGTTCCAACTGTGGACACCAACCCGGAGTCAGACAGATTGTGTACAAGTGGTGGAAATTCAAGACTGCTGTTTCCCTCTCCACGAGTGGTCAACTGGCAAAGATCACTCCATCATACTTGACCAACAAAGATCATACTTGTCAGCATGGTCACAAAGGAACACAGGGTAAATTCTAAGCAACTAAAGGCCACTCTTACATTGGATAATGTTAATGTTCATGAGTCCACCATCAAGAGAACACTGAACAACAATGGTATGCATGGAAAGGTTGCAATGAGAGTCACTGCTCTCCAAAAAGAACACTGCTGCCTGCCTGCAGTTTGCTAAAGATCATGTGGACAAGCAAGAAGGCTATTAGAAAAATGTTTTGTGGACAGACCAGACCAAAATAAAACTTTTTGATTTAAGAACCTTATCCTATCTGTGAAACACGCTGGTTGTCGTGTCATGGTTTTTCTGTTTTGCTGCATCTGGTCCAGGACAGCTTGCCATCAATGATGGAACAATGAATTCTGAATTATACCAGTGAATTCTAAAGGAAAATGTCAGGACATCTGTCCATGAACTGAATTTGAAAAGAAAGTGGGTCATGCAGCAAGACACTGACCTTAAACACAAGTCATTCTTTCAAAGAATGCTTAAAGAAGAATGTTTTGGAATGGCCATGTCAAAGTCCTGACCTTCATCCAATAGTAATGTTGTGGAAGGAACTGAAGCAAGCAGTTCATGTGAGGAAACACACCAACATCCCAGTGTTAAAGCTGTTCTGTACTGAGGAATGGGCTAAAATTCCTCCAAGCCGATGTGCAGGACTGATCCAACAGTTTCCGGAAACATTTGGTTACAGTTATTGTTGCACAAGGGGGCCACACCAGATACTGAATGCAAAGGTTCTCATACTTTTGCCACTCACATATGAAATATTGGATTATTTATCCTCAATAAATAGATCCATCCATCCTTTCTATACCACTTACTCCTTTTCAGGGTCATGGGTAATCTGGAGCCTATCCCAGGGAGCATCGGGCACAAGGAGGAGTACACCCTGGACAGGGTGCCAATCCATCGCAGGGCACAATCACATACACATTCACACACCCATTCATACACTACGGACACTTTGGACATGCCCATCAGCCTACCATGCATGTCTTTGGACTAGGGGGAGGAAACCGGAGTACCTGGACAAGGCCCCCGCAGCACGAGGAGAACATGCAAACTCCACACACACAGGGTCACAGTGGGAATCGAACCCCCGACCTGTGAGGCAAACTTGCTAACCACTAAGCCACCATGCACCCTGTTCAATAATAGATGACCAAGTAAAATATTTTTTTTGTTTAATTGAGTTCCCTTTATTTTGTTTTAGCAGTTGAGTGAAAATCTGATGTTTTAGGTCTGCAGAAATGTAGAAAATTCAAAGCTTTCAAGCACCACTGTAAATTATTTTGTGATACAATTCCACAGTTTCAGTAAAAATAAATAATACAATTATTTGAAAAGAAATTAATGCAGATGAGCAGCAATGGAATTCATGCGGTCATCTCATTAAAGAAAATGAGTTTATCTATGCATGTGAAAAGGAAACATGCACTTATATCTCAATTGGTTCTGATATGAAATACTGTATATGAGCAATTGCAGTCCACTTAAAGAGCTAATTGAATAAGGCCTAAATTGAGTAACTGGAGGAGGAACTGCTATGGGTCTCACCACTATCTCGGTCCCTGCGTTGACTGTGGAGACGTGCAGCTGCAGCAATCTTCATCTCCAGCTGCTTACGTTTGGCAGCATCAGTGGGCATTGGGTCACTGTAGTGAGGGCGCAGGCGACACTCCCGCTGCGCCCTCACCGATCCAGCCGGCTCATAAGTTGCGTCTGAGCTGGAGCGCCTGCATCCCAACCCAAAGAGCTTCTGATTGGACAAAGAGCCATCGGTCAGCTAGCCACTCATCACACTGTGCAGTGAATTAGTTAGTTTTGACAGGTTAAAGGATTAACATAAAGACAGTTACAAGTGGAGTGCTTGAAATATTAATCAGAGAAAATCCCTGAACCACAAGTTGTGTCCCACCACTGAGGTTAATAATATGCTTATACAAAAGCTGTAAATACAATACTTTAACATTCCTTTTAAAGTGGTGTCTATAAAGGGTATAAAGGGTATATAAATTATTATTTTACAGTTTATCTACAAAAATAGAATTCCTTAATGTAAAGATGAAATAAAATTGCTTGAAAATATGTTTTCACCCTCTCTGTCTCCAGATTTATTAATAATAAATAAAAAAGTCAAGATTTACACAACGTGTAATCTGTGGATAGACTTGGTTTTAACGTATTGATAACTTCTCAGAAATAGTACATGGTAATTCCCTAACTCTGACCTCCAGAAGACCTGGCTCAATACTTGACATAGTACACCAACAATACATCTAGTAGACCAGCTACTGAATAAGGTAGAATAACAGAGATACGTTTCAATGGCTATCAGGGCCTGAGTAACAAGACACCTTAGGTGCAGGTATCGCCCAGAATAAATAACGAAGTTGCTGCTATCGTAATTAATAACAAAACAGCAATACACATGAGACTTGGCGCAGGTACTGGAGCTGAGCTATACATGATGCCAGGTGAATACAGTGAATCTCAATTGCACCAGCCTAATTCAAAATATATGAACTAATACAACCAAAGGAGATGATCAATACTACCATCAACCTTACAGCCAACAGTTACCAGAGAACGAATAGATGTGGCGCAATGAAGAACCAGCTGGCATTTATGCAGAAAGATCAAACACAGACGCACATCCACACAGATGAAGTTATGCATGCACACACTCCCAGTCTTGCATGCAAATGGAAGGAAACCGGTTACCAGCTTGAAACCTGCCTCTAATCCTGTAAGAGAGTCATTCTGAGCTGCACGTTTGTGTGCACCGCTACATGTCTGCAGTTGTCTGTGCTGTGCAGCTGCATATGTAGCATAATCTAGTCCCTGTGCATGTGTGACACAGCACTCCGCAATCCATGGCTACAGCCGGAGAAAGAGAGGGTCATGATGAAGAGAAATAAAGAGCTCTCTTTGTGTGCGTGTGTATATATGTGTGTGTGTGTCTGTGTGTGTGTGCAGGAAGGGGAATTGCCTTACGCATTCTCTTGGTTCTTCTCGTCCAGTAGCTTCACTGCAAGCCTCCTGTCTGCAGGCTGGCGTTGTCATGGCAACGCAGGAAGATTGACACCTGGGCTGTGGAGTGGTGATGTCAGTACCGTCGTGCTGGTCATGTGACAGCCTGACGGGGGCTTTGGCGCTGATTTCTGCACTGCAGCTGAGGGAAGAGGACAAGGTATAGAAAGCAGGGGAGGGGGGGTGATGAAGGATGAGAGAAGGAGGGAGAGGGATCTATTAAAATGAATGTATGATTCCTGCTTCCTCCTCTCTTTCTCTTTATGAGGCATGTGGCTGAGCATCCCCCATTTTCTCCAGGGATTGTGGGCACTGTGCTTCAGAGGGGCTGAAGAGCAATTAGATGCCTCAGTTCATATTAGCACCTGAACCCGCAGCTCTTTGACTGATCTCTCAGATTTCATTGTGTGTGTGTGTGTGTGTGTGTGTGTGTGTGTGTGTGTGTTTGGAGGGTATATGTGATGTAAATTACAGCAGAAGCTATTTTTTCAGTTTTATATTTACAACACCCTCTTTTACCATTGACATTTTGGTATCTCACCCCACTGATCTCTGTTTTAAGAGATATGACCCTTGACAAATAGACTTCCCTTTCTTCTTCTCTGCCTCAACAGGATCTGCATTGCTAATGCAGAACACGTCACAAAGGCCTGGTGCACATAGATATGATCCTGCAATACTGCTGACAGCACAAGCATAAGCACGGCTGAATCATAATTCAGAGTGCATACACATATGCATGCTCCATACATATGAATATGAATAAAGAAACATATATGTATAAAAAGATATGCTTTGATTACATAAGGACATTTTAGCCTACATGTAATTTGTGTCATTGTTCTGGTGGGAGTGCATTAAATGTAAAACACAAAACCAGCCCCAGAACTGAAAAGAGCTCTTTGTCTTTACAACTTTGTCTTTAATCACTTCCTTTCATAATTAAAGAAGGAAAGATGACAGGATATATTGCTAAATTCTCCACAAGAGAAATGGTAACTCAAGTAGTTTTCATATGCAGCATTATCACAAGGGGAAAATAACTGGTATGAACCCATACCAGTAGGATAAACACAAACACATGCTCATTGCGTTGCACATAGACAGCTCCCTAGAAATGCAGTATCTTTGACTACCATTTTTCAATCTTGATATAAATTCTCTAGCATTTGGACCACAGCTGCCCTTTGAGCTCCCTTATTTTGTCTGAAGGCACTATAGCATGTTAGATCAAACTGTCTATAAAAACATTTATAAACATGAGCCTCGTAACTAACAATCGTATCATTGTTCATGTTTTGTCAATAATATTACTTACTCGAGTATAAAAAAATTCCATCTATCACCCTAAAGGATTCCCCAATTTTTTCCGCTGGAGAAACCTTTAAAGGTTCCTTGAAGAACCATACAACAGAGGGTTTTCTTTTCATAAAAGCTTTCACATAGATTCCCTTTGGAAACCTAAAACTGTGAACTATCCAAATAACCTCTGCAGAACCCTTTTTTTCTAAAACAGCCTCATAGTTTTTGCTAGCTTTTGCTTTAGTTACCAAGCTAGCAGTTTATTCAGTGAACATCTAGTTGTGTTCAGTGACAAAAAAGGCTACTGCTAATTAGGGGATCCATCCTCAGGTAAACTGATAAACTATCAAGCAATAGTGGATAAACATCATATACCCAGCATGCTAAAACTGATGATACTGAAAGTTGTCCTGAAGGAAATGTTTGCCAGAGTTCCTTTTTGATTAAAATGCTGCCCAATGGAACAGCTGACCCTGAAGGCTGCTCTGTAATGTAGCATTATAGACGGAGCTGAAAAACAGTCTTCTTTCCTATTAATACTTAAATGTTAATTACCCAACGAATTTGACTGCTAGCCAGTAACTGCTACTTGTAAAAAATAATTAAAAAAATAAAATAAAAAAGCCACCCCACTGTGCCATGTAATCAGCTCATGTAAATGCATGATACAATTACAGTAGGAGGCGTTCCTCATATTCGCACATGCTAAATTTCTGCACATTTTGTGGCTAAAGCTGGGCACATGACAATGTCCCATGACCCCTATCAAACTATCTTTCAGATCTGTGGGAAACACTGAATTAATTTCACTATCTTACCTTTTCTTTATGAGGTCCAGCGCTGATCCAAGGAGGTCTGCCTTCATCTTGTAGATCTTGGCTCCATAATTAGAGAGATCTTTCCCATCCAGTAGTATGGAAGGACAGCAGGTCGATGCCCCTTCAGCACTCTCCCTGTTGGGAGGGAAAGGGACCAGAGCTGGATCCATACTTCCAGAGTCTCCTGATTTCTCAATGTTCTCTTCTCCTGCAGTGGTACTCTGGGGTTGCAGAGGAGAGCGAGGTACGGGTCCTGTGCAGATTGGGGAATGTGAATCTTCTTCAGTGGACCTGCCGTTACTTGACTCTTCTCCACTGGAACCACATGGATGGGCTGAATCAGTTGTGTTGCAGTTTTGCCAGACTTCTGTGACCATTTTAGCCTCAGTATGCAATCTGTCTTTAAGTTTCTCTTCACACTTTCCCTCTCTGAATTGGCTATCCTGTCTGGCTACTCCACAAGGTGGCGTTGTTGAAGAACCCAGGCCATCAGTACCCTCTTTTTGCCTCATCCTCTTGAACTCTTCAAATGTTGGGATGTGCAAGCGACTCATGGGAGGTCTTTTCCTCTCAGGTGTAGACTGGGCAATACTGTTGAGATGTTCAGAGGTGTGTGACTTACTGAAGTTGGTTTCCTGGCCAGAGCTGAGTGCCAGGTTAGGAGTGCTCCTCTGCCTGTGAAGCTGTAGCCGCCGCAGCACCTCCTGCTTGATTTCCTCTTGGCTGGTGATACGGCGAGCATACAGCTCTTTCTTGCCATTCACTTGTCCTGGAGATGAGAGATGACCAAAATGCGATGCTATTTCATGATTGCTAAAAGGATGCAGGGTGTTACTTAGCAAAGGTTGAGGGCGAAGGGGCTTGTTAGGCTCGGCCACACGAGTGCTCTGAAGACGAAGTTTGTCTCTCAAGCCTTTCCGGGCATTTCCATTCAAGGTCCAGTCCTCCACAGCAGGAAAAATCCACTGAGGAAAGAGAGGCAAGTCCTTCCTCATTAGTCCCTGACGAGGACAGAAAGCCATGTTCTCAGGGGAGTGCATCATAGTGTAGACCTGTGATCCCTGAGAAGTTCCATCATACCACTGACTGCTGGAGGTACAGTGGAGAACAAACTCACTCTCCATGCTTCTGTAAGTATACATACCAGGGTCTGCATTCCAGTGCAGATTTTCCAGGCTACGGTATAGTCGATTATTGCCAGAGTTGATACAGCTCTGTGAGAGTTGCCCTGCCTGGTTGATGGACTGAGACTCTGGCTGTTTCAGTGGATGCACATTGCTGGTGGAACAGTACTTAAGCCCCATGTTGCTAAGAAGGTTGTTGTTGGGTGCTGCTGGATAGCGATTCACTGGTGCATCTAGGTTGATGTATGAGGGGTTTCTGTGTTGAGGGAAACCGGAGAGTGGAGGGCCAAGGACTGAAAGAGGATCTGGCAACTCTTTGAAGCAAGGTTCCAGGTCCATGCTGCATCCAGCAGAGGAGGCTGCTGGGGAATACTCACATGGCAAAGGTTCTACATGACCACAGTAAGAGCTGCCATCCATTACAGGGAGGTTCTGGATCCACAGCCCTTCAGAAATAAAAAACAAAAGCAGAAAATTGGCACACTAACTAAACATTAAGGACACTGTGCTCACATACTGACATCCATGGCTGACATAAAGATCAATTAGCCACGCCTATTAAACCTCAAAAAGTGACATAATGACTTACCCAAAGAAAATCTTAAGAGCCAATGAAAAAATTATGCATACAGTATTAACGTTCTTTGTTAAATATTCTTTACCTTTGAATCATGACAATTTATACTAAAGCCTGATGTCATGAATTAATCAAGGACATACAATGTTAAAGAACAGCTGCAGTGGATGCAATAGTCCTTTTATCACATTTTTTATTTAAAACAATGGCTTGCTCTGCTCTACAAGAACAAATGAATTATCACCGCGAGTCTGTTATAAGATTAGTCAGGACACTGTTGGGTTTCTGTGTGTAGAGTATAGTAACCCTGTTTTTAGTGCTGGTGAGCAAGGTGATGGGAAAGCAGAGGGGTGTGAGCCCCCTGCTGGGCAACCAATTCATAGCTGAACTAAAGGTTTTTTTGATAGTAAAACACTGTATATAGCTGCCACAATTAAAAAAGAAATGCTAATGAAAAATTGCAATTTCTTAAAGCCTTGCCTACTTTCATATGAGGCACTAACCACTACTGTGGAGTCTGATATCACAAATAAATTCAATGATGAACACTGGCACCCCCCAACAGGCGGAAATTAATTTTTTTGGCCTCTGGAAAAAGATTTAAATGTTTAACTCTCATTTTCAGAGTAATTTCCTGTTTTTTAACTAACTCAGTTCAAGTCTTACTGTCCCAAGATTTAAGCACTGCATACCAATACTGCTACACTATTTAATAAAAGAACAGACATGTACCAAAATAGATCATGGTTCAAACATGTCACTACAATGTAACCCTTGATTCTATCCATCAGCTGTGTTTTATAATTGCCTTATTGGCCATGTTGGTACACCGAGAGGTCCAGCGGATTGTACACAAGCCCCGAAGTGACATGTCGATTCAGTTATTGAGTGCTCCAAAACAAATTGACAAAGAAAGTGCAAATTTCATATGTGGATAGACAATTTAGTACTTTGAAAAATGACACGCTGCTTTTGTTGATATTGACAATATTTTATTTATACAATATTTTATTTGCACAATAGTCAGACTGCATATGCCAGCCTTTACACCACTATTTTCTATGTTCTGATTGAAAAATGAGGGAATGAAAAGCTAACTGGCATGAAAAGAGACACTTTTCACTTGCCCTTAGCAATCATTTAACTAATGGTCGCAAAGGCATGGATTAGCTAGAAGAGCACAGCTTACTAATTATTTCTGAAATTAGTACAATTTGCTTAGGTCCAAGCCAGGATAGTAGTCACTGATAACACTAAGCACATGTCAGGCATTTGAAAGCATGAAACACAACAGTACAATGGAGCATACCGGATAAAATTTACTTATAAATTTACCAATAATATAACTTGTAAGGCTTGTCAAAGATAAACAATAACGTAGAGCAGAAAAAAGCATTAAAGGCATGAAGGCATTCCTAACTGGTGAAGGCAGGGAAGCCTCACATGTTCAGATGTTCAGATAAAATCTGGAGCCAGATTAATTAAACTGGTACTACTTAAGGCCTTTTGGCTTATCAAGGCTCTTTTTAGTTTATACAGAATGATCAGAAGTCAAATCTTACATTTACATTTAATATATTTTAAAGATGATATCTTTTAATAAGAAAACTAAATTCACATTAGTGTAAGATTAGGTTCGTATAGCCTCAGTGCAATACATCATCTCTTATGGTACATATCATATGTTGTTTCTGGCTGTGTTCAAAATCTGCTGATGTGTGAATGAGCATGCTTGATTAGCATAAGGATATTGGTTCGTGAACACGGAGAGCACAGCTCACTTCGCACAGTAGATACCCTGCTGTCTCTGCTTATGGCAGGCAGATGCTCATTTTCCATTTTTAGCTAAATTGCTGTAGACACACAGTAGTACCTAGAAGAAGCCACTCACGGTGCTATAATGGGCTTTTACGAAAAGTTCGGAATGATTTTTACTGAAAACTATTGTTCCCTTTCAGGCTCACATCAACTATATTGCCTCTGTGAGCACCATCTCCCCTTATTGGTGAATCAGCCCTCTGCGGTGCACAGTTTTAGAAACTATTTGGTATTTTCCCCCCATGTACCCCATTGTAAGCACGTTTCTGTCACGGTTCTAAGGACTCTGGACTCCATTTCCCATCAGCCACCGCAAGTCACATGGTTTTCTGCACCTGATTCATGTTTTGGTTAATGAGCACTGGTGGGTATATATAGTTGGGTTTTTCCACTTAGTCTGGGTCTTTCGTTAAATGTAAATGTATTGTCAAGACTCCTGTTTCTGTGTTCCTTCAGTGTTGTGTTTCATGCCAGTGTTTTCAAGTTTAGTCTTAGTGTTAGGTTCCTGCTTCTGTGTTTAGAT
>JAFFST010054104.1:232054-244138 GCA_022414735.1 Noturus placidus
GGGCCCCCCCCCCCCCCCCAATGTTGAGGAAATACCAATCTGTCCCCCCCAACATACAGGAAAAAAATATTTTCTATATGTTCCGCTTTAATTTTCCCTGCCAACGGATCTGTCTTTTCTTCATATATTCTATTTATTTTATTTATTTATTTATTTATTTATATCCTTTTTTAATATATTCACGTTTGTTAAGGGAAATCGGTGTGACGCCCCTCCAATTGTACACTTGGTTTTGCCCAGACTCAACACAAGTTCGGTGATGTATTTTAGCAGCTCAGTCTGTAAGAAATGGAGACAGCAGCTTTTATTCAGACAGTAAGTAACTAGACACCTAAATATCTAGGCTAATGTCAGTTCCAGTTTTTGACCATTAACGGTACATTCACGAGCATATCCTCCTGCCGAGTTCACTGTGAACCCTGACGTTGTGACAGACTGTTATAAATGCGAGTGAAAGTGAGGGAAGTTTGGCGGGGGTGTCTAGTGCTTGGACCCCCCAAATGTCCATACCATGGCACACCCTTATTATAACATGTACATAAAACTGCATGTTATCATATTAAATAATATACAATATCAGTACTTGGGCTGTAGGACCTGAGTCCAGTCTTGAAACATTTTTTGTACTGTTTGGCATTTGTTATTGGACTTGAACATTCTTGAACATTGGTCTCACTAAATATGTTCTTGGCCTACACTTAGAGTTTACACATTCACAAATTTAGACAAGAAGTAATTTATTTCATAAAAATATACAAGAATTGCTCTAGTTGTTTACCAGTGATATTGATCTAACAATTATGAGTTAGTGCACTGCATATATCCTCGCCAATTTCCCAGATGATGGATGCAGCAATAGGTCTATGGGATTGGTAGTGACTTGAGGAAAAGTGTTCCAGATCCTCTGCAGTGAAACTCCATGCTGCTCCCAAATCTAGGCAGCTGAAAAAAATTAATAGACTTGTCACAGCAACAAGCTGTTACTGACAGAAGAAATTGTTTAGTAGCCAAGGATGTTGTAAGAGCAGCACTCACCCTGAATGATTGAGTTGAAGACTGCTGGATTGTACTTGAATCCTATTAACATCCCTGGTCCCCATAATAATAACAATGTCCAGATTTTGTAGAATGTTTGAGATTTGCAGATGGGAGAGTGATGGTTTACAGTAAATAACACAGAGGGTAGAATAACATGAGTGTGTAACTTTATGGGCAGAATCTGTGGCAGTCTGTTGTCTTGACAAATGCTAAATACCCTCTCACCACTTTCACTAAAGAGCATCAGAATGCACTCGCATGATGCAGCTCATCACCAAGTTGTTCCCAGATTATAGATGCCCATTCTAGTCAACTTTCTACTGTGCCAAATTATGAAGGCTATTGTGGACAAATATGTGCTCAAAAAACTGACATGATAGAGAAATGAACAAATTCATCAAATTCAGACCCCTGGGGTCAGCTTTCTGATTCATCAAAGGTGTTCCATGAGGTTGAGGTCAGGGTTCTGTGCAAGCCACTCATGCTCTTCCACTCCAAACTTGGCAAACCATGTCTTCATGGATCTCACTTTGTGTACAGGGGCATTATCATGCTGGAACATGTTTGGACCTGTTAGTTACATTGAAGTGAAATTGTAATCCTCCTGCAGTATACAATGGCATCCGATACACTTGCGTGCTTCCTTCTTTGTGGCAACATTTTGGGGGGAAAACGTTCCGATTTTCTACCTTGACCTTTCACAGAAATGGCTTTCTTCTGGTCACTTTCTGATGGAGGCTTTATCTGTGAAGAGCTGATGATATTAATGATGTCTCCACAAGTTCTCCTATTACAAAGAGTTAGCTCTGTAACTCCTTCAGTGGACTCTGACAATTGCCGTTCTTGCCAGAGCATGCAGTTTGGCCTGGTCTTGGGAGACTCTGAGTTGTGCCATTTTTTTCCCCCCAGTTTGTTGTAATGGCTTCCACAATGCTCCTGAGAAGATTTATAGCTTTGCTGATGTTTTAATAACCTCCATCTTTTTTCCTCTTAACAATTTCATCTCAAAGTAGTCATCATGGGCATCAGTGGCAGTTCCTTGGTCTTCATGACAACAGGACTGATCCGATCTGCCATTTTAGATGTGAGACCTCCCAAAGTCAGAGATATTTATTATACAAACATACAATTGGAAACAAGTGGATTAAAAATGAATACAGGTATGCCCTGTGTGAGCTTGTGAAAATTAAAAGACAGCCCTAGCTTAGATTGCTAAAAGAACGGGAGGCGAATACTTATGCAGTTTTCAGACTTAAAGAAAATATGAAAGCATTTAAATACTTTATTGCTTTTTATTTTTGTAGAGAATCACATCAAAATAAGCACGAAATGAAAGGGGTTTGAATACTTTCTGGAGGCTCTGTACATGAACATTCATAAATGCATTTTTATGTATCCTATGTGACATTCTATGTAATTCATTCTCTCCCTTTTTCTCTCTCTCTCTCGCTCTCTCTCTCTCTCTAGAGTTTAATATTATAACAGTATATTAATATTATAATTACACTACAGAGAGTGAATTAATTACATTGCTTCATTCCATGGCCAGTTCTATTCCTTACAGTGATCAGAGTTGAAGTTGGAGCTGCAATGCTTTACTGCAATCATCATGGCCAGTGGGAAGATGGATGAGTCAGATCTCACTGCCCTACTTCAATATGGCAGCTCTCAATCACACACAGCAGCACAAGATGCAGACATGCTGCACAAGTTCTCAGTCAAAATACAGAGGCCAGATGTGTCTCTGACTGGCACAATTAGCACACTTTATGAATATAGACATTAAATGAAAAACGATTAAATAATTCTATTTTTACACCAGGCAGTGTGTGAATGTGGTTGGCCTTTTTTGCCATTTTTTTCTGTTTTGATTAAACTGAGAACTTCCAATGACAATCATTTTTCAATTTCTTTAAAAGATTGCTTTTTATATTAACTCTACAAATACAATCTGACAACATCTAACATCTTATGTACCTGACCTGGTGCATTTTTCACTGTCTCATTGTTATGCTGCTTGATATGGTGATAATCACCACTGTTAGCACAAGATTGAGAAGATTGAGGAGAAAAGATGAGTAAAATTCTGAGTCAAGTAGGTCTGAGCTCATTGCTAAAATTATATAGCCAATTATTTAATTCCTGTCAACTAACTATATTATTATTTTCCATCCATCGCTTATCCTTCCTTCAGGGTCACGAGAACCTGGACCCTATCCCAGGGAACATTGTGCATATGCAAACTCCACACACACACAAGGCCACGGTGGGAACAGAACCCCCGACCCTGGAAGTTATTATTATTATTATTATTATTATTATTATTATTATTATTATTATTATTATTATTATTATTATTATTATTATTATATAATTGGCTTGAGAGTACAAGCTAAGTATTAATTTATTTCCCTCCTATTTTTCCAGCCATTTTTTACCTCCTTGGTCACCTGCCAGTTCCCACCTATCAGCGAAAGCTCGCTGTCATACAACAGCTACCAATCAGGGAGGGTGAAGTCTAACATGTGCTTTCTCTGTGACACATATATTCATGCTGCATCACAAGGCAGCGTGCATAGAGTTATGGCAGACTTGGGGGTAAGTGCTATCTACCCACTTCCAAATACAAGAGCTCACGGACACCCATACCTAATGTCGCTGTAATGGGCAAAGGAAAGAAAGAATGGCATCCTTTCCACCCTGTCCTCCCTTAGCCCATGTGTCACAGATGGCTGTGGCATCATCAGGATTCAAACTTGACAGCTTGTGTATTTATTTGCTAAAGAATTTGAATTCAATTCCTTCACACATCCTATTTAAAAAATACTAAAAAAAGATCAATGCACAAATATGGTATCTTGGCCAACAGTGAGTATTGGAAACACCATTTTATTCTTTTTGAACCAGGTTTAATTCCAAGCTCAGGTTACTGTCTGTAAAGAGTTTCGCATGGTCTCCCTTTGTCTGCATTGGTTTCCTTCCAAAAATGCTGGGTGTATTCCGACCTCATGCGCAGTGTTCCTGGAATAGGCTCTGGATTCACCATGACCTTGAACAGGATAAAGCCTTAACTGAAGATGAACAAATTGATTTCAGTCATAACAGCAATTTGATTTAGCTTGGCAATTTAAGGGTGCTTAATCAGAATAGCCGCTAAAGTTATTTAAGATAAAATGATGCAATTTGATAAACTAAAAAACAAAATGAGTTATTACTCTGTTTGTTAATCACACAAATACTATAAGACACTCTGTATTTATGAACTTGAAAAAGACTTTTCACACACACCATACTCTGCGATAGAGCCAACCCTACACTTATTGCTCCTCGTGTTCTCTCTCACACACAGGCATAATTGCATTTGCATGCTCTAATTTAACTATCTCCAGTCGTGAGGGCTGCAGGTGCAAGACAGGGCATTGACAAAAACCCAGAGATCAATTAGCTCCTTTCCTTCAGCTGATATGAATGAATACCTGTGGGAAGCAACCTGCGGGTGCTATAATTTGCTACCACACAGCACTGCCTGAGTAAGATTATCACTTGTGTTGTACCTATCTAATGAAACACCATTAAATCTCAGCTCATTTTCCTGCAACCTGAAGTGAACCACATGCAGTACTCAGGAACAGAGGAACCTGGATTTAGAGCATAGCAAAGGGTGGTGATGGGGTGGAAAATAACCATGAAACTGAGGTTATCGGTTAGCACCACATTCTGTAAGTATCAAATTTCTGAGTTTATGAAATAGAAAGGTGCAAAAAATGATAAATATAGCATTTGTTATTTTGGCCGGCGCACACTGTTCTCAAATAACTGATGTGAATGGGTTTGTCCATATTTGCAGTGTTTTGCAAGAAATACTACATTTAAGAACATCTTAGAATATCTCTTAAAATTAAAGCTTAGACCCTTTAATTAAAAAAAAAGCATAACCCTAGAATTTGTTAATTTGATCAATGCTTAGTATTTCAAGCCTACCATGATTTAATCAAAACTAAATACATTTTTTATGATATAGTTCATGTACTGTGATATGTACTGTACTGTACTGTATTGTGTACATGTACTGTACTGAGGACTCCAGTGGCAACCTGTGAAGCTCTGGTGAACTCCATGCCCAAGAGGGTTAATGTAGTGCTGGAAAATAATGGTGGCCACAAAAAATATTGACACTTTGGGCCCAATTTAGACATTTTCACTTAGGGGTGTACTCACTTTTGTTGCCAGCAGTGTAGACATTAAATTTACACTGTTACACAAGCTGTACACTCACTACTTTACATTGTAGCAAAGTGTCATTTCTTCAGTGTTGTCACATGAAAATATATAATCAAATATTTACAAAAGTGTGAGGGGTGTACTCACTTTTGTGAGATACTGTATATATATTAAGAATAAATGTAGACAAAAGACTATACAATTAAATATAAGCTATAAAATAAACAATACAGTAACAACCTACAAACAGTAAACATTAAACATTACAGAAAACAAAAACTGCACAGTAATTACACAGTAGTATTCTTCATAATATAACATACTTTAATAATACTTTGCAATAACAACACATGAATAATCATGCCCTAATATCTGAATGAATACTTATTTAAGTATGAACTAATGATGATAATGTACTAATCATAAACTAATGAAGAGCTAAAACGTGAGTCTTATAAATTCATGCGTGAATAATGAACACCTTCAATATGTTAGTACATGTTTGTTAGTTAATGTATTAATTATTGTATTAACAAGGGTGAAATTAATACAGTAACATTTATTCATTTAGCAGACTCTATTATCTATTAACATTTAAACATACTATGAAAGTAATCTAGCACTGTGCCAATTTGTTTCTTATAGGCATGTTTGATTTAGTTTGCCCCTACATGTTAATTAATACGTTAACTAACAAACACGTACTAATGTACTTAAGGTGGTCATTATTCATGTCATAGTTAAAGTTAGCTCTTCATTAGTTTGTGATTAGTGCAATACCTTAATTTCACCCTTCTCAGCAAAGGAGCAGTGCACCTACTAGTGCACCTTGTAGTGTACCCAGAGCACATACTTGTACTACAATAGGATTTCAAATTAAATAGATGGAGAATGACACAAACAGGTTGAGATGAACTTACTGCTCTTTATTATTAGTGCATCTTTCAACGTTCAATGATCAATGTAAATTATGAAAGTAATCCAGAGCATCCCAGTGATGTTTGTGTACACAGCTGCATATGGCAATTCATATAACCAATTTGAAATTATGCACGTTTAATATTCATATTCTTTCTTATACAGCATGTTTGGTTTATGCCTACATGTTCATTAATGCATTAAATAACAAACATGTACTAATATATTGAAGGTGTTCACTATTCACGCATGAATGTAGTTAAAGTTAGCTCTTCATTAGTTTATGATCATTAGTACATTATTATCATTACTTCATATTTAAGTAAGTATTAATTCAAGTATTAGTGCATGATTATTCATGTAAAGTGACTTGTGCATAGGACTGTCTCTTTTGTAAAGTGACTGAGTGCAGTGGGTGTAGTAGGTAGGGAAGCAGAGTGAAGTGATTGTAATGTAATGAGGTGAAGTGGTCATCAGGTAGCTCTATTTAGAACTCTAATGGACTGTACAAAGTAACTGTTCATGAATCTGGTGAGCTTTGTCCGGATGCTCCACAGTCTTTGGTGAAAAAGGCTTCTCAACCCCACCCAGTATGTTTATACTACATGATACCCATAAGCTTCATTTAGCATAAAGGTCTGTGAGTGAAATGATACACTGATATGATGGTATACCATGATAAAGCATTCATAAATAATTATACTGTTAACATTAAACTCTACTAAATTATTTCTAGATACAGTTTGCTACAAGTAGGGTACTACTTGTTACAGTGTTTAAGTCTAGACTTAAAACGTATTTATTCACTCTAGCCTACCCTGACTAGACTTTGCATTATGCTAAATCCTAGTGTTAACAATCTTTTCTCTCCTTCTCTCCTTCTGCCGAGCTACACATGAGTTTATGGAGATGTTGGAGATCATGGTCTTTCTGCTCTCTGGACCTGCATGATCGGTCTCGGAGGTCCTACTCCTGGATGGAGCCTCATCTACTCCAAATCCAGACTGCTGGGACAAAGGCTTTTCAAAGCCAAACAGATTACATTTAAACCAATAATTGTCTCTTTAAGAATGTCTGTTGTTACCCAGATGAGGATGGGTTCCCTTCTGAGTCTGGTTCCTCTCAAGGTTTCTTCCTCTTAACACCTTAGGGAGTTTTTCCTTGCCATTGTCGCCACTCAGTGTCTTGCTCAGTTGGGATAATTTCTCACTTTTACTGTGTATGTACTGTGTTTTTATTCCTGTAAAGCTGCTTTGAGACAATGTCTGTTGTAAAAAGCGCTATACAAATAAAATTGAATTGAATTGAATTGAATACTATGAAATAAATGTTACAGGTAAAAATAAATTAATTAATTAAAACCAGAGAGGAAATAGCATTTAAATGTTGGTTTGATAAACTACTAATATTAATCATCTTAAGTAGTCCACTGAAACATATTCTAATGGTTTCCAAAGCCAGATAATTTAATGCTACAGGTTGTATATTATTTATTGTCAGTCGTTTTTAATTCGTAATTCATCATGAATTTTGAAGCCAATCATTGTGATATTTGTGATAAATACAATTAACATGACATGGCTTTTTGATATACTGTATATACAATAGTACTGTAAATGTCCACATTTCCTTGTTTAGCATATGCCCTAGCTGTTCAGCTGTGTTTCCTTCTGAGACATGAGCAGACATGAATTGTCCTCCCTAGGACTTTGCTCACACATGTAGCTGTGTGGACCATTATGTAATGAGTCCCTCTTTTATAATCAGAGTAGAATGTAGAGCATGACTCTGCTGCACACTGCAAAAGGCTGCTGAAAGAAAGAAAAACAACCATTTCCCTTGTTGCTTGTCTGTTGCCTCAGCACAAAGACTGTATGTGAAACAGGCCTTCAGGTACAGTGCAGCTCAGTATGGGACTGAGAGCACTTCCTAAAATCACCCGTGACTGCAAGCTAAATATCCAGTAGCTGTTATATATATATATATATATATATCTGTAATCAGTAGGGTTGAGGTGGACCCTGTGAACACTGGGTGCAAGACAGGAATACACCATGGATGATACACCAGTCTACTTCAGAGCACTATACATGCTTACATACATTCACAACTAGGGGCAATGTGCCATAGCCAGTCCACCTACCTGTTTTTGTGAGGTGGGAGAACCCAGAGGAAACCCACGCAGACAACATATGAAACTTCTCACAGTAACCAAAGCTGAAGACTGAACCAGGGACCCCTGAGCTTTGAGGCAGAAACATTAACATCTGCACCACTGTGCCACCCACTTGTTTAACAGTAAATTATATTTTTGCAGTAATCTGTCCTTAGAGATGTTTTTTTTTTATTCCAAGTTTTTTTTTTTTTTAGGATTAATTATTTGGCCATTTTCTAGATGATGAGCATTTGTTTAGTCACTGACATCCCTCAGAAAACTTGTCTAAAAGCTGAATGTTTTATTAGTTTTATATTAGAACAGTTTTCCTTAGTGCTAATTATTTGTGTACTTACTCTAAGCAAGTTGTATCACCCCTGGGTATAAATAATGCAGATCTGTCTGTATAATGAGGTTAAGGAAACTGACCCTTAAATCACACTACCATGAGAAAACAGCTCAGGATGAGCCTGCAGTTCTTTCTGTTTCTGAACTTCCAATTAAAACACTACTTATTTTTAACAACTCTGAGGTCAGGTCTCATTTGTTTTGGACATGGCTATCTGAAATAACATGGTCCTGTAAGTGTGACAGCTATGAGGCATCCCATACTTCAGTCTGTCCTGTTTTCATATTTAGAGGGATATATTTACTACTACTAGACTGTTGCAATAGCAGGACATTGTCAATTTTAACTGGGAGAATTGCTGGGCAGGCTAGCAGAGCAGTTAGATTCATTTTTATATTATGAAATTGGAACTGATTATTCACCCTGATATTAACCTATATCAACTCAATTAGCCATTTTCCCTCCCCGGTGTCATGTGATTTGTTAGTGTTATAAGTTCTTAGATGTGAATGGGGAGCAGGTGTGTAAATTTGGTGTCATCGCTCTCACACTCCCTCATACTGGTCACTGGAAGTTCAACATGGCACCTCATGTCAAAGAACTCTCTTCTTCTTCTTCTTCTTCTTCTTCTTCTTCTTCAGGCTTTAATCCCACTAGGTGGGGTCGGCGGGTGACTCTATCAGACGCATCCTCTCGTCACTTGCCAGGATCACCCGTCGCTTGCGGGAATCGCCTTGAGTCTCTCGCATCCATTTCAGTTTGGCAACAGTTTTTACACCCCGATGCCCTTCCTGCCGCAACCCTCTCCTTTTATCCGAGCTTGGGACCGGCACAGAACCCTCCACTGGCTTGTGGAGATCCATGGCTCCATGGCTGGGTTGTCAAAGAACTCTCTGAATATCTGAAAAAAAAAAAAAAGAATTGTTGCTGTACATAAAAAAAGATGGCCTAGGCTATAAGACGATTGCCAAGAACCTGATACTGAGATGCAGCACGGTGGCCAAGACCATACAGCAGTTTAACAGGACAGGTTCCACTCAGAACAGGCCTCACCATGTTCTACCAAAGAAGTTGAGTGCACGTGCTCTGCATCATATCCAGAGGTTGTCTTTGGATAATAGACGTATGAGTTCTGCCAGCATTGCTGCAGAGGTTGAAGGGGTGGGGGGTCAGCCTGTCAGTGCTCAGACCATACGCCACACACTGCATCAAATTGGTCTGCATGGCTGTCGTCCCAGAAGAAAGCATTTTCTAAAGATGATGCACAAGAAAATCCGCAAACAGTTTGCTGAAAACAAGCAGACTAAGGACATGGATTAGTGGAACAATGTCCTGTGGTATGATGAGACCAAGATAAACTTATTTGGTTCGGATGGTGTCAAGTGTGTTTGGTGGCAACCAGGTGAGGAGTACAAAGACAAGTGTGTCTTGTCTACAGTCAAGCATAGTGGTGGGAGTGTCATAATCTGGGGCTGCATGAGTGCTGCCGGCACTGGGGAGCTACAGTTCATTGAGGGAACCATGAATACCAACATGTACTGTGACAAACTGAAGCAGAGCATGATCCCCTCCCTTCGGAGACTGGGCTGCAGGGCAGAATTCCAACATGATAACGACCCCAAACACATCTCCAAGACAACCACTGCCTTGCTAAAGAAGCTGAGGGTGAAGGTGATGGACTGGCCAAGCATGGCTCCAAACCTAAACCCTATCGAGCATCTGTGAAACATCCTCAAATAGAAGGTGGAGGAGCACAAGGTCTCTAACATCCACCAGCTCCGTGATGTCATCACTGAGGAGTGGAAGAGGACTCCAGTAGCAACATGTGAAGCTCTGGTGAACTCCATGCCCAAGAGGGTTAAGGAAGTGCTGGAAAATAATGGTGACCACACAAAATATTGACACTTTGGGCCCAATTTGGACATTTTCACTTAGGGGTGTACTCACTTTTGTTGCCAGTGGTTTAGTCATTAATGGCTGTGTGTTGAGTTATTTTGAGGGGACAGTAAATTTACACTGTTACACAAGCTGTACACTCACTACTTTACATTGCAGCAAAGTGTCATTTCTTCAGTGTTGTCACATGAAAAGATATAATCAAATATTTGCAAAAATGTGAGGGATGTACTCACTTTTTTGTGAGATACTGTATAATTATTATTTTCCACTTTCTGTCTCTGTTTCTTTGTATAACATTGCTCATGTTAAGTGTAGCACTGTTGTTTTCTGTGGGTCTATATTTGATTCATAAAATTACATCTGTGTGTGATTTGAGGAATGACAATAAAGCCTACTTGAACCTGAAGTTAAAAGAAGTTGGTAAATGGAACACTTATACTGTATAGCGCTTTTATCCAAAGAGCTTTACACTTTGTCCCATACACACACACTCACACACCAATGGTAGCAGAGCTGCCATGCAAGGCACTAACTTGCCATCGGGAGCAACTTGGGGTTCAGTGTCTTGCCCAAGGACACTTCTGCATGTGGAGTCACATATCCGGGAATCAAACCGCCAACCCTACGATTAGTGGACGACCCGCTCTACCAACTGCGCCACAGCCACCACCGTGTTGGAATGAAGAATGAAAACAATCATACAACCACAGTGACGTACCATAATGTAAAAATGACAGAGCAAGTGTGTGTGTGTGTGTGTGTGTGTGTGTGTGTGTGTGTGTGTGTGTGTGTGTGTGTTTAATCAAACCCAAACTGGGGTCTAAAACTCTGGAGCGTTATAGTAGAGTGACAGCTTGCAGTTGCTAGGTAACTACTGCAGAAACCCCTGCTCTTGAAGTATTTAGAGCAGATCATTAAGCACCAATTTCCAGTCCAAAAAAACCACATGCACACAGAAGGTTCATGCAGAGCGCCAGCACTAAAGAGCTGAGCTGAAACATGTAGGATATTGGTTGGTAGTTGGAGGAAGTAGTATTATAATATCGGTGGTATGTACATGAAGATGTCACTGGGAAAAGAGACATGCAGAATATTCAGACATACTGTTTCCACACTATGTGTGTATATACACATAGAATGCAGTACTTCATGTGTATACCTCTTCAATGATTTTCAGACTTTAACTGAATGAAAAAGATTCTGTCAGTTACAAACTATAAAGTAATTCAGTGCAGCCAATTTTAACCCTATCTCTCCTGAAGAAATTAAACACATTGACAATAGGATTATTCAATGTCATTCATAAATATAGTCCATTTATTGTGTGATTAAATATTTATATTTAAATGTGCCACTAACTGGTATTGAGAGTTTGATAAAGAGTGTGTTAAGAAGATGTAATATTAGAAAGTGCAAATTACTTGTGGAGAAAAGTTTTGTTCTTTTCCATCTCTGTTGCTGGTCTTAAAACAATGCTGTTAGTGTTTTCTCTTGTTCCTGCTCT
>JAFFST010054104.1:245869-258274 GCA_022414735.1 Noturus placidus
AAACACCTTCATTTACAAATTGCATTTTGTGTTTACTTGTGTTGTCCTTTACTATTGTTTAAATTGGTTTGATGTTCCGAAACACTTAAGTGTGACAAAAATGTAAAGGAACAGGAAATGAGGAAGGGGGCAAACACTTTTTCACAACACTGTACATGAAAATACATGAATCTCGGCTACTATATAGACAGTAAGTATGCGGTTTGAGATGCAGCCCACGGCTTCAAGCAGTTGTCTGTTAGCACGTACAGCATGACAAATAATTATCTGCACTTAAAGCGTTCATAAAAATATAAAATAAAAACACCCAAAACTGTATACGGTACCATAACGAGGATGAACTGTATGTTGACGCATGAAATTCTGGAGGGACATTGGATGGCGTGGCGTGGTGATGTAATGACGCAGGCTGTTAATCTAATTATGTTCTATAACATGTAAAATGGGTACATGACAGGAGTATTCTAAAAGCGACTCATGTAAACACCTTAATCACATGTTAATCTTAATCAAATTAAGGTCAACAATTAGATTACTGCTGTCCATGTAAACGTAGTCACTGTCCACCAGGCTTGCTGGAATTTTTGACCACTCTTCCATGCAATATTCTTTCAGTTGCAAAATATTTGAGGTTTTTCTTGCATGTATTGCCCAGTTCAAATTTCTGCACAACATTTCAATGGATTCAAATCCAGGCTTTGACTAGGCCATTCTGTAACCTTTTATTTCTTATTTTTGAGCCATTCTATGGTGGCTTTGCTAGTGTGCTTAGGATCATTATCCTGCTGAAAGGTCCAACTTCAGTCAGTTCAACTTCAAATTTTTGACAGATGGCATCACATTATCTTCAAGCACTACTTGATAGGATGCAGAATTAATAGTTGAACCAATGAATGCCAGCTGTCCAGACCCTGTGGGAGCAAAGCACCCCCAAACATAACATTTCCACCACTGTGCTTCACAGATTGTATGATGTGTATATATATATATATGTGTGTGTGTGTGTGTGTGTGTGTGTGTGTATGTGTGTGTATGTGTGTGTGTGTGTGTGTGTGTGTGTGTGTGTGTATGTGTGTATGTATGTATGTGGCCAGGTCTGTGAAAATATTTAGCATTCTTCATTTTAGGGAGACATATTAAATCATCATATCATCATTCACGTTCTCTGCTTATCTTCCACCCACACACACACTACTGTGCTTCTGTTTTTTGTATTTTAGTAGTCATGAATATGACTGTCTTTCTTTGACTGGTTTCTAATTATGTCTTTTTCCATCCCAGTCTTCAGTAGGATCATGTTCTAGTGTTTTTACCTCTTTTTTTCAGATCCACTTCTACAGAGGGGACATAAATTCATGTTGCTCTGTAAGAGAGTATCAAGGTGTTGTTTTGATATTTAAGTAAATCCAAAAGCATTACTTATTCAATGGTGTTTATATGGTATGCATTCTGAATAAAGTGAGACTTAAACAAAATACAAATAAAAACTTTAGAAGAGAGAAAATTAGGAGCACTTCCTGTTTATATACTAACATAGGAAATGTACATTTTATTGTTATGAAGTAGAAACAAAGCTTTTATTACTGACTGAGTAAAACCAATAAACATCTAGGAATTGACTATAGATAGGCTGGACATAAGAAATGTAAACTGTCAATTCACACGGATGACTAATGAGTTTAATGCTCTGTAAGTGTATTTTTTACCTGGTCACAAAAAATCTCTTCGGATTATACAGAATCAGGAATATTACAGTTGTGTTGTGAGTGTGTGCGTGTGTGTGTGTGTGTGTGTGTGTGTGTGTCTGTGTCTGTGTTATGTGGCCACAGGTGCACCCCCATCTGCACTCTCCTCAGTAGAAGAGGCAGCTGTTCTGGATGAGATATTCCCCCATGTGTCTGGCATAGAGAGCAAACCTCCACTAATACCATCAACATCACTGCAGTGATTAGGTGTGCTCTCACTCTGCAAGGGAAAGAGAGATAGAGTGACAGAGTAACCACAGCCCAGATGGGTTTACAGGAATAACATAAGCGATACAAACTTAGAAGTGAAAAGCCAAGAGAAAAGGGTGAGAAGATTTTTTTTTTCCGTTTTATTCTATTTCGGCTTGCCAACATTCAGATTTCCAAATACATCAAAATCAATGCAAAGTCCTCCAGCCTCATTCAGCTTACTAATTAGAGACAGTGTTTGAGTATAGTTTTATTGAGGTCCCTGCGCTATAAAACACCATCAACCAATATATTTGTACAGTTATTGGCCAATTATGACAGTGTTGTGTATGTTGGAATGTAATTCTCACTGTGGCGCTCACTATACCCCCCCCCCCCGCCGCCCAATTATTAATACTATTATTTTTATATTATACTATGTACTACTACTAATATTGTGCTAATCAAAGCAATATAGTCCCACATTTCCAGGGATTATTTTAAGACAACAACTCATGTACTGAGATTAAAAGCTCCAAAATTGCTGACAAGGACACCAGCAGAGCAAACACTATGACATCCCCATCCTCTTCATCAGCACACAGCCAGCCAACATCCACTACACATTTGGTTAGTGAACTCCTCGACCACTATATAGGTTTTGATTATAGTTAAGATAAACTTTCATGTATAATAAGGGAAAGGTTTCACTAGAAACGCTATATATGGCCAAAAGTATGTGGACATCTACCATCACGCATATATGAGGTTCTTTCCCAAACTGGTGACACAAAGTTGAAAGCATACAATTGTCTAGGATGATTTTGTATGCAGTAGCTTTAAGATTTCCCTTCAATGGAATTAAGAGTTTAACCTAATCCAGCATGACAATGCCCATGTGTACAAAGTGATCTCCACGAAGACATGGTTTGCCTAGTTTGGAGTGGAAGAATTGATTTTCACAGAGCCCTGACCTCAATCCCACTTGGAATGAACACCTTTGGTATGAGCTGGAATGCTGACCTTGCACCAAGACGTTTTTTTGACATCAGTGCCCAACTTATTAATGCTCCTGTGACTGAATGGGGAGAAATACCCAGAATCTAGTGGAAAGCCTTCCCAGAAGAGTGGGAATATATGGGTGTTATGGTCAGGTGTCCACAAACCTTTGCCATATGTGGTGTATAATTGATCTTGAAATGTTGTGTGTATATATATTTCGATGAAATAGTACAGTACAGGACATTAGAACATATCTGAACTCTCGATTTTCCAACCTCAATACCTGAACAAGTAAAAGTGGTTATTTGGCGTATTTGTTGTTTATCTGGAGTGGCATGGTTTCAGAATTTATGCCAGGTCTCTTTAGCCACCAGTCAGCAATAGAGTGAGTGGGCAAATTCTGTAGCTAGAGCCGACACTCTAATTATAGTGTCCAGCCTTCGTTTTTTTTTTTGTCATTTTATGATATGAAAAACAAAGGGTCCGTTACTACAAAGTGCTGCTGAGTGCATTTTTCATATATTTCAGCAAACCAAAAGTGAGCCTGTTTAAGAGAGACTATTTAAACATTATAAGGGGATGCTGATTGGTGGCAACACAGGAGCTATTCGAACTGTGTCTCAGGTGATTTAACCACATTATATGGTGGCTCAAATCTGAATTTCTGGGTAATCAGAGGATAATTTCCTATCAGAGTGAAGAAGTCATTCAGTATGAAAAATGGCTGAGCTCACTCTTATTGCAATGCTGCCTCAAAAGCAGAATGAATCAATTATGCAGACAATAAAAACAATGCAAGAAACAAAAATGACTGGGAAAAAGTTGAAATAAAAAAATGAAAGGTTCATAATGTCCTTTTTGATTTCCTTACGTTTAGCTGTATTTTGATCATACTCTTTATTTCCTCCACTGGTGGAACACTTTAATGGTTTTCTGTAGAACCCTTTTAAAAAGCCTAAAACCTTAATTGTCCAAAGAACACCCTTGGAGGGTCCTTTTTAAAACAAACAAAAACAAATAAACAAACAAACCAACAAACCTAAAATATGTATATTAATTAATCTTAACATGTATGCTCACAAGCAGGCCTAAATGTTTTAATAGTAACATCTGCATTCTATCATGGAAGAAAATTTCAGTTGTCACACACAGAGAATAAACTGTTTTATTTATGATATCATTACAGTTATGAATTCTTTTTTTCTGATAGCAGAAAACCTTAAGTTTATAATATTTCAGCATTAATTGTGACTTGTGTGCTGTCATTAACCTATTTTACACTATACCACAGGAAAGATCCTAAGGTCAACTACGGCATATGCTTGCAAGTCCTAAGGGTTTATGCATACCTCTGTATATTTAGGATGTAAAGACCACATGAAACCTTACTTTACTAACAAAATATGTAGAAAGGTTTATTGGGTCTTATACAGTATATTTAAGACTTGACATAAAGAAACTGAGACTTAAGGTTTTATGTATATTCTAATAATTGAACTAATGTAGTACACGGTAACAATGACTTCCTCAATAAATAACAGGCATTTCCACACTTATGTTCTTGTTATTTAGATCATTTTAAAGTCAGATGAAAGACCCAAACTGCAGTAATAGAATTCGGATACAGCAGTGATTAATTCTATTGTCTTGGTTGCATTTTTAAATGATCTGTCTGGTTAACATGCAAAAAGGCATGAAAATCATTGTGCATTACCTCTATTATTATTTATTATTGTGACTTACCGAACAAAAAAGAATGAGACAGAAATCATATGAAGTTACAAATCATGAACTTGGTGCTTTTTAAGGGTGCAGCCTACTTAGTGGTGCAGTGGGATTTTCCATCATCTATAGCAGCTTTCCTACAGGTCTACAGGTTGTGCATGGTGATGCTGCCACTGTTCTGTTGGATGCAGAGTAAAAGCTTCTATTCTATAACACAAGGCCATCTCCGCTATCATTTCCACACCGTGAGGCTGATAGTGGGACAGTAAATGGCAGTAGGTGCCGAGATCTCCATGGTGATAATGACAGAGGCTCAGGGGAGAGAGCACTGCTCAGTCAGGGTGCATTAACAAGATTTAGACACCACTTCAGCGGATTAGGCACTTGCATGCATGAATCTACCTTGCCATTCAATCAAGCAGCGAGGGAGAGAATTAACTTTTGCGATTAGGTAGTAAATGTGAGTTGATGCTTATTTCAAAGGTTAAACATTGAACCATATCTTCATTTTCATGGTATTTATTTAGTTATATGTAATTATACAACAATCTCAGTATAATAGACTATACTATGTGTAAACTATCAAAATGAATTTAAAGCACTTGTAAAGATTTATAGTTCTTGTTAAGCAGTCTACCACAAAAGGCATGTACTGGAATGTACAGGAGTTGAAATGTTATATGTTCATGTGTCTCAGAGGTCAATGCAACAGACATATTAGTCAAAGTAGCTACACAGAGGTCATTGTTTGTACAGCATTTAGTTATTGCTTAATTTAGACAGAGGGGATAATGCCTTCATTCTAGTGTAATGATTTTCATCCAGACTCTAAACGAGCTCAAGGGTTTATAATGATCTTGCAGATTTCTGTGGGTTTTTTTTCCTTTAATGCAGGGCTGATAGTTCTAAAAACCATTAAGATCCACTTAGCTTACGTAATTTTCCTTTTATAAAATCATTTTGATGAACGGCCCTTGAACCCATTTTGTAGAAGAATAGCGCTTACCCTGTCTCTTAAAATCTTCAAAACAACTGTGGACAAGCTGAGAAAAGTGAAAGAAGGTAATATATTCAAGGTTAACATTAGAGTACATTACCTCTCCAAGTAAACATGCATTTTAACATAATCTAAGAAACACTTTTACACTACACAACAAAAGAACAAATAAAATGTATAAACATCAGGCATGTATGAGGAATTGTCCAATCATATGGCTTGATGTTCAGATGACCAGCTTATCTTGGCAAATATTATTCACTCTTCATATTTATAAACGTGCCCAAATAAAACATGCCTGACAGTAAAAAACTGCATTAACATGCACTTAGAGTTTCATACATGCCAGATTGTGCTTAACAATTACAACCTGAAAGAATTTGCTCGCTGCATATCTACCCACAAATCTCCACAAATGTGCTTTATTAACATTGTCCTCATTTATAGATACGCTAAGCGTACCTATAAAAAAGTTGCCCTCATTAATAGGTACGCAGATTCTGCCTATACTAGCAAGCCTAATGGAGAAGTATAGTACATGTGTGTGTGGTTTCTTATGTCATCTATGTGAAGCGATCCGAGTTCATCTTTCGTAATTTGGGTGGCAAATGTCCGTCCAAGCGTCCTCCACCCCCTCCCCCTGCCAATCGCTGTAGCTTGGGAGGCAAATCTGCCACTGATTTGCTGATAGGCTCAGCATTCATTTTGGAACTTTTGGATACATTCTTTTCTTCAGAGACACCTGGCACGGAGCTGATGCGCTGCAGCTTTGTGGACAGGTCTCCCAGGCTGTAGGTCATCTCTGACGTAGTGGAGCTCATTCGGAGCAGCTTCCTTGGCAGCCCTTCACGTCCCGTCATCTTCTGCAGCTTAGCTGGCAGCTTGGTGGTTGTCTCCGCATCCTCCAAAAGCTCCAGGCAGTCCAGAGAGTTGTTCTTCTCACCGCTGTTACACAACGACGGAGCTGTGAGCGGCGAGGACATGAGCAGGGCCTCGTCCTGGTCTTTTACACTGTATGGTGGTGTAGGGACCTCAAACGTGGCATGGAATTGAGAGTAGTCTACCTTGAAGAATCCCTCCTCCAGAGAGATGACAGGGAAGAACCGATGGCCCCACAACACCTCATCTTCCGTGTAAGACGTCCTCGCTTGGCAAGTCATGCCTGTGGGACAAGATATGGAGGGATAATGAAATTTACACATCATAGAGATTAATCAAGCTGAAATAAGACCAATGCCTCATCAAAGCACAGGAGAATATTATTATTCAAAAGCCTAGTGGAAGCCGCCACCCCACAACCAATAACTAACCCAATTCATGGCAGACATGGAAAACATTCTCAGTGGTTAATGAAAAACATTCATAGTGAAACAGCAGTGCGTTTGTGAAGCCAGTGAATATAGATGCATAACGTGCGCATGAGCTCACTCATCCAAGTAATCAATTACTGCAACACAATGAAAAAAAAAGATATGTACTGCACACAAATTCAAAGCACTTCAGAGCTACACACCTATCATGTGACAAGAAATGCAATGTATAAAAAAAGCACTTAGAATATGCAATAATGTGATTCTTAAAGAATTAGTCAAATCAGTCAAAAGAGACATCCAATTACTCATTCGGCAAATTGCCATAGGACTAATAATAATTCATATTTTCAAAAGTGCCTTTGAGGATGTGCAGCCACAAATGCATTTTGGTAATTACACAAAGGTGTATAGCACCACTAGCATAAAACAGTTAAGCTTATACCATGGTCTGTCTGAATACTGATTGGCTGGAAGGTGTATGTTCAAATGGTTGAATATCTGTGCATTCAACTGTTTGAACATACACCTTCCAGCCAATCAGAATCGAGTATTCAGAATTGATGCACTGATATCAGTGACAGCTTTAACTTGTCAATGCTGGCAAGTGACCATGGTATAAGTCGGACAATCCAAGGCTAGGTGTGCATTACACGGTTTCAATGCACTCCGCTTCATGTCAGACATTTTTTGCCTCCACGGTGTGCATTAAAATCGTGTAACGTACACCTAGGAGAGGATTATTCCTTACATATAAAATAGAATTTTAAAAAAGCACTCATCACTATCAGGAGCATGGAGGAGAGATTCAGTACCATTTGAATCTATAGTATACCATGGTTTCCTTTATCTATATTTGACATAATCCAAATTCTCATTATTTAAAAATGAAAGACTCCCATTGAGGTAGACGGCATCTATGATATTATATGAGATGCTAATGGACATCACTATGCTACTGTATGAAGTTACATACAGACAAACAAGAATCTGATGCACTACACCTGATAGGTGGAGAGGGTCTTCTTAAAGTCAAAGTAAATTATATTTCCATTTCAACACAGAAACATTAGTGCAGTGCAACTCACAATTATGCTCACATAACTGTGCAATGCAGTAACGTAAAGAAAAAAATCACAGAGGTTAACAGACAACATCCTTCTGGGCGCTGGCCATAGAACAGCTCATTCATGACTTTGCTCCCAGCTGCTGTGGCATAAAACCATTTTATTTCTTTATAAGGCATATCTTAAAAAGTGATCTAATAATATAAAATCTATCCCATTCAGGCTTCACTCTGAAAGTGTCATTTTTAACACACTCTTAACGCCCCAAAACAGTTAATTAATACTATTCCTCTTGAAATCCGTGCACCATTCATGGGGGAAAGGATAATGTGTTAAGGTTTGTAATATGTAATCAGATTTATATAGAAGAAAATGAGTAAAAAGTTATAGGAGCACTTGTATAGAGTGCTTTCTGCTTTACTGACATTCATGATCACTAAATTGATACTTTTTAAAGAAAATCTGTTTTTTCTTCCCTTTTGAAGCAAAACTGCACTCCACTAACTATCTCTGAAAACATTCTCTCACCAAAGAACAAATTCAATTACCTCAACCTCTCACTCATAATTGCTCAGGTCACAACAACCAATGAATGCAAAAGGAATCAGGGGAAGCACTGGCTTATTTTAATCTTTGTCTCTTAATCGTCCTCTTTAAGAACCATCCAAGCTCCAATGTGGCGTTGGCAGGTAAAAACAAATGGAAGGTTAAGATAATCAAATTACTTAAGAGGATTGATCTCCAACAAACCTGAGGAGAGGCCAGGGCTTGGGGAACTGGCCTCATGAGATTAGGTCAATCAAAACACCCAACCATCAGTCATATTCTAGAGATAACCTGAATGCACAACTGACATAGTGAAAATCTTTCAGACACAAACATTCAGTAACACGGTAATCAAACACTATCTTTGAAAGATAAATGTTTTTTGTTTGTTTTTTACTTTCACAAACCTATATCCAGTTTGGCTTGCCTCCAACTTCAAAATAAAAACACACAAGACTATAAAAAAAGAAAAGGATATAAATAGAGAAAGTAATATTAAAGGATCACATAAATCATTTCCTCACATGAAGACTTGCAAAGGCCATGTGCTATCAGCACAGTACAGGTTTTTATATTCCTAGAGACTTTTTACGGGTATGGTGTTATAACACTGCCACTTTCATAAAGTACAAAATTACTTTCCGAGAGGGCAAACCTATCCTCATCAAAAATCCATTTTGCTATCATGTCTCATCCCTCTCCTCTATTCCTCTATGTACTGTAATATTTCAGAACGAGGGAGAGCAAGAGAGAGAGCGAGCGAGAGAGCAAGCGAGAGAGAGCTCAGACAAGACACTTTGTGCAGACCATTCATTTGTTCATATAAACAAATTGGACAATGAGCCATTACATGATGATAACAGAAGTGTTCACAAACACAGCATTTTATTCACCGTGCTACTTCTCACAGCCATCATATTTATTGTCTTTTGAGTGTATAGACATATTCTAAAGCCATTCATATAGCTGTAGGCTTTATTCTATTCTACAATATTGTGGTGAATGCTGGATGAATGCAAATACCAAAAATTGTTGTAAAAGCTCCAGCAGCTGTAAGTGTCCTTGGAATAAGTGAAAGGTAATAATGTCTTTCATAAAATATTAAGCACCACAGAGCACCTATAAAATTATAGCTGTATTTTTAGGGTTGAGCGTATGGCTAACGCTGTTTACACAAACCCACAGATGTGTAAGGGTGAACACACAGCTCCGTTTGGGTATGTACATTGTTTCTGCCTCATTTCTCCAGAGTTGATAGCAAGGCACACAGAAATATTCCACAATCACTAAGACAGCATGTTGATTGGAGCTGCAGGCAAAAAAGACAACTGGGGCTAAACACTGGGATGTAGAACCCCATTAGATTTGGGCTGTTTGGTTGCCTGTTATCAGAGAAGGCAAGGATTATTAGGGATTACTTTCTTGCAGTGCCTGCGAATATGACACATCAGAGTCAATTTGTCTTTTGTGTCTGATATGCAACACCTGTCATCTAGGGGAAAAAACGGCATTACTCAGCTCAGCAGGAAAGGACGAGGCGAAAACAACAAAGACAAAAAACAAGGAAAAGGTACATGAAAGGGCGCAGCCAATATAAAGAGTGAATACAAGAAATTAGGAGGACTGCTATATCACTTTAATATCCCACTGCATACATAACTGAATACATGTTCAACCTCAACACTAAGAACAGCTTGATTATATTTATTATCTGTGATGCATCATGAACTTGAACAAAACAAAATCAGAGTTCCAATAGCAAATTAGAACAAATAAAACACAAACAGTCATTCTCCCTCTGTCACCCTTCAAGCATATAATTAAGATGTAATAACGCAAACACTCAAATGAATTTTGCTTCATACAATTGATCAATCCAATGTATGTAACAGGCCTGTGGTTAAAAGGTGGTGGAAGTGAGTTAAAACCCCATCAATTTATTTCACACAAGGGAAAAGAACTTATGTAATCAGGACTACAACTGCGTGTTTCTATGGAAACCTAATCCTACCAACATGCACATGTAAAGCTGCAACAATCAGTGATGTTTGGTGCTCATGTCTAAAGGTGGCTTTCATCAAAAACACACACAGAGAGTACTTTAATGTCCCCAAGAGAATATGAGCATTATGACTGTTTATGACATTATGACATAAAACAAAATAGACTGAATACATGATAATAGGGGCGAGGGGACGGGGTGGAAAGTAATATATATATATATATATATATATATATATATATATATATATATATATATATATAGATATAGATATATGCAGTGAAAATATTATGTATATATATTTTTTTACATGTAAGAATGGGATCACAATATAGGTCGTTTTGCAATTTATTGCAAGGAGAATGATAATACATCAGTAGTATATCAGTATAACTGGAGATATACTGTATATTCCTTAAAAGTCTAAATATTTGCTAAAGACATATATTTAGTGTATGACATTTCAAAATCTGTGGTCCTCTGAGATGAAACACTGCCAGCATATGAACTGCCAATGTGTCATCATTCAAATATAAAACTGGCAACACTCAGAACTCAGAAAACTTACATGATAAAATGCATTAGATGAAACCTCTGCTTCCCTGTCTTAAAATATGCACCATTCTGATGGTCAAAGCTAATGTACGAGTGTGGCTTAGCAGCACCAGCAATTGGGCTGCAGCGTGATATTAAGATTGCAAGTGAAGCTAGATCTTCCAAATAACATCGCTGATCAAAGGCCTAACCCATTTAGTGTTATACTCGTCAAATCACTTGACTGGAATATTCCTCAATGCATCAATTTTATTAAAGAGCTTTTGTGCAGATTCACAAGCTCATTGGAGCTGGAACTGACAAAGTACACACATACTGGTTGCAATGACAGATACAGTAGCCCTAACATTAATACTGACAGAACAGCCACTGTTGGCCTCGCTGATGAAGACTGAAGTTAATCAGCAGGAATGAAAAGAAAACAAGAATGAAAAGAGCCAGGATGCTGTTTCACAAAGTGTATGATGCTATGATGGATGTAGGTTGTATCCCCAACACAGGGCAGAAATAATGCCGGAGTACTGGAAACATTTTGCAAAGGAAGTATTTCCTACAGTATTTCACTACAGTATTTCACCACTGTATTTCCCAAAAGTCTATACATATGGAAAATTAACACTTTTTAGATAAATATAACTTATTTACAATGACTGTCTACATGACTGTCTTTTCTGTGTAAACACACACAGAGTCATCTCTCACGCTCATGAAGAACGTGTGTTAACACATCTGGTGTTATGTGTGTAACTGCATGTCTATCGCAACTTTGCGACAGCTTCCTGATCAAGCCATGAGAATGATTTTATTACTGTATGTTCTTCTTTTGTCAATGGCATTCTTAAAGTCTATCTGAAAAGGCTATCAATTCTTGCTGTGAGATGTTACTCCACTCTTCTACCAAGACATTTGCAAGTTCTCGTTCATGTCTGGGGGGACACATGTTTAAATGTTATTTTCCACTGCAAGGATGATCAGCTGCCCTATGGCATGTTCACGCAGATGAGCAGGAACCCTAGCATCTTTCTTCTGGTGTTTTTCAGAGTCAGTAGAAACGTCTCTTTACTGTTCTAAGTTATTGTAACTGTGACCTTAATCACCTATCACCTGTAAACTGTTCCTGTTTTAAGGACTGTTCCACAGGTACATGTGCAATAATTGTTAATGGTTCATTGAACAAGCATGAAAAACCTTGTTTAAACCCTTTCCCTTTCCTTTTTTTTTTTTTTTTTTTTTTTTTTTTTTTTAAAATTTTTTTTTTTTTTTATCA
>JAFFST010054104.1:262041-272752 GCA_022414735.1 Noturus placidus
GTTTACTTGTGTTGTCCTTGACTATTGTTTAAATTGGTTTGATGTTCCGAAACACTTAAGTGTGACAAACATGCAAAGGAACAGGAAATGAGGAAGGGGGCAAGCACTTTTTCACACCACTGTATATATACTTCAATTGAATGTGAGTACTTCAATTGAATGTGACATATATAAATGCAACCATTCACACACTTTCAATCTGCCCTCTTAAAACTAATGGCTTTTGCAGACATTTAAATTCTGAAAACCATTTTGTGACCTGAACATTTTTAAGTCTTCTCTGCAGTCTGTAAAACTGCATTCATTTTGTGCCACATTTAAAACATTTTGTATGTCCATCCCTGCGTTGACACCAGAAGGGTTTGAGATAATAAGTGTAAGATCATCAGCAGACTCTTCACACCCAGGCAGAGGGAAACTGGACACCTATGTGGCTGAAAGGAAGGAGTGCTGAGATTGAAATGACACACATACTCAGGACTACCTTGGCAACCTTACACTGTCATCATACTCCCCACCCCCACCCCCAAAAAAAGCACACAAGCACACAGAATTGAGGCTCACATTCTAATCAGCAGCCAGACTGAGGTCTACATTTTGCCCAACACTTTAGCCATAATGCAATTATAGCCATAGCCTACTTTATTTCTGTAGAGCAAATTGGTTGTTGTTTCACAAAACTACATAATGTAATTACTTTAAAACATATACTATCATTGGCACAGTAAATTATCTATAAGTGGTAGGCAATTTTTTTTTATTTCCTACTATCCCTGGTCCCTCTAAGGTCACCCGTGAAAAAGGATTGTAGGTTTAGTTAAAGCACTTACATTCTGTATCTTAGAGGAAGTTTAATTGATTGAATAAACATAGCACACGTGGAGTGGAACGGGAAAAGGGTGAGAAGGACATCTGGGAATAAATGAAAAGTCTGGAGAAATGGCATACTATAGGACAATGGGTTGAGAGGGAGAGAGAGAAATGGAGATAGAGAGAGGGCATAACAAGTGGAGAGATAAGAAGGCAAGGTTATCAACACTGTAACACCCCAGAACAAAGCATTATGCAGAAAATGCACAATGCCAGAATAGGTCAATTATGTTATTTGTCATGTCAGCTACTTCAGTGTATTTGAAAAAAAAAATTCTCAGAGTGCAAATAGTAACAATTATTTTAATAACTCAAACTCATTTCAACAGCTTTGTTGTTTAGTATTGTTTTAATCGGGGGTGGAAAAAAAGACTGAGTTTGACATACAGTAGTTTAATAACTTCTTTAAATGCACACGGATAACTATAGCAACACTGTATTGTCATGAATCTTTATAATTTTATCTACACTGATAAACTTTATGGGGTGCTAAACAGAGCTTTTTTAATTTATATACAGTGTACATTCTTTGGCTATATGAGAGAAGAAAAGACCTTTGTGTACTTTGAAAGTCTAAATATGAAAAAGTGATTAAGTAAGAGTACAAGTATTTGGTTTCAATAAGACTCAAGAATAAATACACCAAAATAATAATTAATTCTAGTAACTGAGTAGAGTTACAAACATTTACCATCCCTGCTTTCAAAAAAGAAGGAAAGAAATACAGGCTTGTTTAAACCTTAAACAGGTGTAGGATTAAAAATGGGACAAAAATAGCAGCTCATCTTGAAAAGGAAAGACTTACAATGTAGCCCCACTTCAGAAAACACAAAATCCATGTGTTTATAGATTAATATGGTCTAGAGACACTTAGTCATGATTGATCAATAGTGCCAATAATCCTAATTTAAAAGGAAGAACAGTGGAACCTCATTACCTTCTGAGCTTGTAAAGGCCTGACACAGGTGCAGCATGTAACAGTGTTGTTTTTTGAGCGTGAAAACATGGCGGAAGGCAGTGACAGCCCTTGGGAGATTCTCCAACCTTCCAAAAGGACCAAATCCAAAGTAAGGTCATATTTTGGATTTTATAAAAATGCTGAGAGAAACTTAATAGAAGATGGTAATCCTGTCTGCAGAGCTGGTCAGAAGAAAGTTGCTGCGAAAGAGGGCAACACATCCAATCTGCTGAGTCATCTTCGCGACAGCCATCCATCACGTTATAGTGAATGTAAGGTAAGTTAACTTTTAACTCAATGCATGAGCTGGGGAAAAGTTTAAGGAAACGTAAGTAGTTGGACACAAAATATTGATTTGGGTTGAAAAAATTTCTTCACTCACTTGTAATAAACGCAAGCTAAAGCGCAGAAAAAGTTCCTAGCATGTGCACGGCTTTGAGCCATGACAAACGAACAAGTTCATACGAGGCCGTAACAAATAGCAAATAAGTGCTAATTAAAGGGATAATGTACATTCATACCACCTTTACGGGGACATGAACTAATGATTTGAGATGAAAAGTTTACCTGTTATTTATTATTTTATAATCCAGTCTACAAAACAATTGTCCAATACAAGTACTGAAGTCTGATTTCATTTCCAATGCAACAAATCGATAACTATAACAGAGATGCAATTTTAATGTTAATGTTATTCTGTTTATGCTGCTCATTTTATTTGTTGTTTGTTGATTTTCAATTATAAAACCTTTTTAAATTATTTCAGTGTGTGTATCAGGATTTTTTTGTAAATCTTTAGCACGTTTTAACAATACCGTAATAATACTGATAACCATGATAGTTTTGGTCATGAGAATCATGATATGAAATTTTCATACTGTTACATCTCTAGTGCATTTAGTGATCAGATTGGTGGATTAAACATTAGATCAGCTTCTCGGATGAACAAAGCAGTGGTGGTTTTTCTTTCCGAGGTTGAAATACGTTTTGTCGATACGCTAATTGCACACGGGCTAGTGATAAACCACATGTAGGCCTAAGTACCCGTGTTTCCACTTTCTGGTGTTTCTAAGAAAATCGTGCCATCTAAAGTAAATGGTAAATGGTCTGCACCATGCGCTTTTATCCAAAGCACTTTACACTGTTTGTCATTCAACCATTCACTCACACATTCACACACCACTGGTAGCAGAGATGCCATACAAGGCGCTAACTTGCCTTTGGGAGCAATTAGAGGTTCAGTGTCTTGCCCAAAGACACTTCGGTATGTGGAGTCACGTGGGCCGGAAATCGAACTGCCAACCGAACGATTAGTGGACAACCCTCTCTACCACCTGAGCCACAGCCGCCCCCTTCATTAAGTGCCTCCCTTCATTAATAGCCTCACACAGTGCCTCCTTCATTAAAAATTAAACTCTGAAAAGTGTGCCGGAGCGCCACGGAAAGTTAGTACAGATTAAAATGATTCCTTTGAGTTTAAAAACCCGGATATTAAAGATGTATTGTCTTTCTGCCGTTTCACATACATGATCTTAAACACACAGCACAATCTGCTTAGTCTCTCTGTTAAACTAACGGTTGAGAGTGTAGATTACACCATCTTTATTAGCGTGGAACAGATGAGATGTTCTGTGTGTGGTGAACACGGCCATATCAGACAGGCATGTCCGAGTCAGCAGGAGAGTAGCCAGGCTGAGACACAGACAAACCCAGTCCGTACTGATAAGCCGAGCGAGTCTACAGCTCGCACAGTGCCGGTAACAGGTCCCACTGAGCAACTACCACAGTTGCTAACTCTCGCAAGACAAATAAGCAACCGCAGGTTCAAAAACAAGCCCCAAACAAGCCCAATATTATCAAATTATTTATTATCATCAATATTATTTATTATTCATTATTTATTACCAATAAAAGAGCCCGCAATATTTTAAACTGAAACCACTCTTTTATTTGAAGTTATTTTACAAAAATCAGCAAACTGCAGCAAGGCAAGAGGGCATGCAATATCCACTTGTCTCCGATCACCTGTGAGCAGAATAGGATTAGAGAGATGGAAAAGGAGAAAAAGACAAGAGCATTAAGGGAGAGCTGTAACACATATTTATAGCCTAATAAAAAAAATTCGAGCCAAATGTATCTAGTGTTAGAATATAGGCCTACTTGTTTTTTATTATAGCCTGTGACAATTAATACAATACAAAAACATTGTAAAAAAAATAAAAAATACCTTATAAAAGATGGTCATCCTGCTCCGCCACTGCACTATCCATCATCTCTGCATTTCTGTACATCACAACATTAAAGCACTGCAACATCCCCTGGCTTGGGACAAAGTCCTTGCAGCAAACCCCAAGTCTTCTTAGGTCATAGCAAACTCACAATTTGCTACTGAGAGTCTTCTGGCCCATTACGTTTAGATTTTACATGGCTAATTTGTGGCAAAAACTCTTCCAACGTTGGCACTTCTCAAAGGCATCGCAAGGAGGGACAGCACAAACAGGGATAGATCTTTAAAACACTGCTCTCCACTGCTGTCCTTGTAGTTCAGAACTTTGTCTTCCACTCCTGGAAGTTGATTGCCTGACTGTGTGTCCAGGGCCCCGAGATCACCAGTGTATATTTTCAGCATGGATACTGTGGCTAACTGTGGTTTGTTCTGTGATAGAATCACTGATGGGCTGAACGATGCCATGTATTTCCAGGTATTGATATCTGCTGGGAGCCTATTCTGCACCTGCTTTTCTGCTTCCAGAAGGAAATCCCGGTATCTCTCCTTCATATTGGTTTCGACAGTGCTGTGCTTCTCCAAGAGCAATAGTAAACTGCACGCCGAAATTAACCACACATACGGGCAGATGATTGGCTGTGTCATTCAAGGCGTTTGGAATCAGAAGGAGGAATGGCACTGGGGGTAATTACTCTTGAGATAAGTGTACGAAATTTTTTTTAATGCATTCCCATTTTTGAGTTGGAACAATTTATTAACTCTAGAAAACTCATGTAAGATGGGCATTAGAAACTCCAGGAACAGACTGTTCAAGGGATTGCAGTACATCTGATAGAGTACTTCTACATCATAGCATCATTTTGCATCTTTGCACAGCTGAAAATTTAACTTCAGCTCGTTCCATTGCTTTAGTACACGAACAAAGCAGTCATATATGGAGAGCCATCTAGTGCCTGAAAGCTGCACTAGCATCAATGGTGATTCACTGGGGTTGATTAATTGGTTAATTTTGGCATATTCTCTGCACCTCAGTGAGAAATCCAGTTGTGTGAATGTGAAATTAAAAACTCAAGATTGCGAGGCAGCGTTTCCACGGCTTTGCTGGCACAAAGTTAATTGGATGACACATGCACTTAAGAAGTTGTAGTTTCTCATTCTTTTTGAGAAGGTTCAACCATGACACTACAGCCATCAGTTCCAATACACACTTCTTGAAAACAAGACCAATACTGTCAAGAAACTGCATCATTGGTGTTGCGATTACTTCTGCTGTCTCTCCCTGCATATCCACTAAGCCCAAAAAAAATTGAAACAATTTAGTTCAATGAGACACTGAAGTAATGCACTACCACACACAGCTGCTTTACCGTAGTGACATCTGTGCTCTCATCGATTACCAGTGCACTTCAGTGAATCTCTCCGATATCTTTTAGCAATTCTTTGAATATGCAGGGGGCTATGACATTATTGATAAGTGCTGTACATTTTGTACGATGGATGCTCAAGTACTTTTCAAAGGCCCAAGTGATCAACTTAACTAAATGCCATGTGGCAAGCAATACAGCTTGCTAGCTGAAGCTCAGCCTTTTGATTTATATTCGAAGGTTTGTAACATGTCTGTAAGATGTGTTGAAGAAAATGGTTTGGCATTTGTCTTGTATTTGTCTGTGTTTGCATGTTGTAGGACGTCTCCTTGGTGAGAAAAAATATCTGTTTTATAGTACCTGAACATTGCTTTACTTTGAACACCGACCACTTGACCTATCCGGCCTTTAACTTGTGTATCCTATGCCCAGACTTTGTTGTAGTTTTTGCCATACCTGGATCACTTTGTGGTGGCATTGTTTGTGGAAATTGACATATACAGTATCTATTTACGTCAATTAACTATCATCGCTGTGAGGAGGAGGAGGGGGCGGAATGTTTGATGAATTACGCTACAGTACTTAAATTATTACACTGACTGGCTATTAGCTGTGAGCAGACAGTGTCAATCACTGCATTGGAGAAAATGGCGACCATAAATGTAAATAAACGAAGTTGCTTGTCAGATTTTTCTAACCAGCAACCATATTTTTTTAAAATAAGCCCAAAAAACTGCAACCCACGTCCTGTGATTTTTTAACGCAACTTAACAAAAAAAGAAGCCCAAAGTCGCGTATTAAAAGCAGAAATTTTTATCTGTCATTTTATATAGCAATATAACATGCCACTCTTGAAGAACCAAATGCCAACAGTGAAAAGCATGATCCAACACAAGCCCAAAAAGAAGAGATAACGTTAATAAAAAACATTTTTAAAACATGTAACATGGCCTCTCTAAACATTGGCTCACTTTACATAAATGGATGTAGTAGTGCAGAAAAAGCGATTTAGTCTTAAAAAATTGTTGTCCCTAAAAAAAATAACACAATCTTCCTACAATAAACACATATAGACACTAATAACCAGAAACATTGGAAAGGTGACGTTTTGCACACCCATGGTTCAAACATGAGTGCTGGAGTTGCTATACTGCTTTCCTCAGACATTCAAGAACAACCAACAAACAAAGCAGAAATCATACCTGGAAGGATGCAGAGAGCAGATATCGATCTACACAAACTCTCACATTCTCTTATTAACATCTATGCTCCTAACATTGGCACAGAACGTCTTCACTTTTTTGATCTTTTGAATAAAGCCATCTCAGACATTCTCTGAGAAGGAACAATCATTTTAGCTATTTCAAGACTTGATAGACTTGTTATACTAAAAAGTTCAACAGAGACAGATTCTATAACAGTTATATTCGTCCCACTCCACACTCTGACCATCATTACATCTCAGTCACTGTCACTACCACACTGAGCACTTTCCATCAGCATCACTGGCACTTTAACAATAGGCTATTACAGGATCACCACTTTTTACACTTTATTGAGAGTCTTGCAGAGAGAAAAATTCACAGTAAAAATCACTAAGCCAGTGGCAGGACATTGGTAAAGTTCAGAATCAGATCTTCTGCCAACAATGCACAAGAAACAGCACTAGAGAAATCAAGAAAAAGATCAACTTTCTTGAAAAAGAAATGCTCAAACTGAGCAGCTCAATAAGCAAAGAAGAAGAAGAAACAAGAACAAAAGAAATACTGGAGAACAAAATTCTTCTGGAAAAACGTGTATGAAGAAAGAGATCATGGTGCCATGGTGCGTGACAGGTTTACACATTAGGATAAAATGGACTCATCTACATCTTTCTTCTTTGCACTTGAGAAAAAAAGTCAGAGAGAAGAAGTCCATCAGCCACTACCTAGAAACTACTGACAAAAATTATATAATCTCATAAGGGTTATCTTTCTATGAGGAACTGTACAATAGCCAGCCATGTGATCCTTAATCCACCGAGGACCTTCTGAAAGTTCTACCGTGGCTGAGCGAGTGTGAGAGAAATGAACTTGTGGAATCACTCTCATTCAACGAACTCAGTACAGCTACTAAACAACTGTCAAACGTAACATCACCAGGATGAATGGACTGACCTCCGTATTTTATAAAACATTCTGGTCTTTGATTTGCCCAGATCTGAACTTTGTCATACTCAAATGTACAGAATCCAAAGATTTACCCCTCAGCATAAGAAGAGCTGTAATCAGTCTACTACACAAAAAAACTAGACAGTGGCAGCTTAAAGAACTGGCATCCTGTGTCTCTGTTTAGGACAGATTATAAAAAAATTTCAAAGGCATTAACACACTACTGGCACACTGATGTGTACAGCATGCTCAAAATAATCGGAACAGTAACACAAACTTTTCCTTTGCGCAGAGATGTTTGGCAAGGCAGCAGCCTGTCTGGCCTGCTGTATACATTCTCCTGTTAATACACCTGTGAGAAAACCTGCAAGGTTCTTCAGTACGAAGTCCTGACGTATCTGACGTAACCACAATTTAGCTCAAGGTATACGCTGACAATGTGATGGTAATAATAAGATATGAGGATGACACTAGTCACCTGTGTTCAAACCTCAATGTCTTCCAGAGAGCATCATCTGCACGTATGAACTGGAACAAAGCTGACGCTTTGCTCCAAGGTCAATGGCAGGAGTAGAATACACCTCACCCCCTACAGCAGTGTTCATGGGACAAAGAGGGACTGAGATACTTGAGATCTTCTTTAGCACAGATAGATATATGCAGAAGAACTGGGATGGATTGACAGATAAAAAGTGCTGGAAAAACTAAATAAATGGAGATGAATTCAACCACAGCTGTCCTAAAGGGGCAGGGTCATAGTGGTAAACAACTTGGCTGCCTCAATGCTATGGCACCATCTGACAGTACTGGATCCACCTCCAGAACTTTTTCATCAACTTCAGAAGTGCTTTGTGGACTTTGTCTGAAGCGGTCACCATTAGCTACCATCCGGGGCACTGAGTTTACAGTGTGTGAGGCTATGGAGAGCATGCTCCATCTCCTGTCCAAGGTGAAGGCCCTGAGGCTACAAACCACTCATAAACTGCTTTACTGTCCAAGCACTGTGCCGTGGGTTAGTTTCAGGCTTGCACTGCTGAGGTTTGCAAGCAGAATGGAACTTGACAGGCAGATGTTTTATTTGTCCAACAATGCCGCAAAGTCTGTGCCTATCAATCACTTTTATGGAACAGTTTTTAAAGTCTGGGCTCGGCTTAGAGCATATGGTCTGAATGAACCACTTTTCTATAATTAATCAATTTGTATAGCACTTTTTACAATGGACATTGTCTCAAAGCAGCTTTACAGAAATATCATTTTACATTTACAAGCGACTTACAAATGAGAGCACATTCACACACCAATGGTAGCAGAGCTGCCATGCAAGGTGCTAGCTTGCCATTGGGGGCAACTTAGGGTTCAGTGTCTTGCCCAAGGACACTTCGGCATGGGATCACCCGGGCCGGGATTCGAACCGCCAACCCCACGATTAGTGGATTAGTGGACAACCCGCTCTACCGCCTGAGCCACAGCCGCCCTTATAACACCAGGCTCCCTGAACAAACTGTTCCCAAAAGCAAGATTACTACTTTTATTTCAGCATGAGTGGCTTGTGAGAGATCTCATTAAGCACAATAAGTAAGAGTGGGCACAAGTACACTAACTGACCAGAGAGATAGGAGGCAGGTCAGAGAGGATTGTTGGAAATGCAGTAGGCATGAACAACTATATAACTGTAGACCCTGAGCAAATGTTCTTTCCAGAATTGTACATAACTCCCATAGAAGCTACAGATGATGATGGCAAATGTCAACTTCTCTCACACAAAGGACTTAAAAACATCCCCTTCTCAACCGCAATAAAGGACCAATCATTTACATTTATTCATTTAGCAGACGCTTTTATCCAAAGCGACTTACAAGTGCACACTCACACACCAATGGTAGCAGAGCTGCCATGCAAGGTGCTAGCTTGCCATTGGGGGCAACTTAGGGTTCAGTGTCTTGCCCAAGGACACTTCGGCATGGGATCACCCGGGCCGGGATTCAAACCGCCAACCCCACGATTCGTGGATTAGTGGATAACCCGCTCTACCGACTGAGCCACAGCCGCCCTGAATCAAAGCCTAACCCTAACGCTATCCATAGCGCTAACTCCTCCATGAAAAAAACTAACTTTCAAGAGAGCTCAAAGGCCGGGCACACAAAGTGGAGAACACATCTACCCATTCTTTTGCTTCAGTCCCCTACATGGAGTGTGCTGTATAAGAGTCCCCTACCAAAGTGATCTGGAGATCTACAGTGGCGAGATCTTCTCGATGTGATGCAATTCCTGTTCAAGTACAACCACACTGACTCTCCCCTATGCAGGTTCTGTGGACTGCCGGGCACTGTGTTCCACTGCTTCTATGATTGCCACAGACTGGAACCCCCGGTTCACCTTTTTCAAAAACAATGTTTATTTTAGGCTGTAAAAATTCCCACTCATGCGGGGAGCACAGAACTCTTAACAATCTTCTTGTTGGACAGGCAAAAGTAGCCCTTTGGAAGTCTCATAGACTAAGAACAGCAGGAAGAGACATCAACATCGTGAACTTATTTAAAGCCCTAACAGAGGGCTAGACACTAGACCATATTCCATACAGAGTTCAAACAGAGTTCAATATAATGAATGGCAATGTGGAAATATTTGAAAAGAAATGGTATCCAAGCAAGGGTTTATTTTCAATAATGAATAATGGTGACATTGTTTTTCACTGGTAATTTGTTTATTAATATAACCATCATTTGCTTTTATCTAGAAATGAAAACATTTTGTTAATAAAGCACACATAAAAGTCAACATAAAAGCCTCTCTTTCTCTCTCCCCAGTTCGCCACTGTCCATGTTAACTAGCATAACGTTATTTGCTAACTTACATCTAATGCAAATATTTGTATAAAATTAAACTATATGATATACAGTGCATCCGAAAAGTATTCACAATGCTTCACTTTTCCACATTTTGTTATGTTACAGCCTTATTCCAAAATGGAATTCATTATTTTCCTCAGAATTCTACAAACAATACCCCACAATGACAACATGAAAAAAGTTTGTTTGAAATCTTTGCAAATTTATTAAAAATAAAAAACAAAAAAGCACATGTACATAAGTATTCACAGCCTTTTCCATGACACTCAAAATTGAGCTCAGGTGCATCCTGT
>JAFFST010054104.1:272833-286096 GCA_022414735.1 Noturus placidus
ACTCTGACAGAGCTCCAGCGTGTCTCTGTGGAGAGAGGAGAACCTTCCAGAAGAACAACCATCTCTGCAACACTCCACCAATCAGGCCTGTATGGTAGAGTGGCCAAACGGAAGCCACTCCTCAGTAAAAGTCACATGACAACCCGCCTGGAGTTTGCCAAAAGGCACCTGAAGGACTCTCAGACCAAAGACTGAACAAAGATTGAACTCTTTGGCCTGAATGGCAAGCATCATGTTTGGAGAAAACCAGGCACCACTCATCACCTGGCCAATACCATCCCTACAGTGAAGCATGGTGGTGGAAGCATCATGCTGTGGAGATGTTTTTCAGCAGCAGGAACTGGGAGACTAGTCAGGATCGAGGGAAAGATGAATGCAGCAATGTACAGAGACATCCTTGATGAAAACCAGAGTGCCCTGGACCTCAGACTGGGGTGAAGGTTCATCTTCCAACCCCTTCCGACCCTAAGCACACAGCCAAGATAAAAAAGGAGTGGCTACAGGACAACTCTGTGAATGTCCTTGAGTGGCCCAGTCAGAGCCCAGACTTGAACCCGATTGAACATCTCTGGAAAGATCTGAAAATGGCTGTGCACCGACGCTCCCCATCCAACCTGATGGAGTTTGAGAGGTCCTGCAAAGAAGATTGGGAGAAACTGCCCAAAAAAAAGGTGTGCCGAGCTTGTAGCATCATTCTCAAAAAGACATGAGGCTGTAATTGGTGCCAAAGGTGCTTCAATAAAAGTATTGAGCAAAGGCTGTGAATACCTATGTAAATGTGCTTTTTTTGTTTTTTTATTTTTAATAAATTTGCAAAGATTTCAAACAAACTTCTTCACGATGCCATTATGGGGTATTGTTTGTAGAATTTTAAGGAAAATTAATCCATTTTGGAATAAGGCTGTAACATAACGTGTGGAAAAATATTTAGTGGTTTACAATAATTAATAATCCATACTGTACTTTATTGTAAGGCTTATTATAAGATAGTTTATTAAACAACTAGCAATATCCAAGTTAAAGTGTCATCAAGACAAGGATATGCCAAAAGGTTAATTATTCAAATATTTACACTTATTTATTTGGTAGACACTTTCATCTGCCATTTAGGCAATGTAGAATATACAATCTAAGCAAACAATCAGCCATAACATTAAAACCACCTGTGTAATATTGTGCCCCAACAGGTCTAACCAATCGAGGCATGGATTCCACAAGACCTCTGAAGGTGTGCTGTGGTATGTGATACCAAGGCGTAAGGTTCAATATTTTCTTTACAAAGAAAATTATTTTGGGTTTATTTTTTTACAGTCCAAAACAAAACATGAAATGTCATATTATTATTTTATTGTGAGACAAGCGAAGTATGTTATTTACATTAACAGGAGGAATAAGAGAGAAGAGAAATCAGGACAAGATCTTGTATCAGAATATGGTTAAGTCAAGAAAATGTAGTGATTTTAATTTTCATAAACTAATGAGTGCAATTAATGCTTTTGAAATTCAGTGGTGTTGTGACAATGATCTGTGTTCTGTTGTTGACAATGATTTTGTCTTGTAAGAGAGCTAATCTATAGAGTTTTTATTTTTTATGTTTTTCACTTTAATTACTCTCTACTTATTTTAAAGTTATGTAAATATTTGAAGCACTGTTCCAATAAAGTAATTAACACCCAAAAATATCTCTCTCTCTCTCTCTCTCTCTCTCTCTCTCCCTCCCTCTCTCCCCCAGAGTGTCAATCACTGTGTTAAGGCAGTTTCCAGAAATGATAAACCTTCCTCACTAAGCAGGGATCATGTGAGGTCCTATGTCTCGCTTGTACCTGCTGATTTATCACCACTCATCACTTCTCTGGCAAATCCCTGAAGATGCAATTAGCCACTTCTCTATGTTCACCGCATATCTTACACACTTCTTGCCACCGTGCCCAAATCTCATATGTTTTTCCCAACAAGGAGCTCATTCTTCACATGCAAAATAACAATGTAAATAAAGTTTGAGAGAGAGAGAGAGAGAGAGAGAGAGAGAGAGAGAATTGACACAGAGGTGCAGCTGATCTCTGGTAGTATAATTAATTATCCTGTTCTAATTCTGCTCCACAGCTTTGCATCAGCATAATTTGCATCACTGTGCTGTGCTGTATATACAGTTGCAATCAAAAATATTCAACCAACATTGCAAATCAGGCCTATTGTCAAACTTTACAGACATTCAGCTGTTTGCAATGAACAAATCAAATAAAAGAAATTGAAATAGTTCAACACAACAAAGTGGTTTCCCCAAATTTTTTTCCCCAAAAAAATTTTTTTGCTGTTCTGACCTGCTGGAAACGAGTTGCATAGCTTCTGGCAGCATTCCTGAGCAATTCCTCATGAGCAATAGCCTCCAGTTCAGTAATATTCTTGGGTTTGTGTTCTGCAACCACCTTCTTCAAATCCCACCAGAGCTTGAGATGTGATGTGTTGTGTTGGTGATGGTAAAATCTTCCAGGACTTCTTCTGCAACCATGCCTTGGTGGAATTTGAGGTATTCTTGGGATCATTGTCCTGTTAGAAGGTCCTGTGATGCCCTAGCTTCAGCTTCCTCCCAGACAGCATGATGTTTTCTCCTAGGATATTTCACTTCACTGATCAGTATAAAATCTCAAAGCTGGTGTGTTCCTTATGAAAACCTTTACCTATATTTTCAAGCTGATTGGATAGCAGCAGAGTAGAACTATGCTTAAAATCCATCTTTACCACACTGATCTCAGTGCAGCACCAAATTTGAACTTTGCCTTTGTCAGGAACTTTATCTGTCCCTGTAATGGGATTTTGCAGTGAACTGCATCCTTGCAAAAATTCGCCTTCATGAATACATGAATTCTAAAAGTACAGGCAAATGTCAGTAATGAAACCTTTACCTATGTATACATTACTGTGCAAAATTCTTAGACACCCTATTTTATTTAGTACAAACTTTGTTATAGATTTTTTTAATTTTATGACTTCTACATTATTGAGTCAGTACAAAAACATTTTAGATTTCCAAACATTACAGTATAAATTAAATGTTACACAAAAAGGTTTGTATGTCAGTAAAAAAAAGCTGCATATTACATAAGAGACCACTTTGACAAAAAACACAATGAAGGCTGTTGGGTTTTCCTGCAAAAATAAGAAGCATGTATGATAATCAAGTCTCCAGAAGAATCGTGGCTGGTTCTGCAAGATGCTCAATAAAATTTACAGCTCATTTCCGTATAAAACTGCACTAATTTGACCTGAGACTACTTTTTTTTTAAAGCAAAGGGTCATCACATCAAATATTGAATTTGTTTGATTTATTACTGTTTACTGCTTTTTATAGTATTTTTTTTTTTAATGGAGAAACATTTAACTTAACAGGCATCATTGCTCTACAGCATTTGCCTGCATTCTCTTCAAACTTTTGCACAGTACTGTAAACATGGAATGGAAATTATACAAATAGACTTATTCAGAATCATTAGGACCCATGGTATGATGGTTATACACTGGGTAAAAAGTCTTATGAAAAATGTCTTTGTGGTTAATAAGCTTAATCTCACACTGAAAATATGGGAGGAAATCTAAACATTAATTCAAGTACAATTACTTTAACTAAGTAAAATGATATGGGCGGCTGTGGCTCAGTCGGTAGAGCGGGTTGTCCATTAATCCACTAATCGTAGGGTTGGTGGTTCGAATGCCGGCCCAGATGATTCCATGCCTTGAGCAAGACACTGAACCCTAAGTTGCCCCTGATGGCATGCTAGCACCTTGCATGGCAGCTCTGCTACCATTGTTGTGAGTGTGTGTGTGAATGGGTAAATGAGACACAGTGTAAAACGCTTTGGATAAAACTGCTATATAAGTACGCCATTTACAATTATCATCACCCATATCATCACTCCATTTAGTACTTTGTGAAAGCTCCCTTTTCTAATTGTGATACTTGAAGAAAATTGTTTCCATTACAACCATGCTCCTCACTGTGTATGAAGGCAAAATGCACATGCATCCTCTTCCAAGTAGGTTCATTACAGCCAATTAACCTTTTTAAAAAAATAAATCTTTACCTAGGGTGCTAATAATTCTGGAGCTTCTATAAGGTCAAGAAAAGGGAATCTGAGCAAATAGTTTATTTGATTAAGCACAGTCATTCAAAGCAGTGAATGATATTCTAGCAGTGTATGATTATTCTTGGAAATCATGCCACATTTTGCATTTCTGAGCATATTACAGGTATTGCCAGAAGTAATATAACACTTTCAATAACAAGGAGTGAACCAAATGAAACAGTTGCACATAATTAAAATCAAATTGCATAGCAACAAGGAGATCACTGGATTCCAGTATATTATGAAGCCAGCTTATTTTACTCAGGGTTTATGAATTGTTAATCATTCATTATTCCATGTTTAATAGTTTATTTGTAACATTTGGGAACAGATTTCTAAAAACTGTGAGATTTTTATATTTGTTTGTTTAAAATAATGCCATTATAGTTGCTGGTGTTGCCTGTTCCAACTTGTTACCAAATCTCAGAAAAAACCAACAACAAATATGATAAATGTTTCAGCTCATCATTACATTTTATTCATGTCATATTACCAAAAAATGTGAAAAACATGGCGCAGTAATTGTAATCTGGTGCATATGCAGACTGACTGAGTGCCCTTATGGCATGTGTATCTTGGCTGTGGGTTACAGCAGGTTTTGCAGATCTCTGACCCACAGCACATCAGACTTAATTGGCATTCCTGCTGTCTCCTGTTCTGTAGAATTTCCTCACAGCAGGGAGCTCATTTAAACCTGTGGATTATAAACCGATGCGGCATGCAGCACTATGGACGGAAAGCAGTCTAACTGCTCTCAAAAACTAAAAGACAAAATACGTCCTAGTCTTTGAAGCCAGATTTCTAGCTATCACCTGAAAGTCTCATAGCAGCTTAGTTGTCATTTACTTTTAATATCAACTAATCCAACTATTTCTATATTACTAAGCTACAATTACATCGGACAAATAATATCCACGTGGACATGGGCAGTCCAGGTGAAAATGCTAAGTTGGATTTTATGGCCAGCTAGCTTCCATTTATTATTAGTCACCATTCCATTTCATTACCATTTAAAAAACTACCAACAAGACTCACTAGAAATGATCTACTTTTTCAAGGTCTTGAGGTTTATTGTGTGTTTTCAGTCAGCCATAAAGACAATGTATGTAACCTCAAAAAAGACTATAAAGGACGTATGTGTCTAAATTATGTTATTTTTGAGACTTGGGAAATAACATTATGCTTAAAAGAAAGTATTGTTATATAAATATATTTATCTATCAATCTTTCTAGCTAACCTATTTAGATGTCCAAGAAGCCTCCTCTGAAGAGAAAACGTTACCATCATCAAATGTTTGTCCATACACACAGCTATGATAATATCTATATTATATGACACATCAGTAATTTGTAGATTGCCTAAGAAACACAGTAGACAAATATTAAAAGCCATGCAGCCAAATGCATTATATGGCAAGATGTACAGTATCTCACAAAAGTGAGTACACCCCTCACAGTTTTGTAAATATTTGATTATACCTTTTCATGTGACTACACTGAAGAAATGACACTGCTACAATGTAAAGTAGTGAGTGTACAGCTTGTGTAACAGTGTAAATTTACTGTCCCCTCAAAATAACTCAACACACAGCCATTAATGTCTAAACCACTGGCAACAAAAGTGAGTACACCCCTAAGTGAAAATGTCCAAATTGGGCCCAATTGGCCATTTTCCCTCCCCGGTGTCATGTGACTTGTTAGTGTTACAAGGTCTCAGGTGTGAATGGGGAGCAGGTCTGTTAAATTGGGTGTCATCGCTCTCACACTCCCTCATACTGATCACTGGAAGTTCAACATGGCACCTCATGGCAAAGAACTCTCTGAGGATCTGAAAAAAGAATTGTTGCTCTACATAAAGATGGCCTAAGCTAAAAGAAGATTGCCAAGACCCTGACACTAAGCTGCAGCCCGGTGGCCAAGACCATACAGCAGTTTAACAGGGCAGGTTCCACTTGGTCGACCAAAGAAGTTGAGTGCACGTGCTCAGCATCATATTCCAGTCTTTGGGAAATAGACATGTGAGTGCTGCCACCATTGCTGCAGAGGTTGAAGGGGTGGGGGGGTCAGCCTGTCAGTGCTCAAACCATACGCCTCAGACTGCATCAAATTGGTCTGCATGGCTGTCGTCCCAGAAGGAATCCTCTTCTAAAGATGATGCACAAGAAAGCCCACAAACAGTTTGCTGAAGACAAGCAGACTAAGGTCATGGATTACTGAAACCACGTCCTGTGGTCAGATGAGACCAAGATAAACCTATTTGGTTCAGATGGTGTCAAGCGTGTGTAATGGCAACCAGGTGAGGAGTACAAAGACAAGCGTGTCTTGCCTACAGTCAAGAATGGTGGTGGGAGTGTCATGGTTTGGGGCTGCATGAGTGCTGCCGGAACTGGGGAGCTACAGTTCATTGAGGGAACCATGAATGCCAGCATGTACTGTGACATACTGAAGCATAGCAAGATCAATACGCATTATTCCAGCATAATAACGACGCAAACACATCTCCAAGACGACCACTGCCTTGCTAAAGAAGCTGAGGGTGAAGGTGATGGACTGGCCAAGCATGTCTCCAGACATAAACCCTATTGAGCATATGTGGGGCATCCTCAAATGGAAGGTGGAGGAGCACAAGGTCTCTAACATCCACCAGCTCCGTGATGTCGCCATGGAGGAGTGGAAGAGGTCTTCAGTGGCAACCTGTGAAGCTCTGGTGAACTCCATGCCCAAGAGGGTTAAGGCAGTGCTGGAAAATAATGGTGGCCACACAAAATATTGACACTTTTGGCCCAATTTGGCCATTTTCACTTATGGCTGTACTCACTTTTGTTGCCAGTGGTTTAGACATTAATGGCTGTGTGTTGAGTTATTTTGAGGGGTCAGCTAATATACACTGTTACACAAGCTGTACACTCATTACTTTACATTGTAGCAAAGTGTCATTTCTTCAGTGATGTCACATGAAAAGGTGTAATTAAATATTTACAAAAATGTGAGGGGTGTACTCAGTTTTGTGAGATAGTGTATGTGGACACTTGAACATGAACCCCATAAGTGGCCCTTTCCCAAACTTGTAGTCAAATGATTGTCTTTGAGTGTCTTTGAGTGTCTTTGAGTGCCATACCATTACGATTTCCCTTTGCTGGAACTAAGGGACCAGACCTGTTCCAGCATAATAATGCCCCCGTGCACAAAGTGCACTATAGTTATAGCTCCAACTATATGACCAATTATAGCTCTAGTGGTGGAATGAGTACAAATCCCCAAGCAGCCTTCCCACAAGAGCGGAGACTGTTATAGCGGCAAAATGGGAAATAACTCGATATTAATGCCATGTCACTGGAATAGGATGCTCAACAAGCACATATGGGTGTCATGGTCGGGTGTCCATATATGTTTGGCCTTATAATACTTCCCAAGTTCCTCTTCTTTTAACAGAAAAAAAATCTAACTTCTGTGGAAATGGGTATGATGTGTCTGGAGCCAGACGCCTCTCATCAGACACTTCATGGCCTATGGGCATAGTGTCTGGGACTGAGACTACCCTTTTACCCACTTTTTCCCCTTTCACTTTCACTATTTCTCATACATCCAAATTCATTTGATTCATTTTAAAACACCTGCTGGACTGGTATATAAAAAGCTGCTCACCAGTGCTGTTCGGCATGGAAAATACAGTCAAATACAGACAACAGTGTTCTCAGCTTGTTCCAAAACTCCCAAATCTTCCAGCACATATTAAGCAGTAACCATTGCACAAAGCTGACAATTGATATGATTTACTGCATCAAAACTCCACTATGAACAGTTCACAAACTAAAATACAATATGTTCAGAATAAATGCAGTCTTACAGATTTACATTCATTGGCAGATAATTTCATCGAAAGCTATTTACAAGCAGTTGAGCATGGACACCTTGTGCAATGGTCCATCAATAGCTTGCAGTCTATCTGGGGATTTGAACTCCCAATCTTCTGTTCATTGGAGCAGAACTTTAACTGCTGAGCATCCATTGTTACTGATGCTATATAATTAAGTGGTATCAGAAAAGGTGCTAAACATACAAATGGTACAATGGTAAACGTCTTTGGAGACACCAACAAATAGACCGAACAAAATGTTCATTCAAACTGGAAACTCTACCAAGGCTGAAACTATGACCTGGGTTAAATATGTGATCACTGTTCTAACTGGAATGATGAAATATTTCTTCTGCTCTGCATAATGACCATTAGTAGCCCTAAAAAAATCTGAATGCTGAGAAAGAAAGCTTGTTATGCTCTCCATCCTAAATGAGTGCTGCTCAGACACATGCCCCAACCTACTTATCCACACCAAATTGAAATTCATATCTCTCTCTCTCTCTCTCTCTCTCTCTCTCTCTCTTGCTCTCACTCACTCTCTCTCTCTTTATTTGTGAGTGTGTAGACTAAGAAGGACAAATTTTGTGTGCTTTTCAATATTCTCTCTCATACAAATGAACAACTGAAATATGAGAGCACAATATGAATATGTATGATATTAGAGTGCTGTTAAATTCACAAATCTTATTGTCAGAAGGTTGAGCTTAATTTTCTATAATGCCTCAGCTCAAGGCAAATCACAGGTTTGCATTAATGTGCTCATTCTAATACATTATCATTTCTATAGTAACAACGTACACAGGGACTTGTATGGTGGACGCCCATCATAAATAGATTTTTTAAAAACTGAGTGATTGTTTAAGCTTTATGTAATGTATTTGACATGTATTAGAAAGGACTCTCCTGTGCTTTTAGGCACCCTACTTTTTTAGTACAAAGAGTACTATAAGTTACTAAGAGGACTCTCTAAGTCCTCTAAGTATGTATTTTAAGTCCTCCTTTTATGTATTTTATGGTTAGAATGTTTGCCTCACACATACAGGGTTGAGGGTTCGATTTCTGCTGTGGCCTTGTATGTGCGGAGTTTGCATGTTATCCCAGTGGTCTTGGATGTTTCTCCGGTTTCCTCTAAGTTTCCTCTTATGTATTTTATGGTTAGAATGTTTGCCTCACACATACAGGGTTGAGGGTTCGATTTCTGCTGTGGCCTTGTATGTGCGGAGTTTGCATGTTATCCCAGTGGTCTTGGATGTTTCTCCGGTTTCCTCTAAGTTTCCTCTTATGTATTTTATGGTTAGAATGTTTGCCTCACACATACAGGGTTGAGGGTTCGATTTCTGCTGTGGCCTTGTATGTGCGGAGTTTGCATGTTATCCCAGTGGTCTTGGATGTTTCTCCGGTTTCCTCTAAGTTTCCTCTTATGTATTTTATGGTTAGAATGTTTGCCTCACACATACAGGGTTGAGGGTTCGATTTCTGCTGTGGCCTTGTATGTGCGGAGTTTGCATGTTATCCCAATGGTCTTGGGTGTTTCTCCGGTTTCCTCCACCAGTCCAAAGATTGTAGGCTGATTGGCATGTCCAAAAAAGTGCCTGTAGTGTATGAATTGGTGTGTGTTTGTGATTGTACCCCGTCCAGGGTGTCCCCCATGCTCCCTGGGATAGGCTCTAGGTTCCCCACGACACAGTAAGAATAAGCAGTACAGAAAATGGATGGATGGATGGACTTCAACATTACCGAGTCAGTACAAAAAACTTTTTAGATTCCCAAACATTAGTTTTCTAGCACAAAATTAAATGTTACAGAAAAATGTTTGTGTGTCATTAAAGAAAGCAACATATTACATAAGAGACCACTTTTCAGACAAAAAACACAATGACAGCTGTTATGTTTTGCTGCAAAAATAAGAAGCAAGTGTAACAATCAAAGTCTCCAGAAGAGCTATGGCTGGTTCTGCAAGATGCTCAATAAAACTTACAGCTCATTTCCTTATAAAATTGCACTTATTCTACCAGAGACTACTATTCTTTGTTTATTTTCTGTCACACCAAATATTTACTTTATTTTATTGCTTACTGCTCTATAAGGTATTTATTTAAATTTAGAAACATTTAATTCATTATTTTGAAGACATTTTTACTCTACAGCATTTCTACAAAGTTCTAAAACTTTTGCATAATACTGTGTCACTGTTTATTTTAATACAAGTTTTAATTTAGTTTTATAAACCACAGTAGAATATACTGTATACTATTGATGATTAAAAAAAGCAATTATAACTATGAATAGCAAGTACTAAATGTTGTTGGTGCTCATTTTTAAGAGCAAATGACAACCCTAGTTTATTAGCAATGGCAATAATATGCTAATCTTTCACAACTAGACATGCACAGATACGGATACTGATATAGTTTATCCATCCGACACCATGCTCATTTACCCATACTTTTACAAAAAAAAAATGCTAACATCTGCTACCATGTGATACTATTTGATATAAGCCTAGTGCTCTGTAGTGCTGGTAATAGTTCATTCTATTTCACATATTTCACATTCTGTGCTTTGTAAAAAAAAAAAAAAAAAGAAAAGAAAAACAAAATAATAAATAATAATAATAAAAAATGAAAAAATAATCAACTAAGAATAGAAACGGGATTACAGTATCATCCTACAAAATATGTAACTTGATAAAGCATTATAAAATTAAACATAAACTCCGGCATGAGAAGTTAATTGCTAGTAGCACACATCAGCAACTAAATCTGCAGCAAATGCTAGCTACTCCAACAGGACATAAAGATACCGTGGAAGAGCACATGCTGCATGCTGCAGATCTTCATCCTCAACAGAAAGATTCCCAACAGCCTCAGTGTTCATCAGTACAATCTAATCAAGTATGCAGTGGCAATTCTGGTGCCCTCTGAAGAGTTAACACCACAAGTGAGCCATTAGGCTTAGTTATGATTCCTGCTACAGAGAAAGGGATAAAAAAAAATTAAACATACTTTAATTACAACTAACTAAGTAAAATGATTAGCAACACACCTAGCAGCCTTTAATAATAGTTACCTGCTCTGTGCTACATAAAATGTTAAATAATTAATTAATTTGCTAAATTCTATTGTAATATGTTTAGGTGTACTTCATTTACTTTTTTATTCTCTCCACTATCCTATAATCTTTTAAATATTGACAAGGAGTGGGCATTAACCTTAGCAAAGAAAGTCTGTCATAGATATTGGCTCATCACAAGCACCAACTCTTCTGAGAATGCCAAGCAGATGGTGATGCAGGAGGTTACACATTTTAGTATCTGTATCTGTATAGGCGAGTACCAAAAAAACACATGTACTCATACTCAACCTGAAAACATACTGTAGTATTGAGGCATCACTATTCAAAACCTCCCAATTAAGGCAAAATGCTTCAACACACACACACACACACACACACACACACACACACACACACAGATCTCTTATAGCATCAGCGGGCCATATATATCTTTCCACCACCCACACACCTCTCAGCAGGCAAACACAGAGACATGCTGCACACAACAGGGCAAGAGGATTTCTATATTTCTTTGACGCGCAGAGTGAATCAGGAGAAAGAAGTCAGAGAGAGGAAACAAATTAAAGAACAAGGGGTAAAGTGAGAGAGGAAAGTGAGCAAGACAGCTGTGAACTCAGTATTAAGAAGAGATGAAGGCAATGTGAAAATCCTGTCCCCAGCCTTTTATGGCATTTTACACACCAATATACACCACAGCCTTTTCAGACAGTCTGTAAGTGCTTGCTTGGCTGTACCTTTCCCATTCCCGTGTTCCTGCCAACTCTGCAAAGACTGACAAGATTAGTTTTACTTTAATAATACTGACCTGCTTTGGGAGTAAGCTTTTATTTACATGAAACTAATTAAGTTCTGTCACATAATTGTGCTGCTAGTTATTCATTAAGCAAAGAATAAAACACAAGCAGCCATGTTGTAATAGGAAAATAATCAATTTTTGGGGTGGTGTGGTACGGCCCGATGTGAAAAAGAGTTAATCTTACCACCTTGAAGTTGATTATTTCCGGATAAAAACTAGTTCTTACGTGTTTTATTCCTCTTAGGTAGTTACCGGTAGTTACTTAGTTCTTGTTGTCATGAACAGCTATAAACACTCATTTCCTCATCAGCCTCTCTTTTATTCCTCTCTTTCAAGCTAATAATACAAAATAGTGCCATGCAAATACACTGCCATACAAGTGCTATACAAGTCCCAGTGTATACTATAGAAACAATAACATATGAGATCAAAGGCATTCATATCAATCTCAGATAACAGAAATTAATGCAAAATCAAGTAAATTTTTCAAAATTACCCCAGATTTTCTGCAGATTTGGGCCAAGATGCGTCATGTGACGTCATCACAACGTGCATTCAGCCAAAGCCCTCTTCAATTCATATGTGTGTTATATGAGTACAGCTTAAAGGTCTCATATACCAACAAACATCACTGCGAAAGATGATGCAAACCAGGGTTAAGGTTAGGATTCAAGTAGTTTTCACACAAAAAAGCAGAAAAAATGCATTGCAAATTTTGAAAATAGTCGCAGCAAAATCAAGCTTTTTGGCCGGAACAATCGCAAAAAAAATCCCAAAAAACTCACTGTGACTGTAGTCTCGGACTGTGACTGTAGACTCGGACTGTGACTCGGACTGTCAGACCCTTGCTGTTATAGAATATTCTGACCAATCAAAATTTATAATTCAATGGTGCTCTGGAATAAGTACAAGGTAAGTGCATCGAGTCTTGATGTACATGGGCATGGGTGGGAGATGGGGTCAAGGAGTAAATACAGTGGTGTGAAAAAGTGTTTGCCCCCTTCCTCATTTCCTGTTCCTTTGCAAGTGTTTCGGAACATCAAACCAATTTAAACAATAGTCAAGGACAACACAAGTAAACACAAAATGCAATTTGTAAATGAAGGTGTTTATTATTAAAGGTGAAAAAAAATCCAAACCATCATGGCCCTGTGTGAAAAAGTGATTGCCCCCCTTACTATAACTGTGGTTGTCCACACCTGAGTTCAATTTCTCTAGCCACACCCGGGCCTGATTATTGCCACACCTGTTCACAATCAAGGCATCACTTAAATAGGAGCTGCTTGACACAGTATGGTCCACCAAAAGATCCTTAAAAGCTACACATCATGCCGAGACCCAAAGAAATTCAGGAACAATTGAGAAAGAAAGTAATTGAGATCTATCAGTCTGGAAAGGGTTATAAAGCCATT
>JAFFST010054104.1:289036-310459 GCA_022414735.1 Noturus placidus
TCCTTGTTCTTCATGATGCTCTCTGTGCTTTAAACGGACCTCTGAGACTATCACAGAGCAGGTGCATTTATACGGAGACATTTGATTACACACAGGTGGATTCTATTTATCAACATTAGACATTAGGGTCAACATTGGATCATTCAGAGATCCTCACTGAACTTCCGGAGAGAGTTTGCTGCACTGAAAGTAAAGGGGCTGAATAATTTTGCTCGCCGAATTATTCAGTTTTTTATTTGTTGAAAAAGTTTGAAATATCCAATAAATTTCGTTCCACTTCATGATTGTGTCCCACCTGTTGTTGATTCTTCACAAAAAATTACAGTTTTATATCTTTATGTTTGAGGCCTGAAATGTGGCAAAAGGTCGAACAGTTCAAGGGGGCCGAATACTTTCGCAAGGCACTGTATCTGAGTGGCAAGAGTATGTGAACCTTTGCTTTCAGTATCTGGTGCGACTCCTTAAACTAAATGTTTCCGGTAACTGTTGATCAGTCCTGCACATCGGCTTGGAGGAATTTTAGCCCATTCCTTAGTACAGAACAGCTTCAACTCTGGGATGTAGATGGGTTTCCTCACATGAACTGCTTGCTTCAGGTCCTTCCTATTTACTATTGGATACATTACATTACTATTGGATAAAGGTCAGGACTTTGACTTGGTCATTCCAAAACATTCAATTTATACTTCTTTAACTTCTTTCTGCTTCTTTAACCTTTGGTAGAATGACTTAGGATCATTGTCCTGCTGAATGATCCCCTTTCTCTTGAGATTTAGATCACGGATAAATGTCCTAATATAGTTCAGAATTCATTGTTTCATAATTGATGCAAGTCATCCAGGACCAGATGCAGCAAAACAGACAACCATGATACTAACACCACCGTGTTTCATAGATAGGATAAGGTTCTTATGCTGGAATGTAGTGTTTTCCTTTCTGCAAACGTAATGATTCTAATTTAAACCAAAATGTTCTATTGTGGTCTCATCCATCCACAAAATCATTTTTGAAAAGACTTCTTGCTTGTCCACATGATCTTTGGCAAACTGCAGACAGGCAGCAATGTTCTTTGTGGAGAGCAGTGACTTTCTCCTTGTAACCCTGCCATGCACACCACTGTTCAGTGTTCCCCTGATGGTGGACTCATGATTAACGTTAGCCAATGTGAGAGAGGCCTTTAGTTAATTAGAAGTTTCCCTAGGTTCCACTGTGACTTCACAGGTTATTACTCATCTTGATCTTGGAGTGATCTTTGTTGGTTGACCACTCCTGGAGAAGGTAACAATGGCCTTAAATTTCCTCCATTTGTCTGATTGTAGATTGGTGGAGTACAAACTCTTTAGAGATGGTTAAGTCACCTTTTCCAGCCTGAGGAGCATCAACTCTTTTGTTCATGCCATGATACACTTCCATAAACATGTGTTGTGAAGATCAGACTCTGATAGACCCTTGTTCTTTAAATAAAACAGGGTGCTCACTCACACCTGATTGTCATCACATTAATTGAAAACCTAACTCTAATTTCACCTTCAAATTAACTGCTAATCCTAGAAGTTCACATACATTTGCCACTCCCAGATATGTAATATTGGATCATTTTCCTCAATAAATAAATGACCAAGTATGACATTTTTGTCTCATTTGTTTAATTTGGTTCTCTTTATCTACTTTTAGGACTTGTGTGAAAATCTGATGATGTTTTAGAACATATTTATACAGATGTATAGAAAATTCTAAAAGGTTCACAAACTCTCAAGCACCAGTGTACATGATGTATCGACATCATTACTGCTGAGGCAGAAGCTCATCACTACCACTGCAGCAAAGGTCCGTTACAGCGTGGGCAAAATGACATCAACCAAATGAGAAATGATTACAGTCTCATTAGAGTGACTCACAAATTTTGCATTACATGTTTTCACAGTTGACAGTGTTTCATCAACTGAATGATCACAGTTTACTGATTTGGTTTCCACCTCTGCACCACTTAGGCATCAAGATATGCCTCCATACGCTGCACATAAGCTGCCAACAGAAGCGCATGTGTCTTCATTAAATATTTCTGCACAATATAAAAAATATTCATTCCTATTGCTTACTCATTTTTCTACAGTACATATATTATGTACTTGTGCATAATTCATTAGAGGGGGTCCACCACATGAGTGGCAGTACACTAATGCGTGGATGAGACTTTAGGGTCTCTTGGTACATCTGTGGTTCCAAACCTGACCCTGATGTCTACAGGCATTAAATGTCACAACCCTATGCTGCAAACCAACCATCCATCTTCTACCACTACTCCTTTTTCAAGGCCGCGGGGCACAAGGATAGGCATTGGGCACAAGGTGGGGTACACCCTGGACAGGGTGCCAGTCCATCACAGGGCACATTGACATACCCATTCAGTGATACTTTTAGTTCCAATCAACTACGCACACAAATGGCCCCACCGGGACTTGAACCCCGGACCCTGGAGGTGTGAGACAAACGTGCTAAGCACTAAACCACCATTCGCCCTATGCTGCAAACTTGGTGGTAATTTACTGTCTTTGGGGGGAAACATTACTGGCACAAATTTACTGATCAAGTTGACTAATCAAGCTGTATAGAGTCAAAAGTAAAATTGACTGAAATGATCAAATGAAAATTACCATTTTGATAAAGCCATTTTGATAATTGTGCCACAAATAGCACACTGCTTCAAATGCCACAATTAACCAGAAGGATACCTGAAGAATTAGCAGCTCTTGTACATATTTATTTTTTTTAATCAAACACATATTCTCATTCTGTACTACAGAGTGTGTACACTCTAAACCCATGAAAAAGTGCTTCGCACACACTTTTAGGGTTAGGAAATAATCCAAAGTTCACTGGCTGTGCAAAACCCTCATGAATGCACAGCGGGATTGGGGGAGCAGGTTGCCATGGAAACAGAGTCAAGATTTTTCGATTTCTTAATTAACAAATTAACAGTGTAACAGGCACATTACAGGAAATGGTGACTAACATGAAACAATACACTAAAATTTGTACATTTATAGTGTAATTATAAATGAAACACTTTTTAAACCAATCTTCATATTGTATAAGTCCTTTCCAAAAAGAACATGTGACCAAAAAGACATGTTTGCATGTGGCTTGGTTATAATGTACCTGCTGCTTAATAATAACTAAGCATGACCAGGAATATTTAAACATTGCAACTGCACACCAAACAAATGTTCTTTCCATATGGATCATCATAGTAAAGCTGTACCATATATGATTAAAATCTGGTTTCACATTAAAATTATTTTTAAGTAAAGCAGAATGGTGCTTATACCTAACTACAGACTCGTGACCACTTGTTCCATGCAAAGTAAAATAAAATACAGAAACTTGGAAGAAATAACCCTGACCGATTAGTCAACGGATTAGTCAACTTGTCGTCTGGGACTGCTATAGTTCTCATGTCAGATTTCCTTCAATGTACCAAACTGGTTCTCTTTCAAATGAAAAACATTCACTCACAGTCTTAGACTTTTTCATCAGCAATGGCGAAATCTATCTGCAAGAGCACACTAATTATTCCATATAATCCACTGAAAGCATCAGGCTCTTACAGATGTGTGAGCACTTCACACACAAACAATAACGTTTATTCTTTCCTTTGAGGCTTGTAACACACTGCTAGTGCACCGCAATGTGAAAAGAGACTACTCATATGTCACAAGGCATGAAGCTCTTGTTTGCATGCACTAATGAGAAGAATAATGAGGTATCCTGTTCTATATATGATCATGTGTGCGTCTTTTCATGACCTCATTACTTTCACACCAGTTAGCACAAATAATATAATTAAGTAACAGACAGCATATTACATATTACAAAGGTTGCTAAAGGTTGGACTGTAAACCTGATATGGCTATAGTTCCAAGCCTTTACCTTAAAAAAAAAAAAAAGAAAGAAAAAAAAAAGAAAACACAGAGCTGTTTTATCAATGGCTCTGAACAAGAATTTTATCCCTGAATCAATACAGCACAATCCATTAGGTCCACTTAAAGTACCCACAAAGCATTTCTACACCTTTTCCCTCATAAATATGCATGGACAAGCAAATCAGAAACTCCACCATGTCTTTCCATCCCAAACCCACCACTCTACTACAGTATTTATTCTATGCTGATACCTATATCACACTATTACAAAATAGAAAGAGGCTAATTTTGGGAAATATGATCCTATATTAAAGCAAATAAGTGAATTGTAAGCAAACCTGTCAGTATACCATAACTGATAATCACTAACATGAACTAAATGAACATATTCACTAGCTTAACATGACTCTTCCAACTCTAAAAGTTTATAGCCACGGCTTTGTAATAATTAATTTTTAACTGCCATATTTTTGCATCAGGGATGTAACTGAATGCAAATAAATCAATCAGATTCCACAGATAATTTAAAATTCAAATGACACTTGGCTGAGACTAAAGGTGCAAATCAGGTGGAGCTGCATAAAGGTTGCACAAACGCAAGGCATTTGCAGCATTCATTCATCCATTCATAGCATATTAGACCATTTGGCATATTTGCTGAAATCCCAAACTGAGTTTCACCATAATGCTCTTCAAACATTTGTGCACAGAAATACTGAGAATGGCTCTGCTTTAAATGTAAAATGTATAAATATAATCGTAATATCCAAGACAACCAGTTCAAAATTACATTTTAAATGAATCAGTCACAGGCCTGGTAAGTGTGGCTGTACTTAGAAAACACCTTTCTGCAATTGATTTAAGTAAATCTGAAGTGTGAGTGCACTGAATAATATTTCATCCAATAATTGCTGCAGTAATGAAGTTTGCCAAATTTGGGAAGACGGTGGTTGTGGATACACTGTGCCTTAAATAACGCATCAACTACAGACAGAGCTGACACAGCTGACTTCTCATTTTTATTGAGATGTCAAGTCTGGAAAAATGCTGCAAGGCATAACGCTGTGGTATATATAGGGTTATAAACTCAACTGGTAAGTGTTGCGGTGAGGTGAAATTTGATAATTCATTACATTTGGAACAGAAATAGTGGAGACCATATAGCAATTCTTATGTATCACTGAAACATTATGCCCACAGTTACTCTTCTACATAACAGAATATTCAGTCACTGTAAATCAGCATCCACTTGAAACTGGATTCAACAAAACTCTTGTAGAAAATAAGAGGTGCTAGATCAGAGAACCAAACCTGCTTACCTGTGGTTTCCACAATTCCTTCCAGAATCACCACTATTTCAAACTGCTCGGTCTGCATGGAGCGCTGAGAGAGCTCATAAAAGGGGCTTTTACTGTCAATAACATGGCAGATGGTGAGAGGAGACACCAAGAAGAGCTGATCTGCCCCAGTGCTGAAACCCACATCAAGCTCCAACTGATCTAGAGGGAGGAACTCACCTTCAGGGGTCTGCCGAGACTGAGAGAGAGAGAGAGAGAGAGAGAGAGAGAGAGAGAGATGTGGGGAAACACAGTGCAACTTTAAAATATGTTGGATCTGTTAGATGTGGTTACAGCTCGTGTACACTTCATGGAACAGTCAAAGCTTCACACCAAAAAAATGCTGGGTTATATTTTCTACCCAAATACTGGGTTGAGCCGTTTGGGTCATTAAATTGTGTTATTTTCTCAGTCTTGGGTAGTTTTTGGGTAGTTTTATGTAACCCAACTGCTGGGATAGCTGCTGGGTTATTTTCTGACAGTTGAATCAGTGCACCCCTCCCCCACCTCGACACGTCAGCCCAGCTCCTTGGGTCAAAAGAACTCAGTGCAGACTATTTGAATTTGCCTCAGATGGAGGTAGCGGTTTTCACACGGACAGACAAGATTTATTTGGAAAGGATTTAGTTTGATTTATTTGGAAAGGATGTATTAATATCCTACACACTTTTTGTGTTATTACTATTTCAATGCATGTTGTGTTACGTTATCCAATAAATGTGTTTTAAAAACACAAACCATTTCACACGAGCGACCAACACGTGTTAAATTATCATCCAAATCATAACTCGCCTCGAAGTGAATGTTCGTCCTCAGGTGAGGAAACCGAATAACCACAGGTAAGTTAGCGTGCATGACTATTTAGCGTTAATGCTGTTGAAAATGCCTGGCCGAGTTTTTTGATATTTACACAGGGAGCTCTCGAAAATGTATTCATTGAAAAACAGTAACTCAACGAGTGATTATTAACTTTACCTGTCGTGATGGCATCAAAAGTAAATATCATGCACTGCTTCCTCAGTGTTGGCATTACAATTCTAGAGTCATGTGTTTCTTTGCTTGTGAAATATGAACTGAGGTTATTCTATAAATCTCTGGGCCTGCATCTTATCTGAGGCTCTGAGTTAGGGTTAGCTAGCTAGATACTGTCACTAGTAGGGATGAGTGATGCTAACCTAGACGCTCAATAGAGTTGCTAACATTACTTTAGCATACAGCTCGCTGTAATGTTAGACATACTCATTACCATTTTGAGAGTTAATGATAGCATAGCATTACAGCTACAGTATTCACCATGATGTAATACAGAGCGTGGGCTAACGTTAACTACATTTAGCAAGTGTTTTGCACAAGGCAAGCTGCAATAATTTGCAATAGGTGGATGGGTTAGGGCCATGTTTCTTCATGTATTTAGTGAATGCTGGTTAACAAGTGCTTAAATAGTCAAGATTAACGTGACAAAATGAAAGGATGGGGTTACAGTAGGTTGTAATGCTTTCCACTATCTCTGTAATGTTGGTCAGCTTAATTAGGCTGTGCAAAAAAATTGCCGGTGAGGTGCCGAAACCTGGAAAATAAATATTCGTAAGTCAGCTAGATTTTCCTGGTGAGTCTACAGCACCATTTTGTTCATTAGGAGAGTGGAGGTCACATTTCCAAAATTTCCTGTCTTCCCAGATGGCAGGGAGATCTGTAAGAAGATGGATCACCTCCAGTTCTTAGTTTAAATGATTTTAATGAATATCACCTGAGTTTCCTGCAATTGTTTGTTTATTTTGTGAGCAATTCAGTAGAATTTTAGCATATAAACACATTGAATTTTAGGACAATTATATGGATAGAAAAAATACAAACAACACATCTGTGTTATTTGTGTGTTATTTTTTAACACATCTCTGCGCGGAAATGTTTAACAAATAGCATATGTTAAATGTACTAACACTAATTGTGTGAAAAGCAACACAAAATGTGTTGTCCTTAATTAGACACGCGCGTGTTAGAAATAAACACATGATTGAGAGAAGGTATGTATCAATATGTTTATCCATAAAACCATTACTGTACACTAGGAAAAGCAAAAATGTGCAATGACAGTCCAGTTTACATGGCATTAAATGCACTGCTATTTTCGTTCACTTTGGCTTATGTTTGAAATGCCTCCTTTGATCAAAATCTGATGTTTTTGTCTTACATATGTGACATATTTGAGTCATTTACTTCAAAGCTTATATATAAACACCACTTTAGCAGCTCTAGCAATACATTTCTGGTGTATAAATAAAGGAGATACCATGTTGACATATTTGTTTATAATGTGGTATATTTGACATTTTCAAAGGGTAAAACCCACACAGAAAATGTTAACCCATTTATGAAATAAGGTTAACCCAGTATTTTTGTTAAAAAAAAAAATTTAACTATCATTTGGGTTGAAAAACAACCCATTTGCTGGGTTAAAATTCACAACCAGACATGATGGGTTAGTTCAGCCTGTCCTATATTTACCCAGCTGTTGAGCTAAATATAACCCAATTTGGGTCGTTCTTAACCAGTGTTAATATTAATAAAGAAGAAAGATATTGTTCGGGGTGGCAAGGTAGTAGGGCGCATAGCATTCCTGTCTCACAGCTCCAGGGTACTTGCTTGGTGTCTCTGTACATGCTCTCCTGCATTCATGTGAGTTTCCTCTACGTTTTCAAGTTTCTTCCCACCACCCACAACACTTGCTGGTAGTGGACTGACAACACTAAATTGCCCCTATATATGAATATCTGTGTGTGTGTGTGTGTGTGTGTGTGTGTGTGTGTGTGTGTGTGTGTGTGTGTGTGTGTACAGTGCGCTGCAATGGACTAACTCATGCCCAGTTTTACTGTGATAGGCTCCGGACCCACCACAACGCCGATCAGGATAATGCTGTTACTTAAGATGAATAAATGAAGAAATAATCTGTGCAGCAAACATGTGAACAATAAACAGATTTTTCCTAGTATTTTTGTAGTGACTGGTTTATAGCACATTTGGGGCAGTGGTGGTTCAGTGGTTAAGGCTCTAAATTACTGAATAACCTCTACACCAGCGGTCACCAACCCTGTTTCTGGAGATCTACCATCCTGAAGACTTTCGCTCCAACCACAGTCATGCCCTCCTGACCGTCTAATCATTGGCAGGTGTGTTGGATTAGATTCTGCTAGGAGATGAAACCTGCAGGAAGGCAGATCTCAAGGAAGACGGTTGGTGACCACTGCTCTAAACAGAAGGAACTTTTTTGTTTTTATTCTGTAGTAGTTGACTTCTGTGGCTTGCACTTACTTTAAGCAGTTTGCAGCGGATCTGCGCAGAGACCATGTGGCTGTTGCGCAGGTTTCCGATCCTGAACATGAGCGTGAGCTTTCCATCCCGCATGGAGATGACTGCGTGCTCGCTGAACATCAGCGTCTCTGCTCGTTTCTTGGGCTGGGACATCTTGATGAACATGCAGCCTATTAAAAACGCGTCCACGATGGAACCGAGGATGGACTGAAAGAGGAACAGAATGATGCCCTCGGGACACTTGTCCGTTATGTACCTGTAGCCGTAGCCTATGGTGGCCTCGGTCTCTATAAAGAAGAGGAAAGCTGAAGGGAAGTTGTACACGTTGGCTACGCACGGTGTGTACTTGTCGTGCGCTCGGTTCAGGTCTCCGCGCACGTACGCGATCAGCCACCACAAGAAGGCCATGAACAGCCAGGCCACTGTGTAGGTCAGGATGAATATGAACAGATTCCAGCGCCATTTCAAGTCCACTAGAGTGGTGAACAAGTCGGACAGGTAGCGACTGGTTTCTCCACCCAGGTTACCGTGCTGGACGTTACAGCGGCCGTTCTTATCCACGAAGCGCTGGCGTTTCCGCTTGCGCTCCGGAGCGGCCTGTCCGAACCCTGAACCGCTGGATGAACTGGTCACTATCTGGTAGTCGTCTCCAAATTTTTTCCTCAGTGCAGACATGCTAGCCTGCGAAAGACAGATGTAACTCTACACCGGCACTAGGTTATGACTTCATTAACCTCCTAAACTTATCAGAAGACTCTGACAGCTCATTCATCATTATACTGTAGGTAGACTATCACAATAAAACAATAAGGAATAAATAGATCTATGAGTACTTTACACACAACGTTTTCTTCATTTCTGCCGAATGAAATGTTCTCTAAAGAAAGGGATTGTTGGAGATAAAGCCTTACGTCTATGTTACCATACGGATCCTCTCCTCTCCTCTCCTCTCCCTCCGCAGGTGTCAGTGTTAGCGCATGTCAGTCACTACAGCGCTTACAGGGAACTAAACAGCAACTCAAAACTGCAGGAACACGACGCATGGCTCGTCTCGTTAGTGCAAAACAAAACAAACAACAAAACGGACGGATTGAAAAGAAAGAAGACTAAAAGACATGATCAGCTGTCCCTGTGCGCTGGACGCGGGTTCGCCCTTGATTTCACCGCGTCGCTCTTTCACTCTGATTTGTCAGATCAGATCAGATCAGATCAGATCAGATCAGATCACACAGGAGCTCTAATCCAGTCCTGGATGCTGAAAGTTGGAGATCAGAGTTGCGGTCCCTCAACAGATGCGCCTTCGGTAGGCTGTCACTAAGGGGTGAATTACGCATGAACCCTGCGGATTTAATGCGTCGCCACTTGGGGACTCGGAGACCGGCTTTGTCTTGACTGCTTCTTCATGCGCATCTTGGTCATAGCGAGTGAGGAGGGAAGCGCGGTGTCCTCTCCTGTCCGCTCCTGTCCTCTCCTGTCCTCTCCTATTCTCTCCTGTCCTCTCTGCCTGCCTCCTCGATAATAATAAGTTTCTCAAGCTCCCATTCTTGCCTTGCTCTCAAGTCACAACGTTTAGTTTCGCGGTCTTAGTGCCGCCTTTTTCTCCCCCCGCGCTCCTATCTCCGCAGTTTGTGCGTTTCCCAGTGCGGGAAAGCGTACAGGGTTGCCAGATTGACTATGACAGGTGCATCACAATATTAGTGGTTTTAATACGTGTGCGTGTGTGTGTGTGTGTGTGTGTGTGTGTGTTTGCTTGTTTGTGTGTGTGCGTGTGTGTGTGTGTGTGTGTTTGTGTGTGTGTACTGTGCAAAAGACTTAGGCACATGTAAAGACATGCTGTAAAGCAAAGATGCCTTCAAAAATAAAGAAATCAATTGTTTCTATATTTAAAAATACTATGAATATCAGTAAACAGTAATAAATTAAACAAAGTCACTATTTAATTTGATGATCCTTTGCTTTAAAAAAAAAAAAGAGTAGACTCAGGTACACTTTCTAGAGTTTTATAAGGAAATGAGCTGTAAGTTTTACTGAGCATCTTGCAGAACCAGTCACAGTTCTTCTGGAGATTTTGATTGTCGCACGCGCTTCTTCTTTTTGCAGCAAAACCCAGCAGCATTCATAATGTTGTTTATTTTTTTAATTATTTATTTATTTTTTTGTCTGAAAAGTGATCTCTTGCATAATACACTGCTTTCTTGACTCACATATAAACATTTTTCTGTAAAATTTAATTTTGTGCTGGAAAATTAATGTTTGGGACTAAAACATTATACATTTAATTGGAAAATATATTATTAGGTAGAAATCCTTCTAATTTTATTCCCCCTATATAAAAGACAGGAGAGATCGAACTTGGTTCAGATGTTTTTATTTAAAACACATAAAACACGTATAAAACAGGTATACAGTTGTCAATACAATTATTTACTGTCAAACAGTATATTATAATATTAGAAAACGTAGGGGAAAAGTCAATATGCTAAATAAACATTTGGTGATTGTTGGTGACTTATTGAATTTAAAGTTTGGAAAAAGTATTTAACCAAACATGCTAGTACTTATGACAATGAACGCACACATTTACAAACCTTTTTTATCTGGAAATTTGCATTTCTCTGCATGAATGACACATAAACAGTCAGTGGAAAGCCCTAACCCTAACACTAACCCTAACCCTAAGTTAAAATAAACTTGACTATAAATAAAAATAATGCATAGACAAGATAAACTTGGCCATCAAGAATAAAAGTAACAAATACAGTAGTGCTTAAAAGTAGAGTTTTCTATATTTCTGCATAAATATGACCTAAAACATCATCAGATTTCCACACAAGTCCTAACAGTAACCGTCATGACCTTAAGCCAATATACATGTTGTTGAAGGACAGGAAGCAAGCAGTTCATGTGAGGAAACCCATCAACATCCCAGTGTTAAAGCTGTTCTGTACTGAGGAATAGCCTAAAATTGCTCCAAGCCGATTTGCAGGACTGATCAATAGTTATCGGAAATGTTTAGTTGCAGTTATTGCTTCACAAGGGAATCACACCAGATACTAAAAGCAAAGGTTCACATACTTTTGCCACTCACAGATATGTAATATTGGATCATTTTCCTCAACAAGTAAAATGACCAAGTATAAAATTGTTGTATAATTTGTTTAATTGGGTTCTCTTTATCTACTTTTAGGACTTGTGTGATAATTTGTTTATGTGTTAGGTTATGTTTATACAGAAATTGGGAAAATTCTTAATGGTTCACTTTCAAGTACCACTGTACATGTATGGCTTAATGATTTTTCTAACTCAAAGCAGACTATCTATCACTTATTGCAGGGGTGTCCAATCTTATCCGGGAAGGGCAAGGTTTGCAGGTTTTCATTCCAACCAAACAGAAACCACACCTGAGTCTATTGAAAGCCAAGATCAACTGATTAAACAGGTGGAATCAGGTGTGGTTCCTGTTTGTAGTTCCTGCTGGAATGAAAAACTGCATGTACACCGGTCCTTTGCGGATAAGATTGGACACCTCTGACTTATAGTCTAATATATCTCATTCCTTGACAGGTGCCACTGTAATGAGATAATCAATGTCACCTGTAGGTCACCTGTCAGTGGTTTTAATGGCTGATCATTGTATAATTTTTCAAGGCTAATTTCTAGCATCAAACTATAAAAATATATGTAAAGTGCCTCAACTAAGCAGAATGTAACTTATCTGACAACCCTGTAATTTATGGGCTTTAGACTAGAGAGGCATCTATTTGGCTGCTGGAGGGAGCAAGCTTTAGTATATAGATGAGCATTTTGTTCATTCTATTATTTAAAAGAGCAGTGGTCACTGGTGTTTTTAACAAATAGATGGTTTACATGAGTAGGTTTTCTACTGTAAACCTTTTTAAGTCATTTTATATAGCTCTTAGAACATATTTTTTACGTTTTTCATGACACCCTGTCAGGGAGTTTTGCTATCATACATGGTCTATTTATAGCTCGACTGGAAATGTCAAATGTAATTTTCTCATCAAAGGAGAAGAATGACCAGCCACCTGCCTTACCTTCCTAATTTGATTTGTGTTGACAGTCTGATTTACCAAAGGCCTTGAGAGGAGAAGTGCACTTTGATGAATCTCTTTCTGTAAACGGATAAGTCCAGTGGCTCTTATCTCAGCCAAACAGATAATAAAATATACTGATGGACTTTATAAGGGGATTATTTATGTCTGTGACTGACTTTCGAATGCAGAAACGCAACTATGTTTATTGCAGCCACTTACAAAGTAGTTGCACCTTCTATTAAACAAATAATGTTTGATGCATGTGAATATGTCCTCCATGCCATACTGTCTTGTAAGAGACAATCTTATTATCTTGAAAATGGAAATCAGCTTCTATATACACGTTAAAGCAAACTTCTAGTGTAGCCCTATCTTGAAATCCAGTAAAAAACAAAAAGCCACAAAAAGAACTGGAGCATGGAGATGACACACAGGGGCCTCTTCATGTAGAGTTTAACAGCTAATCAGTGAAATGTCTTTGTGTCTAAGGACTCAGAAATACAGAGTGATTTCTGCTCTTTTTGTGTCTCCCCTGGTTACACTGTCTTAGAGGGAGACTGCTTTTACATCCATTGTTATAAAGAAGAGCTCTTCTAATTTGCATAGTAACAGGATTTATCTAGGTAATAAGGCTAGTCTAGAGACACAAATGAGCATGCATACTTACTTACATTACTCCAAAGCCTTAAAGTACATCTACAGTAATCTATATAGTAAGTGCATTAAAATATTATATTGCACTGCAATTGACATTTAATAATTTGTGAAGATATTGGATCCCCTGGTATGAGTATCTTATTTGCTCAAGCACTATGGCATATTTACAACTACAGCATTGACAGGCAGTCTTATCAAGAATGACATGCAGAAGTGCTTTGTAGTTTCAACTGAAAAACCTCAGCATATCTCCATGCTAATATAAAAAGGTCAGGATTTGAGAATACCATTCAGATAAATCCTCATTAATCAAATTATGGTCCTTGATTTTTAAATCACTCATAATTTAAATCACTCAATCACTCATGGGTTGTTATGTGCTGGTCAAGATTTCACTAATTATTTAATAAACCAAATTTAACATGTCAGCATAATTAATGAAGATAGCTGATGTTTACATTGTAGTAGGTATTAAAAAATAAACAACACAGGCATTCTCAACAGGAGTATTTTATATTCTCTATGTAAAACCTGCACACAAATCATTATTCGCTGAAGAAAATATGTCTTTGTGGAGATATTTTCCATCCAGTTTGGCAAATGTTTACTCAGCCTGGCCTTGGGCAGATCAATAAGAGGCAGCAGGCAGCTTTACATCACTCTCCATTTCAGCTGCTGCTGTGAGCACAGCCCACCTGAGGTCCTTTTCAGTCATTATGGTGCTACATTTCCTTTCCACAGACCTGCTCTCCAGTGCGCAGTGAAATCAGAACAGAGGTATAAAGTATAACACCATGGCAATAAGACAGCGCCAGTGCAACAGAATACAGCACCTACAAAATAGCATTTGGTCTACTATAAATTTGTAGTCAAAAGATATTGACTATACAGCCTGGCCTTCAAAAACGTAACAGAAACATGCAACACACTCATGTTTTGTATGAACATTAGCAAACAAATTGTCATTTTAAACATAACTGATTTGTGTTGTGATTGCTTTACAACAGTTCTGCTTCTTTCTCTCATAAGTGAGCATTTGTCTCTAATTGTTTACAGTCTTATACAACCTTGCTCTTCTTATGTTTAGAGCTGTATTACATGTGATGTAAATTCAGACAACCAGTCATAATGCTGTCTACTTCTTCCAGGAACATGACACTGGGGCATGCTGTAAATGACTGCCTTTGCAGAAGCATCCAATTAAGAGCTTTACAGATTCAGCAATCTTTGTCATTCTTGTTGAAAGTCGTATTATTTTCCCTGGTAGGCTGGCCAGGTCTTGAGAAACCCTCATTGTTGGATTAATGAGTGTCGGGTGAGACAGGGTCAGTTTTTCTGGTGCTCTCATGCTCATTAATGAAGACACAAAGCTCCGATGCGTGCTTCAAAGTCTCGGCTAATGGCCGGCACTAAATAACACATTCTGCTTGCTGCAGTCTCAGCTGAATTACTTTAGATATACCTAGGTTCATAACGAAATATCTTAAGCAGTGGTTCTCAAAGTGGGGTCCAGCAACCCCCAGGGTTCTTTAAGCATAGTCAAAGTGGTTTGTGATTTTTTATATTCACATATAGTGGGGGAAATCTTCATGGTCCGACCATTATCAAAGTTATCACATGTATTACAGTATCTCACAAAAGTGAGTACACCCCTCACATTTTTGTAAATATTTGATTATTTCTTTTCATGTGTCAACACTGAAGAAATGACACTTTGCTACAATGTAAAGTAGTGAGTGTACAGCTTGTGTAACAGTGTTAATTTACTGTCCCCTCAAAATAACTCAACACACAGATGTTAATGTCTAAACCGCTGACAACAAAAGTGAGTACACCCCTAAGTGAAAATGTCCAAATTGGGCCCAATTAGCCATTTCCCCTCAATTGTGTCATGTAACTTATTAGTGTTACAAGGTCTCAGGTGTAAATGGGAGCTGTGCACATTTTCACAAAAATGTGAAGGGTGTATTCACTTTTGTGAGATACTGAATTTAGCTCTTCTAGTTAGTAGCCCATTAGGCTGGTCACTTGAATTGAGTCCAAACTCAAGAACTTAAAAATTGGTTGGTGTGTAAATAATGTCAACTTATGGACCTAATGTGTTCTGTCAGTGCAAAGTTCAGGAACAGAAAACTCCATGGCTTTAATAAATAGACAAAAATATTATTGTACATATTTTGTTCTTTAAAATAAAATCTGTGCAGCGAGGATCCATGGAATTTATGTTACAGTTTACAAAGGGGCGCATGGCTACTAAAACATGTGAGAAACCCTGATTAAAGGAACAGTTTTTACATGCAGATTGGAGCTCTTTGACACCATTTCTCACTGGATTGTCACTGTGTGTTTTTAGAGTAAAGCAACGTATAGTACTGGATACATTTCCTGTTTGGTAATTTGTTCCTTCCAAGGGCGTGATTGTGGTTAATTGTAAAGTGATGTGTACAAGTGACCTGAGCTTATGGTCATGAACTCTCATCTTACTGTATTGGTCCTTGGTAGCACCTGAGAACAGATTCATTTAAAAAGAGTGTGTTTCTGAGTAGTGGTTTAACAAGAGTTACAGCACAATTAAGTATTTACGGTCAGCCTCCAGCAAGAGCCATGATAACTGACACTTCAGCCAGAGCTCTGACAGAGTACTGATCATAATTGCGAGCCGTTTCCTGTATGAAAATCACTCAATTAATTAATGAATTTAGAATCGAACTTGAGAGTCTCTGTCAGAATGCTTGAGGAAAGGTTAAGAGTGGGAACGAATCTTCTAAGAGTCTGTAAGTAAAATCTGTAAGATTTTGTTGTACTGCAGGGATTCATCTGATTGATTTTACTGAGCAAATGATAGGTAAATATTTGGTATTCTCAGAGATGAGCTTACTTTTTCCATTTGTCAAACAACAATTTTACAGCATTTCCAAATACCCCTGCTCTCTGTATGATGTACTGTTTAAGCACTGTGAACAAATACATTGATGTCAGCATATAACCTATTTGAGAAAAATAGTGTATGGAATTTGATTGGGGGACTCATTTGATTCATTAATTTAATCAGTGAGACAACGAAGCAAGGATATGCAATCATTTAGCTGCAATTCTGTAGAAATGTCATAAAGGGTCAGCAAGCCCATCACTCGAGAGTAGTATCTCTTCTTTCCCATTGAATCCTCAGACCTTAATCACTCTCATTAGAGTTATTGCATTAGAATTCAAGCGCCTTCATAATAAAGTTCAAAAAGGTCTATTACAGTCCTTTTGACTTACTGTCTAAAGCCGATTTCTTTATTTGACATGCTGGCTGTTGGAGAGGTGTTAGAATCTACTGTTTTGCATCAGGAATATTGATCATCAATAATGGCTTGTAGGAGATACTGATGATTTCCATCTTCAGAGGTGAAATGCAAAACAAAACCTTAATTCTGTCAATTTTGCTCAAATGTGTTTTGTATTTCTGCAGTGAGTGATTTTCCCTTGTGGTTAAGGCAGAAGAGAAAACCCATCTGTTCAGTAACATAACAGAGTGAGAGCTGGATAATGATCAGTCTTTGACAAATGAATCCATCACATATCACCCCACGGCCAGCTGGACAGGCACAATATGTTCGGACGATATCCACAATGATTTCATTTTGATGATTTCTGCTTGCAGTACCCTTGTTTTTCTCGCCTTTCTGTTGAGTGAGCATAATAACATTACGGCATATGGAGCTAGTCAGGCTTGGTAATTGATAGTGTCTATACTTTTCGTCTGTTGGGTATTTCTAATGTGTATACATCTTTGTACTGAAAAAAAGAATGGAAGAGAGCATTTCATTTAAGTCACTGAAATGAAATCGTCTTTAAGGTACCAATTTAGAACAGTAGTTACAACAGTCAGCATAATCATGAACCAGAGATCTTAAATAAAACTGCCAGGTTCTGTTTTCCCTTAAATATTGAATCAATGCATAAGCAACATGGTCACTGAATGTGCGCTTTCAGCCATAATTTCCAACACTAGTTACACATGTAACAGCCAGTTGAGCCTGGTTTTTGAGTCAAGCTCCTGCACCAGAGCCCCAATAATTAACCTGATTTCAAAATCAATAAGATCTTTTCTTCTTTCTATCTAGATCCAAATTCGACGTGAGCTAGGACTGCCTGCCATTTTATACATGATGTAAAGCATGAACAGATTTTAATTGTTTAATTTTATCATGCAGTAAACTGGTCTCGACACTTCTACACTTGTTATGCTTCTCCAATCATTTATACATATACACTTCTTTACAAAGAAATAGTTACATTTCAATAATAGGCACAGTTAGTTATAGTTATAATAATTGCATTTTATTGAAAACTTGACCCATTTCTACAATAAAAGGTGAGTTTGGCTACTACGTACTATATCCATTCAGTTATGAAGAAAAAAAATTGAAAAGTATGTATAAACTGTGTACTATTTACAGTAATCTTGTGTAGAGTGCAAACATCTCTATACATACTGCATCAATAATCATAGCACATTACTTCATTTAACACAAGACTCTTTTTTTATTTATTTGAAATATGTAATAGACACCAGATTGCTAATTCTGGTGTATGTTGTTAAAATTAGCATGAAATTAAACTATACGGCAATTTCCGAGCTATTTTAATGTGTAAATGTTGTTTATTTAGAGTAGTTATGGAGCTGGAGATTTGTTGTATCATAACTTTAATCATAACTATCAGTGCCTTTCTCTCTCTCTCTCTCTCTCTCTCTCAACAACCACATGAAAACAGAAATGGCACTATTTTGGTTCAGTAGTGTGCCGTCCTATTTCAGCCTGAACACGGTATAAATTTAGATCTAGATTTGAAGAATGCAGTTTCCAGTCGGAAGCCCACTTCACAGAATGCACCAGTCAGGTGGCCGGAGGGAGAGTCACACTGGTAATAGTCACTAATTTAATCTGCTTTTCATTTCAGTAACTATCAAACCTCCCTCTACAATTACCAACAGCACTTCCTCCAAGAGTGGAGTAGAGATGGGGGAGGGGAATTGAGAGGAGTGGGTAAATGAAAGAAAGGCAGTTTGAGAACACAGGAAGCCTAATTATCTCTTCCTCTATTTCCATTATTGCATTCCTTCCAACTCAGTGAATGCAAGAAGAAGAGGCAAAGAAGCCCCTTCTATATGATGTGGCCTAATAATAACACAATAGGGAACCTGTACAAGTGAAACTGTTTAACCCTAATCACCACCCTCAACACCACCCTCAAGCTGCTCTAAAGGCATTTAGACATCACATCTAGTTTAATTATTCAGAAATGTTGTAAAAAAAAAAAAATAAATGAATAAATAAATAAGATCCCCATGAATCTGTGATGAATCTGAATACTTTGATGTTATAAACTAATTTTATTATATTTTAAATATATTGTGTCAATACTGTATACTGTGAATTCACATATTTAACATTCATATATGGGGAAATGTAGGTTAAACCTAGTAGGTAATGGAGGCTCAAGCAGTGGAAAATGTGTCACCTTATATTCACATAATTATGATCGTGAATGTTGTGTAAATTCAGCTAAAATACCCAGAGTACCAAAAGTGAGCTTTTGCCTTTTAACCATTAAGAATACCGGTTCAGTATTTTTTTAAATGTCATTTCACTCCAGTGGTGTAATAACAGTGTATGCCACTTGAAATAATGATGAAGTGGCACAATGCAGGTATGTATTCAAGTGCATGTGTTCAACAGGTACTGAAAACGTACCAAATAAAGCAAAGACATTATCCAAAGGCAAGGTCAATATTCAGGCATGGGCCAGGTGACGAACAAACAATGTTAACTACACTAGGCAAGAGCAAAAAAAAAAAATTTTTTTAAAGAAAACCAGAAAATAGACCAAAAACCAAAAAGACAGCCAGTGAATCAAAGGTTTGATGCAAACTGGTACAAAAGACAACGCATATACTACACAGTGAGTGCATAGTGTGAAAGTCATTTTATGCTGCGAGTACAGCTGTGATGGTAATTGAGCCCAGGTGTGTGTACTCAGTAATCAGATGAATGAGAAGCTGTGGTAGCTGGGGTATGTCTCAACCAGCTCCCTAGTTCAGTAGTCAGGGTACTGATTAGGGAGACGGCCATTTTAAGGGCTTAATCTCAATCACAAAATCCTTCCAATGCACCTGAACTTTCGATCCCTAAAAAAAGCCCACAATGCACTGCAAAACTCAGGAATCATCGATGCTCACTATGTTCCCTTACTGGAAATGACGTCACATTTTCTGAAGCCTCTCAGCTCAAAAAAATAGGGGCCAAATTCTCAGCCATCTTCCGAATACAAATGTAAGTAGCTTTTTATTGTTGTAGCTCTCGATTGATTACTAACTTTACTCGACTTTCAAAATACAGTTTGAGTATAACGACTTTTAAGTGTTTAATGATTTATTTATTTTTAACCCACTTTATGACAAGATCATAGGAATATTTTGACAGAAATACGTGTGATTAAACTAATAAATTTCTATGACATATAAAACGTAAAATATTTTTCAGTTTTGGTGACGTTTTACAACATGAGTATGTAGTCATGTCACCGGAAAATGAGTTATCAGTGTCCCAGTGTGTAGTGAGCTAGGGTCCTTACCAGGGCCCGATATAATGATTCACTTCCTGCTGAACTAGGGAGCTGGTTGCGACACAACCTGGTGTTTTAGACCTTAGCGGCCATGTTTGTTGGCCACGTATTCTGGGAATTGTAGATGGACACCGAATCCAGCATAGACATGCAAACTCAGTCTACCAGTGTGTATAATGATGTTACAAAAAAAAGAGGTCATGTCCTGACAGATTATACCAAACCTACATTATAAAGAATAAACATATCTGACATAATTCAGGAAAAAATTACAAAAGCAAGATTTATTATGAAAACCTGGCACCTATGGGGTCAGACAATTGAAAAAGTGACTAATATAAAAATAAATTCCAGAACCCTTTTTTAACATTACATTTTGATCACATAAAATACATAATTAGTTAGCAATCATTCTCAAACACACATACAATAGACACAAATACATAAAAAGAAGAGAATAACAGGAGAGTGACACCCCTCCCACTGTTTTTATTTTTATCATTCTCACATTCTCTTGTCTCTGGAGGAATAAAATGATTAGTGCAGTTATTTAGAGCTGATATTCAAATAAACACAGATCAAGTCCAAACATGAAGAGCACGAGATTAATTGCCTCAAACCAGTGGAGTGCTATTATCTACATTCCACCTCCTTTTGCTTAATACATACATTATATATATATATATATATATATATATATATATATATATATATATATATATTACAGTGCCTTGCGAAAGTATTCGGCCCCCTTGAACTATTCGACCTTTTGCCACATTTCATAAAGATATAAAACTGTAATTTTTTTGTGAAGAATCAACAACAGGTGGGACACAATCATGAAGTGGAATGAAATTTATTGGATATTTCAAACTTTTTCAACAAATAAAAAACTGAAAAATTGGGCGAGCAAAATTATTCAGCCCCCTTTAGTTAATACTTTGTAGTACCACCTTTTGCTGCGATTACAGCTGTAAGTCGCTTGGGGTATGTCTCTGTCAGATTTGCACATCGAGAGACTGAAATTTTTGCCCATTCCTCCTTGCAAAACAGCTCGAGCACAGTGAGTTTGGATGGAGAGCGTTTGTGAACAGCAGTTTTCAGTTCTTTCCACAGATTCTGGATTGGATTCAGGTCTGGACTTTGACTTGGCCATTCTAACACCTGGATATGTTTATTTGTGAACCATTCCATTGTAGATTTTGCTTTATGTTTTGGATCATTGTCTTGTTGGAAGACAAATCTCCGTCCCAGTCTCAGGTCTTTTGCAGACTCCATCAGGTTTTCTTCCAGAATGGTCCTGTATTTGGCTCCATCCATCTTCCCATCAATTTTAACCATCTTCCCTGTCCTTGTTGAAGAAAAGCAGGCCCAAACCATGATGCTGCCACCACCATGTTTGACAGTGGGGATGGTGTGTTCAGGGTGATGAGCTGTGTTGCTTTTACACCAAACATAACGTTTGGCATTGTTGCCAAAAAGTTCGATTTTGGTTTCATCTGACCAGAGCACCTTCTTCCACATGTTTGG
>JAFFST010054104.1:310479-334231 GCA_022414735.1 Noturus placidus
ACTTCATGATTGTGTCCCACCTGTTGTTGATTCTTCACAAAAAATGACAGTTTTATATCTATGTTTGAGGCCTGAAATGTGGCAAAAGGTCGAACAGTTCAAGGGGGACGAATACTTTCGCAAGGCACTGTATATATACAGTATATAAATTTTTATGAGTGCTGGAGGATGGAGGACACACTGTGTCTACTTTGGACTTTTAGTTGGTAGCCACTGCAAATTTTCACTAAAATAATCTCAAATAATTTTACAGTCTAGAAATTAGAGAATCTAGAGAGAAAATGTTATGGACAGCTCTGAATACTGTATTTCCTTTCAGGATACATGTTTTATGTGCTGTAGATCCCACCAGATCTCTATGGTGAAGACCCAGAGCAGACCGTGTGTACAGTATCAGATAAGCAAACCATTAGGGTGTTATACTACACCATCATCTCTTCAGTGACCTTTAGATGGAAGGTGTATTGTTTTAGTGGAAAGTGAATGGAGGTGAATACACTGGGGTGTGCGAGAGTATATGTTGTACACGTGTGCTTGTGTGACTAGGAAACATTACTATAAAAGCTATAAGCAATGCATGTGTGCAGTTGATCACAAATGCAGCTTTGCCAATAACATTAGATGTAGAACCTAGTGGTGTAACTGTGGCATATTAAATACGCTATGGGGACATAAGACACAAAGCCGACAAATCATTCATAAAAAATAAACACTGAAAAGTCTCGCACTGGAAATAGACATAGTGATAGTTACACACAGTAGGCTCACTAATTACAAGTCAGAGGTTATCATGGCTACAGACATGCTTAAAATACTATTAAGGTTAGAAAGATGTTTAAGAAAAAACTTGTTGGAAATTTCCACAAAATAGAGAATAGTGCATTCACTGCCCATTCAAGTAAGCACCTGATAAACAAGCCATTAAATACAAGTATTTAATATGAGTTTCGACGCGCACTCCAGACTTATGGCATTCGTAGAGCGCGCAGGAAGACTTTCATACATGATACGTGATCACAAGAGAGAGATATGGTTAGCATAAGTCATCAAAGTCTTATCTTGACAGGTGTATGTACTAAAAGTGTCATCTTCAATCAACCTTATCTTACCAGGTGTAGGTCAAAAGGTCATAATCAGGGGTGGGAGGGGCTGTTATTGGGGTAAAAAAAAAATATTGATTCTGTATTGATATATTTTGTTTTACTCTGAAAAGTGTATGAGAATCAATAAAAAATATAAATCCAAAAAAACAAAAGGTCATAATCAATCATTCTTATCTTGACAAGTGTAGGCTAATGATTATTAATGGTAGGTTTGTTCCTTCACATAGATCAATCCAATCAAACTTATCTTGACAGACGAAGTTTAAAGATGAATAATGTAAGGTTTGTTCTTACATATAAATAAATTCAATCTGTTGTGTTCCCACAAATCTATCTCAAATAATCTACAAATGTAGAGATAATTCTGATTAACTAATAATTTCATAGGTAAAGGATTAATTAATGATTTTCCATACACATAAAACTTTTCTGCCCATGTGGCGGTATATACACCATAAGTTTTTAGAAGACGAAGAAGAAGACCACATCCACCCTCTCATTTTTCTCTTTAAATACTCTGTATGTGGAATAACGGGTATGAGCATTCAACTATGGCTGCTTGTCCTAATGCACCGAAAAAAGTTCACTCTACTTTGTTAAGAAACCCGACCTTCCCCAAGACTCCTCCCACATGATGTATAAATGAGTCTGACTACATATAGAGTGAAAGCCTTCTGAGCATCAGCAAGCAATATGGCTCGTGAACTCACACCCATTTTTTTTACAAATGATCCTACCCTGGATGATGATGATTGATGATGATGATGATGATCTGACTAGGTCAGATTTTGAAGATGGCAAAAATATCAGCAAAAACCTAGGGGAAAAAAATATAACCTATCTGTCAACAAATGATGAAACTGATGAATGTATAGCCAACACCATGCTAGCCGTACGTGCGGTTATGGGAAAACTGTTGGACAGAATTATTGACCAAGATCTGAAAGACAACTGCCATGGGTGCATGATTGTTCACCTGATTCAAGTCCAACACTCATGTTCGTTCAATCATGAAGAGTACTATCTACACCTAAATACACATCGGCAAGAGGTCTGAAATTGTGTGGTATCAAACACACTCCATCTTTGGAAGGAATGGTGAGAGGAGCCTCACATCGAAACTGTTCTGAACAAGGTCAAAGAGAAAACTAAAGACATTTTCTGGACCTTTCACTCATCTCTGGAATCCACTAACCAAACACATACAGTATCTCACAAAAGTGCGTACATTTTTGTAAATATTTGATTATATCTTTTCATCTGACAACACTGAAGAAATGACACTTTGCTACAATGTAAAGTAGTGAGTGTACAGCTTGTGTAACAGTGTAAATTTACTGTCTCCTCAAAATAACTCAACACACAGACATTAATGTCTAAACCGCTGGCAACAAAAGTGAGTACACCCCTAAGTGAAAATGTCCAAATTGAGCCCAAAGTGTCAATATTTTGTTTGGCCACCATTATTTTCCAGCACTGCCTTAACCCTCTTGTGCATGGAGTTCACCAGAGCTTCACAGGTTGCTACTGGAGTCCTCTTCCACTCCTCCATAACGACATCACGGAGCTGGTGGATGTTAGAGACCTTGTGCTCCTCCACCTTCCGTTTGAGGATGCCCCACAGATGCTCAATAGGGTTTAGGTCTGGAGACATGCTTGGCCAGTACATCACCTTCATCCTCAACTTCTTTAGCAAGGCAGTGGTCATCTTGGAGGTGTGTTTGGGGTCGTTATCATGCTGGAATACTGCATACTGATCATGCTCTGCTTCAGTATGTCACAGTACATGTTGGCATTTTCACTTAGGGGGACTGGAAGAGGACTCCAGGGGCAACCTGTGAAGCTCTGGTGAACACTCACTACTTTACATTGTATCAAAGTGTCATTGATTCAGTGTTGTCACATGACGAGATATAATCAAATATTTACAAAAATGTGAGGGGTGTACTCACTTTTGTGAGATACTGTACATGTCTATTCTGACTGCGAGAAAAGCCTGAAGACTGTTTTTAACTCTGCTCTCCAAAAAAATTACTGAAGAAATGCATATGAACTATGGAAAAATTTTACAAAAAATTTTGATTCATTGTAAATACTGTGTGTCGTTTACACACTTCTGTGTGTCAAGTTTTAACTTACATGTTTTGTTCAAACTTTTGAATGTAAAACTAGTCCTGTATTTAGCATCTAAACCTAACCAATGTGTGAATTGAAATTGTTTAGAAATAAAAATGTTGATGTTTCTTTGATTGACTGACTGAATATTTCATACATAAACCTTGCTCACATCATACAGTATGTGTTCTGAGATAAAGCGCTTAATCTATATCTGTGTTTGATCAGTCTTGTCTTGACATGCCAAAATAACTGAAACAATTGATGAAGAATATATATTTATACTCAATCAGACCCTGGTTCTTATGGTGGCATTGAGAGTTTACAAAGAGCTATTGTTGAGAAAATAGGCAAAATAGTTGCAAAATAGTTAATGATGCTGAAAAGTGTTTTCCATCAATGACCCCACATCCTCTTCACTCATTCAAAACTACCTTCGGTGATGTCCGACAAAATCATTGGAGAATTTTAAGAATTTGCAAGACAATACTTCACTTAGGGGTGTACTCACTTTTGTTGGCAGTGGTTTAGACATTAATGGCTGTGTGTTGAGTTATTTTGAGGGGACAGTAAATTTACACTGTTACACAAGCTGTACACTCACTACTTTACATTGTAGCAAAGTGTCATTTCTTCAGTGTTGTCACATGAAAAGATATCAAATATTTACAAAAATGTGAGAAGTGTACTTACTTTTGTGAGATACTATATACACACAAATACATATTAATTTATCCTTTAGTATATTAATATGTTGACGCACTATAAATAGGAAAATTGCATTATACTTTAAGTAAAATTAACAGCTGCATTCAGCACAAGTTATTATAGTTCACAGTCTCTGATATTCATTTATTAAATATGTATGGTAAATCCATATACTTCAACATTTCTTACTTACAAAAAAATGAACAAACATTGAATATCACTTAAGACAAATACAAAGTTACACATTTCAGGTTTGTCGAAGTTGAAAAGCAATCTATGCTGTATTTATTTCATGCATTTATAATCTTATAAAAGCCCATTGACATTTATGTTTTAATGTGAACAGCACACAAGTAGGGGGCAATATGAATTGTTTCCTTTGAATTTATGTGCAAGAATAATCATTCAAAGATGACATCTGCACACAATCCATTATAAAATCTATATTAAATGAATGACACACACTGGATTTCAAATACAATTATTTAAATTATTCCGAATTACAGAATAAATGTAATAAACTATCCGAAAAGTTGTCAGTGATGGACATCAATTAAGTAGTAAAGAGCCTTGGACTGGCAACAGCCAATAAACGTTCTGCTTTGAGTTTCTCAAAGGACACTATACATTTGGAAATGATGAAAACACATCAATGCACTGTTTTTTTGGAGGTAAATAGAGCTTTCAAATGTCATCTTAAAAAAATAATTGATTTTATATGTACAACAATGCTCAAAAATACTGAATATTTACAACAGGACAGCTGCTCCATATCAGTAACATGGTGTTGAAGACAGAATAGTTGTTAAAGCCGTAATAAAAGGGCCTAAATATTAAAACGAATAGGCAAGTAGAGACACTAATGTAAAGTATCATATGCTACATTAAGCAAGTTGCAGAATGTTTACCAAATTTTAACCAAACCCAAGTAATATTGTCTGAATCAATGTATTTCACAAAGAATTTTAAATGCTGTTGGAGAATGATGGATCAGTCAGAGATTTCATTGTAGTGAATTCTAAATATTTTTCATTTACCTTTACAAAAAGGGAGTTCAATCAAGAGCATGTGAGATGTGGGAAGGGGCGGGGCTTCCAGACAGTGTTGGCGAGTTCGAATCACCAGCACAAATCATTCCAGATTAATATACTCCTTAAGCATATATTTGAGTGATAACTCACACTCTGGATGTTCTATTTCAGAGCTTCTACACAACTGCATAAAAGTTGTCAGGTCTGGTAATATAATCAGAACAAACATTACTGGATATTTTGCCAGTGTAAGGTCGTGCAGTGACAATTAAATCATTATAATCGCACAAGCCTGCTTCTTATCTGCCACACTTTGACCTATTATATTTAAATACTGTAGAAAAGAACAATGTTAAGGAGGTACAGTGTTAGGAAGCTACCAATAATTGCACATACATACTTGCCAATCACTCTGCAAACATACAGTATATAGAAAAGAAGTTAAAATGTCATAGATTTTAGTCATAGAAGTTAAAAAAAATTGTTGTTACTAAAGAACGCAGTGGATAGCAGGATATAACAGATACTGGAGCTTCCAATCACTATCCTAATGATCAGTCGCTGCAATAGATCCAGATGGAGTACAGCCACAGTGGCCGGAACAGACGCTACTGGATTATGGCTTTAGCTCCCTCAGATTGTATGCTATCTAGTGCCCTGTGGATAGAACTGTTACACTGGCCAGACGCTGGTACTAAATTGTTCCCATGATATATCAGCATTTCAGCTGAAAGCTGTTGGGTAACTATATAATGACAGGAATCCAGTGAAGGTAGAGATACAGACTTGATTTGAAACATGATACATTAGATTCTGGGTTCTGGGATCTTGGGTTCATGACCAAAGCCAATTTAGTCTAGAGCTCTTTATAAACTACATGTTTTTTTTTGGATTTGCAACAAGCTACATAGAACCGTGACTGTTATGACCACTTTTTACATGTGAGCAGGTGATTCTACTATATGAGTGGTCACACAAATCCTAAGTGAAACTCTGGTAGTGTGAGAATATACAAAAATAAAAAAAACAAACTGTAAAAACAGCAAAGAGAATCCTCCCCACAGATGTGGCAGGAAGATTAGAAAAACAACAATCATAGTGTGTTCCACTCCACATGAACCCAGGAGTTGGCAACATGACCATCTGTATATATATTGTAAAACTATCTTTTGGTACAATATATGTATTGTAATACTATCTTTTGGTGATATTGCATGATGCGACCCTAAAGTTTCTGACCATAAAGCTCTGGCATGATTATGAATGCTTATTTGACGTAAAGTGCGGAAAATTCCCCACAAGTTTCTTTCATTTCTTTACAACAGGACTAAAACAATTAGAGTAAGTTGCTCAAGCTCCATTTTGCACTTTGTCTGGAAGCCCCCCCAGGTGAAATATCCTACAGCATGTGTGCACAGCTACATCGACAAGACAACACATCACAAGTGGTAAATGATTTGCAACATGAACAGTTCGACACATCTGCAATGCTGAAAGTCTGATAGCATCCAATAGGCATGTAAAGATCCAAAGTGCAGGTTAAAGGCCAGATCACACTCCACTAATGACTGTGTGAGATCTTGTGTCTTTAGCTTTGGTGCTTTCATAGCAACCACTTCACATACTTAAGGTCATGTTTCTGAGGAGCCACTGCTGTGAGCGGCTGTCGTTGCAGTCTCTCAGTGTGGGAACCATTTTATCCTCCTCCGAGGGCATGTCCAAACACTGATTACTGTTCACATGTAGTAGAGTCAGGCGCTGGAGAGAACAAATAAAACAAAACATTGAAACAACAACCACCATTACAAATATTAATTGGTATTTAACTCATGTTTGTACCTGGATAGGTGACTCAAACACCAGCCATTATACTATTCAACCTCCAATCAGTGATTAAAACAAAAAATACAGTTAAGAGATGTACATCTGGGTGATTACATTTATCAGCTGTGTCTACAATTATTGGAAATCTTTGTAAATAAATATTACAATACATATACTATAAATTGTCGGTATATTACTGGAGTAATTACTGTGATTTTGCAGTAATACTGTTTTACTATGTATGCTATGGCAGATGGAATTACATAAAATATCTGTTAACTCCAGCTTTGGAAAGCAATCATATCTCTGCAATAGCACATTTGGAAAAAGAGAATCACAGGTAGATGGAAAAACTGAATTTTTAGGCCACTTTCACACCTATTTTTCTAGTTACTGAGTCCCAGTTAGAGACTTTTGAGACTTGTTTTTTACCCTGCTATTCAGTTTGGTTTAGTTTCACCCTGCACATAATTGAAGAAAAAGCAAAAGGCATAAAAAACCTGGGCATGAGCGGCATGCAGCACAGATTTGTCAGATTTATCACTACATATACGATTAGATACTTATAAGAATGACAAATTGTAAGTGTGTAATGTATTGCATCCAACATTTATCTGCCTTTTGTCCATTGGCCCAAATATCCAATATTCCATATATCCAAATATTCAGCTATGTTCTTGTGCCTCAGGGGTCAGTTTAGCTGCTCACATGGAGAAAAAAAAAATTGTTTCACAGAACCAGAGAAACATGGCATGTTTGTTTCACTTCGTGTCATAGGGTCGATTCAAGGTCAAAACGCTTTCAGACAGCAACCAAACTGCACTAAAGTTCCCTTCCTTGCTCAGGTGGTCTCAGACTTGTTGTTTTGGTCAACACTCGAGTGTGATTGCTGTGTTCTCCATACACACTAAACACACCCTAAGCCTGTTGACCAAGTGTTTCTGAAACACAGTAAGAGAGAAAATGTACATCTTACATGTACATGTTACATCTCACAGACCTGAGTTTAAAATGCAAAGAGAAAACAATAAATTAATAATTAATCATATTGTAGTGATAATCCCAAAACAATTATCCAAACTAACAGCAAGACATTCTATTCCAACTCATCTTTATTTCAACTTTATTCAAAGCCAGAAGAGATTGTTCCAGTCATGCAGCTTCAAATCATTTAGAACTCATAGCAGATTCGTACCAAAGGAAAAAAAAAAAAAAAAAAAAAAAAAAAAAAAACCCATCCATGCTGAGAAAAGGCATCCTTCCAAAAAACTATGCGCTTAGTCTGGCCTACCTTAGTGCCATTAATAATAGTCCGTGCATGGTGACGCATGCAATGTGTTGGATGTGTGGCTAGACTCTATTTACACTGTTCAAGTAGCAGCACAAGAAACTAATGAGTGTGACTGGCCTCTGGTTTCAGGTTCAGCACTAATTACAAACAGCTCTCTGGGCTTCATAATTAAACACTGCCCTATCAAACAGCTGCTAGCTAACAGCTGAACAAAGTGAGTGTGTGAAATGATAGCATTACTGTTTAAATAGAGCTTGCTTACACTGCTGTAATGATGTGATCTGATAGATGTACAGTAGAAACCTCAAATGAGTGGACTGGTATAGAGAATAAGATGTAGACAATGGAAGAATTTTTTTTTCTTAATGCATGTGTGAATGTACATAAGCATATGTTATATATATAAATATATTCAGCCATTTCCATCTGGTGTTACAAAATGAGTTCCTGATGGTAATATTTAAATTAGCAAGAATCTAAAATAAACACAATGGCCTAAGATTCATTTAGCAAAACGGCTAGAAAAGATTTAATAATAGAACACAGAATTCTATGCGGCTAAAGAATATGTGAATGAGATCAATGTAGGCATCTCTTAAAACAGTGCACATGGATGGATTTCAACATAAAAATAGGTCATGGAGAAATCAGTGCTCGTGAAACAAAGATATTATATGTAGTCATCTCCAGAAGTATTGACACCCTTCATGAAAATGTGCAAAAAGAATGTATAACACGAATAACATGTACAAGTGTTGTATTTGGCTTCATTATGGGGGAACCCTGTAGTTTTATTTTAACACAATTAAACACATTTTAACACATTTTCTACAAAAGTAGCATCCAGCAATGAATATTTGCGGAAACCTCCCATGGAGAAAATAGCAGCACTGAGCCTTCATCTGTAAAGTCTAACAAGGTTTTAAACACTTGTAGAAGAATCTTTTTACCACTAGAACTATTTATTTATATTCTTAAGCTTCTTTAAATTCTTAGGTTTACTCACATGGACTGGACTCTTCTGCCCATCGTTTTTTTTTGGTGATGAATAATAAAGGGATTTTACATTCATGCCATATTTGGTCAAAGACAACAATAATGTCGATATTATGTCACAGGTTTTTGCATGAAGAAAAGGTAAGTATTTTCTCCCGCTGTTTAAGTGGAAGGTCCAACCGATTCTATCTGACGATTATTTTATTCAATCATTTGTACCACCGAAGGGTGCCAAAAAGTCCGAGTTCACTCTATGTCAAGCCAATAAATAAGCCAATAAATGTTTCAGTAAAATCTTCTATTCGCAGCAGGAGAAACAAAAGGTCAACGCAATGTAGTAAGTGAGTGAAAATGTGTCACCCTTCACAAGGCTTGAAGATCAGGTAATTAAATGTGACTGGAGTGTAAGAGTGTGCCCCTGATGAGGAATACCCATCATGCACATGTCTCTGTGTGACAGCAGCAGCAGAGTACAGGGAGCACACTGATGTTCTGCTCTCTAATGACTGTTTTTGGTGACACCGCTCCTACACACATCTCATAGCCAAGAACATTCACACACAGGACTACAGCACCCAAGTGGGTTCTCAAATAAATGACAAAATTCAAATTTTGCTAGAAAGTTCTTCAGCATAAAGGAGAAGTTGGATTAGACTTTCTATAAAGCCCATATGGATAAATCATTATAAATTGCTTATAGAGTAGTTCTTTGTAAGTTGGTAATGATTCCTTGTAATTTTAGAACCTTTATTACATTTTTGTAGCACACTACAGTCTGTACTGTTATAGGAAGATAACCCACGCCAGTCAATCGTAAAGTAGATACCAGAATAACGTGGATTATTTTCCAATATGAGTACATTCTGAAATGAATAATTCCTCTTGTACCACAGTGATTAGCCAAAGATTAAAATTTGTCATTTGTTAATGAATCATAATTTTTAATCATTTAAAGTTGCATTTCTTCTCATGGCACAACCACAAATTAGTTCCTGTTATCAATTATGTTGTAGCAGTGATAAACATTCCTTCCTGTACCAGCAATTATTATTTAAAAATACAAAAAACAGCTTGTCATGTTACTGTAGACCCCAGGGTGTGTGTGTGTGTGTGTGTGTGTGTGTGTGTGTGTGTGTGTGTGTGTGTGTGTGGAGGACTCGGGAGACAGGCAGCTTTTTAATGGAGCTTCTTGCTCCCTTTCTTGTTCCCATGAGCACATGCCTCCTCCGCTGAATAACTGTCCACAAAATCAAACACTATGCTGCTCAGGGCTTGTTACATTCACATTCATGTTTTAAGTTCCAGTTTAACGTAACTGTGTTGTGTGTGCTGTGTCAACTTAGTCAGTAGAGTCGCACACTAGCTCACAGCTTTGCAAACAAAGCACATCGATCAGCCATAACATAAAGTGACTAACACTGATTATCTCTTTACAATGACACCTATCAAGGGTTGGGATATATTAAGCAGCAAGTGAACAATCAATTCTCAAAGTTGACGTCTTGGGAGAAGCAAAATGTGCAAGTGTGATCTGAGTGGCTTTGACAAGGGCCAAATTGAGATGACTAGATGATTGTGTCAGAGCATCTCCGAAACCGCAGGTCTTGTGGAGTGTTCCCGGTATGCGGTGGTTAGTACTTACCAAAAGTGGTCAGAGGAAGGACAACCGGTGAACTGTCGACAGGTAATGGGCACCCAAGGCTCACTGATGCACGTAGGGAATGAAGGCTAGTCTGTCTGGCCCAATCACACAGAAGAGACTGTGTCAGAATGCCAATGCTGACCCTTGTCCACCACCAAAAGCGCCTACAGTGGCCACATGAGCATCAGAACTGGACCATGGAGCAATGGAAGAAGATGGTCTGGTCTGATGAAACACATATTTTTTTTTTTTATATCATGTGTCTTTTACCTGGGGAAGAGATGGTACCAGGATGAACTTTGGGAAGAAGGCAGTGTGATGCTCTCGGCAATGTTCTTCTGGGAAACCTTGGGGCCAGGCATTCATATGGATGTTACTTCGACATGTACCATCTACCTAAACTTTGTTGCAGACCAAGTACACCCCTTCATGGCAACAATATTCCCTAATGGCAGTGACCACTTTCAGCAGGATAATGAGACCTCCTACACTGCAAAATTGTCAGGAATAGTTTGAGGAACATGACAAAGAGTTCAAAGTGTTGACTTGGCTTCCATATTCCCCAGATCTCGATCGCGCATTTGTGGGATGTGCTGGACAAACAAGTCTGATAAATGGAGGCCCCACCTCACAACTTACAGAACTTGCAGATCTACTCCTCACATCTTGGTGCCAGATACCACAGCACACCTTCAGAGGTCTAGTGGAGTCCATGCCTTGATGGGTCAGAGTAGATTTGATGACACAAAGGGGACTTACATAATATTAGGCAGGTGGTTTTAATGTTATGGCTGATCCGTGTATGTAAACTGTCTGTAATCACACACAGATGAGAATTATCAGACATTACCTAAAAGAGTTACTAATGACACCTGAGCTAAATGTCTCCTTCAGAAAGCTTCATCATATCAGTCAAAACAGAAACATCACCATATCAACAATGATACATTTTTTCTTTGTTAAGCCTTAGATTATGTGGAGCATCCACTATACAAGTCCCTGTGAACAAACTGTTACTATAGAAACTATATTATAATGTATTAGAACAAGTATATTAATATAAATTGTTTATGTTATAGCCAGAACTACTATCAGAGAATTCAACAATGTTCTGGTGCAATGTCATGTACTTTAAAAATATTTCCTTGATAACTTGTAATGCAAGCTTCATAATTCATTACAATGCCAGACTGCAATCTATTGCATAACCTTTATAACTAATAATGACCTCATCACTTAGTGCTTCATGTAAATTGAATGAGATGATAAATTGTTTTGTAAGTTGTAAGCCCCTATTAACTGTATATTTGTAACACTCGTTTCCAGATTAATTACAAAAACAGATATAGGCACATTACATTGACAACAAGAACACGCATGCATAGCATCTATTTAACCTCGGAAGGACAGAAAGCCCGAGTAAATTTCAAATGTTCATATAACTAAGAAAACAGAATGACATTTTCATCAAATAATCAAGGAATTATTTATTTAATATTATTAGAGGTTTATAGGGCATTATTAAAAATGTTAAACAATCATTATCTACGTACAAAGAAAAATAACTGCAGCTATAACGCTTTACAGAAATGAGCTTCATAGAAAGTGCTACTAAAAATATATGCAATCATGTCTATACCCCAATCATGTTTCAGTCAAGGTCATATAAAATATTTCATGATGCAAGGACACATCACCCTAAGACTGATGAGAAAGAATATGAGATCCAACTTTGAAAAAACAAAATAGACACACACAAAAACACTAACACAAAAAGATTAACGGCCTGAAAAGCAACATAGCACTCCCTGCATAAAAAGGGGCAGACAGGCCATTATGATTCAGGGTTCTGATAATAATTTTTTTTTTTTAAAGAAAAAAAAGAAAAGAAAAACACCCTGTTTGTGCTGAGCACAGCTGTGGCATGACTGTGTGCGAGTGCTCAGATGCAGCCATGCTCTCTGAGAGGCCAGGGCCATGAAAGAGATCTTTCACAATGAGCGATCACTTCAAAAGAACACGCAAACAAAGACAAACCTATTTCAGCGCTCTGCGCATACATAATCAGGACGTGTTATGGAATAACGATGCCTCCTAAGCTTTTCCTCAGTGAGGGTTGGCATATGTAAAATGAAACCGCGACTACCAAATTTTCATATAAAATATGAAATATTTATGTAAGGGACATAAATGTCAAATAAGATTTCATTTTCATAACCACTGCATGAAAGGTCCTGGTGACGATGATGTGTGTATACAGCAGCTCGTATGGTGTTTGTTGTTGCTTCAGGTGAGCTCCTGACCTCTCATATACCACTAAAAAGGTCAGCAGTAATAGATCCTACAAACCCTGGAATCTGGCTTGAATACAAACGCCATCATGCATCTAGAACTGACAATATGTGACTAAAGTTCAAACCTTCACACACAAACAAATACTCACTAAAACTAGCAAACATTTACATTTCAGCCTACATGACCTAAACTAACATCAAGCTAATCTACTTTGTAAATAGGCCCAGTCCTCAAATACTCCCTTTCTTCAACATATATTACACATCAATTTGTTCAGTTGCAGGAAATATTATCAACAAGCCAGTTATTTCAGCTAACAGGGCATGTCCCTAACTACAGGAAAGACACAAATGTCCTGTAATTTAACTTAAATTTGACGAAATATTGATTTTATTTTTCATATTTATCAGTTATTCCCCTTAAGATTCATCCCATTTACTAAGGGGAGCTAAACACCTAAAACTGCTAAATGATCAGAAATAAAAAGTAAATAAACAATAGTAGAAATTGTGGATACTGTTATAATATAAAATGTACATTATTTATTATAATTCGTTTTATATTACAGAACTGCTGAGTTCTCGATTCTGATGGGACATTTTCTGGTCATTTTCTATACCAGCAGCTATGACAGAAGTGATGTCTGCAAGGTTTTAATCAGTGCACTCATTCTAATATGTTATTAGAATGCATTCATGGGGATCTGTATGATAGAAGCTCGACATCAACCATCAGAGTTGAAGCTGTTCTTTTACGTTTCCCTTCTGGGGAAAGTTTGGACACAGGGCTTTGAGTAACATTTTCTTGTTAACATCACAATTACTTAATTTTGTCTCATATTTTCAAAAAGGGAGACTGGTGTTGTAGCATAAGTGATAACAGGAACTAACTTGTATCATGGACATTCTACAACATTAAATGTAACTGTAAACAGATAAAACATACAATTTTTAATAAATAAAACATTACTAAATTTAGCAAACTGCTTTTGTATAAGAGGAAGACAACACTTCAGGATATACTGTTATAGGGGGGAAAAAACTCAACTTTGGGGTGGTAAGGGGATCACACCACCCATTCAGTCATTATTTTCCTATTACGTTCCTATATGTCCTGCTGTTCTTTTTCCCTCACTTAATATTGTATTATTTTTCTCTGGAGAAAATCTGTGATAGAGCATTGGATAGAAACACATTTGCTTTGTTATGTCCATGAAACACTCTGCACTCTCTTCAGCTTTGATCCTGTCTTCTGTTTTTATTAGGGTTGTTCATTATGGAACCTAATATAACGCACTGTGAGGTAATTAGAGTTACTCCCTAATATCCAGTAGTCCAGTAGTTAGACTAATTGCAGGGTTATTCATTCATAGCAACTATGAACAACTAGCTAGTTTTAACTAATATAACTAATATATTAATGATGGAAAGGTGAGAAAAACTTAATTATGCAATAAGAAGCTATTTTGAATCATGCTTGAGGTTAGAGGCTGATTATAGCACACATTGAGAAGTGTTTCTAATCTCTGACTAAAGGCTGAGTACAGAGAACTGGGCCCTTAAACCTTCCAACACTAACCTGCTGTGACTTGGGCTCACCAGTTACAGAAAGTAATCCGTGGCACTGGAGTATAGCTTCCTAACAACCTCCAGTGTGGTATAGTTCCTGAGGACCCAAGACTGAAGCGGATTATCGTCACAGTACTCCACCGTAGGTCCGTACGTCCCATCCTCCAGCCGACTGATGGTGAGGCATGACTGTGTGATTATGTGCAGGAACGTGCCCTTCTGATGGTCACCATTGCACACCACACAGAACAGCATGAATGGTACACAGTGCCACACGGACACACCAGGATCTAGTGTAGAACACAACACTGCTCTAACACTATTTCCTAACACAGTACAAGTGCATGTGGCAAGCGTAAAGATGATAAGTCTTGGGAATGATATAAGGATATAAGAGACTAAACTGGATGCCTGGCCAAGCACTGCAGAAATCTATACCATTTTCCCCAAATTAAAAGTAATCTTGGCTTAGGTGCCAGGATTTTAAAAATAATGTAATACATGAATAACCAAACATCTATTTTTAAACTTTTACCATGTACTCATCAAGCGGTATATGTGAAAAACTGGTTTGCTGACAGAGAAATATTCAGCAAAAAAAAAAACCTATTAAACTTTCATGATCTGGAATTTTGGAGTCAGCAACAGCTTTTAAAAATAGCTTCAATATGGGCTGCATTGACAGACTGTGACATTTCTCAAAACCCAAAACCAGTGAATATTTTATGCCATATAAATTACTCATCAAAATGTTTTTTCAGCAGTCTAGGCCAATATATAAATAAACTGGTCTACAGGGGCTTTCAGTAGAGTTGTTGAGGAGGCCTAAATAATTTGGAAGTGAAAACACAATTGGGCACATGGATAGGCCAACACCATAGCCCAATTTTCTACAGACAAGGATGTCTGTGACTAAAATAAGTGTTCTTTCCTCTACTTTCTCTCCGGAGCCTCTTGTGGTGAGGTCATCTTTCACATGTCATGCCTAAATACTTCCACAAGTTATACTCATATGTTGTTAATACAGATACCATCACAATATATTTTAATATCCTGGGTGTTCTAGTTAATATAGGTCCATTTATAATTAATTAAAGGACAACCATAACTTCTAGCTACTTGAAAGAAATTCTCAAGACTGAAACTTTACTAAGTTACTAACAAAGCTTTACATAGGCTACAATTTAGTTTCTAGTTCTATACTGCATTATAAAGTTATAATTAAAACGTACAGATGATTCAGAGGTGCCAAAATATATGGTCTAGCCATAGCAGTTACAATTTTTATCCCATTGCGATAGCAATATGGAAGACATCTATACCATAACAATATTTTCCAACTATATACAATATTTTGCCAGATAAAGCGCTGGTCAGTCAACCATGAATTAAATTTGACTGGTAGAAAAGCTATTTGCTTGTGCCGATGTTATTTAGGTGAACTTTTACCTGTAAATTCACAAACCTCTGTCTTATGAGCAAACAGAAAACAAAAAAGCAAAGTATTTTGCATTGCCGTCTTGATAAACAGGCCATTCAGTAATCGAAGAACAGGAATAGTGTGTTCTCATTGATAAAAATTGTATTTCTTATAATACGTCTGCATATGTTGCATGCTAATTATATTATATGCTTTATTATGTTCAACATCTAAATTGGACCAGACCAGAAATTTAGTAACAACTGTATAAAGTAAGCTCACATACTCAGGTGACCACTTGCAGTTACATTCTGTTAGCATGGAGATTTCCTGTTTGCCAATCTACACTAGGGATTTTGTGGTAGAGTTATGCTTTTCCTTTGTTATCAATGTTGGCACCACTAAATATTGCTACATCAGTACAAGGGTTTATAAATCCAATTTAAAAAAAAAAAAAATAATAAATACAAATTAATAAATAAATAAATCCAATTCACAAGGACGTCTTAAGAACAAGCCACATTCTACTCTGCTCATAATCGACACATAAAACTACCACAACATCCAGCAAAACAGCTTATCTTACCTTAAAATCATATTCCCACTTGCCAGCATACTAAGCAATGAGAATAATGATGCTTTCAAGTAACTTGTAGATCCTGGTATTCAACCACAATGTCCTTGAAATTCAAAGTAAAAATGTATGGCGTGTAGCACCATCTGGTGGTAAAAGCTATCCTCAAATGCAAGTGTTTCAAATCAAAAGGTTAGCACATATCCATGTTGAGAATATGAGTATTTAAATCTTACTAGGTCAAAATCTTTAATACACACCTCAGCATCATACTCAAACATCTGATTGCCTTTCATGTGATGGCACTTCAGCATGATGACGGGGCCATTCAGACGGGACACATCCAGACATAGGTCATCGGTACGGATTTCTTTATCTGCTGTGTATGAAAACACCTACACAGCACAAAGTGCATGCACGCACACACACACACACACACACACACACACACACACGTTATAACACTTAAGTTTTCTGGTGTAGATTGAAGTATGATGGTGAAAATGGTTCTGAATGACAGTGTATGTGTACTGGGTTAGTGTGTTCTCACTTGGTTCCCACCCATCCCGTGGCAGTTAAAGAAGCCGACTTTCTCGTTCTCTTTCCTTCCCATGTTGTCCACACACTGGTTGGTCTCCACGTTTCTGATCTGTGGATGAAGCAAGGCAAAGACTGTTTACCATATTGATAAAGGACACTATAGAACTCCAGTAACAAATCATATTACAAAGCTATAAATATTTCTGCCACTTTGTTCCGAGATGCCTGCACACAATGCTGAAATGCATCAACAACTTAATACCTTGGAATTATAAAGTTATATTTGACAACTAACCTTTTAATCTTTTAATGTGTTCTATACTATTTATTTTTATAAACTGTGTTTTGTTGTAAAACACATCACATACACACTATATGCCCAAAAGTATGTAGACACCTGCTCATCATAACCATATGTGGTTCTTCCCCAAAGTGTTGCCACAAACTTGGAAGTGCAGAATTATATAGGATGTCTTTGTATGCTGTGGCTTTATAATTTCACTTCACTGGAACTAAGAGACCCAAACCTGTTCCAGCATGCCCCAATTCACAAAGTGAGCTCCATGAAGACATGGTTTGCCAGGCTGGATTGGAAGAACTTGAGTGGTCTGCACAGAGTCCTGACCTCAACCCCACTGAACAGCTTTGGGATGAACTAGAATGCCGACTTTGTCCCAGGCCTCCTCATCCGACATCAGTGTCAGACCTCACTAATGCTCTTGTGAGTGAATGAGGAGAAATTCCTACAGCCACGCTCCAAAATTAATGGACAGCCTTCCCAGAAGAGTGGAGATTATTATAACAGCAAAGGGGGGCTAAATCTGGTATGGGATTTTCAAAAAGCACATATGGGAGTGCTGGTCAGATGTCCACAAACCTTTGGCCATTTAGTGTATTTAATAGCACATTAATAAGAGATAGAGAACATACTTAGAGCATGGCCTCATTTTTGAAAAATAAATAAATAAATAAATCCATATAATTCCAAGATCGGGGACTAGCAACTTTAAAAGAATGTAAAGGATGTCAACAGTGCAAATCTAGTAAAATCCAAAAAATACACTTTAAATAAGCAATCATCTGAAATTAAAAGACACAGATCAAACGGAGAGAATTTAGAACAGTTTAGAATAGACCAACATTCAAGCTCAAAACAAGACAGCAAATACAAATTAAGTTAGAGATAAGTGAAGGATGTTGGTGTATCCCATACATGGTTTGAAAGTATAGCTGTCACATGGTCTTCTGTCTATGCTGTATAGCTGTGTGTCCTGTATACTCTACACATTTCAAGATGAATATGTAAAGAGGTTTCATGTATAGTACACATAGCACATATGAGTGTTGGTTGTTGTTCTCGGTGTTGGCACAGACTCTGACCCAGGTACAATTAAGAGTTAAAACCTAAGCTCGTTAATTTCTGGAAAGAAAAAAAAACTGTTCCTGATGCTGCTTTCAGTTTTGTAGAGGAGTTGAGAAAAAAAGTTAATTAATTAACGAATTAATGAATGTAATTGCATGTTGTGCAGTCACTCAATCTGCACCAAGTCTGCAGCAATCATCTCCTGCTCTTGTAATTAAGAACAAGTGGCCTTGACTTGCCCATGTGCCTGGCTGAGTAGCACATATCACTGACGATCACAATTTAAAGCTCTACTCGGTTCCATCATTAATGATTGCGATATCAAACAAGTCAGCTACTAATTTAGAAATACGCTATCTATTTGGGTAGAATCTATTCATAATGGAACATGATTAACTATTCAGGAGTGTGGTTTATAATTACATAACATAAAACCTAATCTGCCTGTAGTAAAAGTGATATAAAGCTGGTTGAGGTGGAGAGCCCTCAGCAAGCTGAACCAGCAGCAGAGGTGTAACGGGCAAGATTTACTGCGGAGTTGTAAATGATCAAGCCTCACATAACATCTATAACACTCAATTTCTTCAAACAGCATCTCACACTGGCTCAGAAGCCCATTATAAATCATCAGCTCAGGCTGGCAACGTTCCTTGACTCCATGGAGACTATTAGCTTAATAGAGCTGAACCTGGGCTTTAAAACTAATTCACTGGCTCTTGTGCAGCTTTACTTTGAGCTGAGGTATTTGACTAAAATATGTTAAATATATCTCTCTAGCCAAAGGTATTACATGTTAATGCCTAGATGGATACCCATAACTCTTGTGTAAGATGCTAATCGGAGCTTATTTCTGGTGCATTCATAGCTGGAGATTTTAATCATGTTAGCTCTTGGTTCCCAAAATTACTATAGATTCAACAGCTGATGGTTTATTTATTCCTGTCAATAAGGTGTACCAGATACTAACCTTATAACAAATGGATCAATGAATCAGTTGGCTAAAATCACTGAAGCACTATCCTAATAACGATATAATAATCCTACAGTTCTGCTGGTTCTAACTAAAAATGTTTTTCATTCATTTGTCTTTAGTAGCAACTTTATCCTGGTCAGTGTCACAGTGGATCTGGAGTCTATACTGGGAACACTGGGTGTGAGGTAGGAAAACTTTGCTTTAGCCTGAGATGTTCTGTGCAGGCCATTGCTTAAAATATGAATTTGGTAGCACATAACACTCAACTGGTTAGCTGCATTACTCAAGTCCCACCTCTCAGAAAAAAGAGCCAATCGTCTTGTTGGTTAAGCTATTGAGAGGGAGTGCCTAGCCTATCAAAATGCACATGATGCGTGTGCAGATATTGCGCATTTTACTCTATTATCTATGGAGAAACATGCATGTGCTGTAGCTGGAGCAACCTGAAAAAAACATCAATTCCATGTTTTCAAATAGAGCTTGTCAATCCATTTCTCATTTATATAAAATAACTGCCTGTGAGCCTTGCAAAGATTGGACAAACCGAGTGGACAGACTTTACAAGTAGGATCATTTATATCATTTAAATTCTCAGATGGTTGCACTTGTTGTCCTTGGGCTCACAGACCTGGTTGCCACGTTCAGCCCAATGGTGTGGTGTTCCGAGTTTGCGGTCCACTGGGTGGTGAGAATCAAACAGCAAATACTGATCCGTGTTACTTTGTTTCCAAGAGACTGCACTTCATAAATTGCCGTGTGGCTTCCTGCATACTATGCAGGCCAAGGCGGCCATTTTTTTGTCTTACATGTCTTCTAAAGTAAGCCTGTTAAGAGTTGCTCACTGAGCTGATATGTTCAACTTTCTGAAAGCTTAGACTCAATTCCATTAGCCCCTCGTCACCCCATGGCCCATCAGCTGGCAATCGCACACCCCTCTCAGGCACTCAGCGCTCCATCAATGTCTTACTGTCCTCACTGATTGAATACTGGTGGTCCACATCAATTTCTTATTTCCGATTTTACAGAGATTGGGGCAGGGGCTTTCATCTCTTAGCAGATCTTTTATTGACATGAACCAGAATATGAGGAGATATAAATATATTAGAAAAAGTGTTCTGGGTTAAAAACCCATTTTTAATAAAAATCCATTGTTGGACCCCCTGCTGTTTGCTTGTCAGCCCCATGTTGATAGAGATGATGCAATCATTTACATGGCAACCCAGTGAAGATGATGCTTTTCAGCACTGTTTGGTAGGAAACTAGGTGACATGCAGTTTTGCACCCCTGTAATCTGAAAGAGACAAACTACCTGCCTTACAGACCACAATTTGTGAGACAGATTTCGATCAGTCTGTTGTAGTGAGATGCTATTTTCTACACTGCGGTTTTCTGGGGTGATGCAATAAAAAAAGGAGACAAATGATCCGTTGATCTGTCTGGCAACTGGAAACTTTGCCATTGACAATATGTGCTTTGACTTTGCAAACAATGGTGTGATGTCCGTCTACAGATGAAACACTGCTTCATTCTTCACAAAACCAAGAGTGAATTTCTTGCTGCATTAGAACAGCAAGTGCATTATGATTACAATATTAATTCTATAATGCAGCAGACCTAACAGGGAATACTGGAATAAAGTAACAAGAGCCCAGAAAGTTGAATACCTCTCCAAGTGAATAGTATCTGCGTGGTATCTGTGAGTCAGGGTAGACGTACTCCAGATACCAGGAGAAAGGTTTACACTGCAGAGCTTCTCTCAGAGCCTTGCGAGCAGATACATCTCCGTAGTCCACTCGCACCACACCTGCACAAATACACACCTATCACTATACTGCACAGCACTGTAGGCTGAACGGGGGGTTAGGGGACATTAAACACGTGATATTGTACATGGTGTGTGTGTGTGTGTGTGTGTGTGTGTGTGTGTTCTGTAACTTTACTGGAAAGAAGCAGCAGTGATATTAGTTGAAAGTCCTGGGATGCATGCATCAGATTTTAGATATAGAGCCATTTTAAATCACTTTAATATTTGGAGAAAGTTTGTTGGATCTATGTTATACTGTATAATATTCCCTCACATTTTAATAACTAATGTGATTATGTATTAGAACAAGTCCATTAATATAAACCTATGATTTGAATGATAATAGAGACTACTGTCAGAGCTGCTGTTATAGAATTCTAAACCACATTTTCTGACCAATCAGATGTGGTATAAATATTAGTTTAATATTTAGCTTAATGGATGTCCATAGACAGTAGACCCTTAATCTCAGGGTCGTGGGTTTGAGCCCCATCTTGGGCACCCAAACCGAGCCACTGGGATTGCACAAGATATTGCACTCTTAATGCAGGTCACAGGTTGCATCAGGAAGGGCATCCAGTGTAAAACCTGTGCCAAATCAAAATATGTGGACCATAAACTGGATTTCCATAAGGGAGAAAGATGATGCACTGTGGTAACACCAAAAATGTATTTAATGTGAATTAAATCTTTCAATAAAGTTTGATTGAAAAACGCAATCCTTAACGGGAGCAGCCAAAAGTGGATTCGAGCTTCAAAAATGCATCAGTTTCCCTCAACCACTAGGGGGAGCTTCAGTATCAAATTTCTTACACTATTAAGACTCAAAGCTTTCTCTTTCCTTATAAGCACACCTACTTTTAAAGTTGTTTCTGTTTTTGATATAATAAATTCCCAAATAAAATATAGATCTGTTGTTTATTATTTTCATTTTAAAATATATGAGATGAATACTACATATACAGTGCATCCAGAAAGTATTCACAGCGCTTCACTTTTTCCACATTTTGTTATGCTACAGCCTTATTCCAAAATGGATTAAATTCATTATTTTCCTCAGAATCCTACAAACAATACCCTATAATGACGACGTGAAAGAAGTTTGTTTGAAATCTTTGCAAATTTATTAAAAATAAAAAACAAAAAAGCACATGTACATAAGTATTCACAGCCTTTTCCATGACACTCAAAATTGAGCTCAGGTGCATCCTGTTTTCACTGATCATCCTTGAGATGTTTCTACAACTTGATTGGAGTCCACCTGTGGTAAATTCAGTTGATTGGACATGATTTGGAAAGGCACACACCTGTCTATATAAGGTCCCACAGTTAACAATGCATGTCAGAGCACAAACCAAGCCATGAAGGAAGAAGGAATTGTCTGTAGACCTCCGAGACAGGATTGTATCGATGCACAGATCTGGGGAAGGGTACAGAAACATTTCTGCAGCATTGAAGATCCCAATGAGCACAGTGGCCTCCATCATCCGTAAATGGAAGAAGTCTGGAACCAGCAGGACTCTTCCTAGAGCTGGCCAAAAACCCGATGGTGTGTCTCTATGGAGACACATGCTCCAGTGTGTCTCTGTGGAGGGAGGAGAACCTTCCAGAAGAACAACCATCTCTGCAGCACTCCTCCAAACAGGCCTGAATGGTAGAGTGACCAGAGAGAAACCACTCCTCAGTAAAAAGCACATGACAGCCTGCCTGGAGTTTGGCAAAAGGCAACTGAAGGACTCTCAGACCAAAGACTGAACAAAGATTGAACTCTTTGGCCTGAATGGCAAGCTTCATGTCTGGAGGAAACCAGGCACCACTCATCACTTGGTCAATATCATCCCTACAGTGAAGCATGGTGGTGGCAGCATCATGCTGTGGAGATGTTTTTTCAGCAGCAGGAACTGGGAAACTAGTCAGGATTGAGGGAAAGATGAATGCAGCAATTTACAGAGACGTCCTTGATTAAAACCAGAGTGCCCTGGACCTCAGACTGGGGTGAAGGTTCATCTTCCAACAGGACAACGACCCTAAGCACACAGCCAAGATAACAAAGGAGTGGCTACACGACAACTCTGTGAATGTCCTTGAGTGGCCCAGCCAGAGCCCAGACTTGAACCCGATTGAACATCTCTGGAAAAATCTGAAAATGGCTGTATACCGACGCTCCCCATCCAACCTGATGGAGCTTGAGAGGTTCTGCAAAGAAGAATGGGAGAAACTGCCCAAAAAAAGGTGTGCCGAGCTTGTAGCATCATTCTCAAAAAGACTTGAGGCTGTAATTGGTGCCAAAGGTGCTTCAATAAAAGTATTGAGCAAAGGCTGTGATCCTCCTGTCAACTCTCTCCAGCCTGAGCATCACTGGAACGGTTCTGCGCTGGGTGAAATCCTATCTCTCTGACAGATCCTTCAGGGTATCATGAATGGGAGGTATTTCTGAAATCCAGCAACTCGCCACTGGCGTTCCACAGGGGTCAGTTTTGGGTCCACTTCTCTTTTCTATCTACA
>JAFFST010054104.1:335082-347423 GCA_022414735.1 Noturus placidus
CTTGTATTGTTCCCTGCTTGATATCACTTTGCTTGTATCTCTCATTTGTAATTCGCTTTGGATAAAAGCGACTGCTAAGTGAATAAATGTAAATGTAAATGTACTTATGTAAATGTGCTTTTTTGATTTTATTTTAATAAATTTGCAAAGATTTCAAACAACGTTCTTTCATGTTGTCATTATGGGGTATTGTTTGTAGAATCTTGAGGAAAATAATGAATATAATCCATTTTGGAATAAGGCTGTAACATAACAAAATGTGGGAAAAGTGAATACTGCTGTGAATACTTTCCGGATGCACTGTACACTATACTAATACTATATTAGTTAAGATGGCAACCTGCCAACACCTCACCAATTCTCTTCTTTGCAACAGCTGTAAATCTACACTGGCTATGCCACCCAGGGCTTTCATGCTGCCCCCAACATAGAAGCTCATTTATCATTTCTACACAGAGGACTCCTCCAATGGGATATATTTACAGTAATCCCTCCTCCTCTCACCAACCCTCCCCCCTCCATTCTTTCTTAGACCACCAACGTTACCACATTTTACTCTCAGCATACCCTAAACACCTCCTCTCTCCAACTGCGGCAGCGACAGGAGAGGTAGCAATCATATTACTTGCCCTACTAAACAATGCAGCATGAACTGGTCATTGGACAACTACGTTACCCTCATGTCCCACGGGAGCCGGAAGTACACTGCTCATGAACACACGCGCAGCAGAGCACAACTGAACGATTCTCTGAAAGCTGAGTGACACTTAGTACAAAGCCGGGAATTAATAAAAGATGGCAGATACAGTAGCAGGGTGAGATCCTGCAGGTCCCTGCTGCACAAGCACAGAAATAGCCCGTTTCAGCAGCAGTTTCTGTGATTGATGGGTGTGATATTTAAGTGGAAAATATTTGGGCTGATGTGCTACTGAAAAATGCTGAGTAACAAAAAAAAAAATACTGAGAGACACTGTGGGAGGCTCAGCTGATGAAGTGCTCCAATTTATCAAGGCCAACACAAAGATTTGCCACATCAGCTCACAAAGCCACAGAGACACACTAACCTCACTAGTTTTTAACATGTTGAAGTGTGGGTCAGTGTACACCAAGGGCATAGAGGATGATATCGGGGATAACTGATGCCTTTGACGATATGTCAAAACGATACTTGGCTCGCTTTCCCATTGATGTATTTGTGGCAGCGGGGGCATAGTGGAGCATAAGCTGTGAACAGTGGGGAGGCAGTTGGAACCGACAGGTAACGCATGATGATTCTCACCTGTGTGCAATTAGGGAAAATGATTTGTTCGTGTCGCGTGTATGTGCACCTCTTGATTTGTTTCAAGCCTAACTCCAGATTCCTCATTCTTTCCACTAACTTGGGAAATATTACTTGAACTTGGGACGCCTTTGGAGTCTGGTTTAAAACCAAAATATTGCCAAATAGGCAACGTGACATTTTTTTTTTACCACCAACTCTAACACCAATTTCCTGTGATAATACATTTACATTTTACATTTATTCATTTTAGCAGACGCTTTTATCCAAAGCGACTTACAAATGAGCGCACACTCACACACCAATGGTAGCAGAGCTGCCATACAAGGTGCTAGCTTGCCATCGTATTCTATTACATAATACAAGTAAGTAAATAATTAGATAAATTAGTAAAGAAACAAGACAATAAATAAGTATATAAATGAGTAAATAAATGAGCAAATACATTAGCAAAGAATAACTATTGCCCCTCCCCCGCATGTGATAATATCGTGTATCGGTGTTCCCACAGGCTGACCATAGGATGATCTGACTATGGAGAAGATCGCTCAACACTACACTCCAGTAAGGTTAATTTTGTTAAGGTTAACTTTTGTTAACCAAGGTTAATGAATGTCCAGCTACATAAAATGTCTTGTTTACAAAGGGCCACCAACTACAAGGTGACAATGTTTTCCTTTTAATGCTTAAGCATTTGTAATTAGCAGGCTTGGGGAATACATGTCCTCATTTTTGGACCTTAAAAAAACATCTAAATTTGAGAAAATGCAGAGGATTCAGCTTTAATTTCATTATGATGTGCTTATGGTCTAATTCTGCATTATGTGTGTGCATGCTTTAACCCCTCTCTGTAATTCCCGCCTTCTCACACACCAATTGGTCCATTATAAAAGGCTTGCAGCAACTATTGGCCAAATTCTACCTCTCAACCATTATCCTACTCTCAGCGAACGTGCAAAGGTGAAGCGTAGTTGTGTACAGCATCAACAAAGCAGCAAATGACATCTGTCCTATGTCGAAACAATGCCCATGGCCATATAAGGTCATCTTTTATTTCATCTTATGACATTGCTTCGTATTACATGGCCAAATGTGTAAATGATGGCAGAAGATACACTCATGAGTTTTTATTTTATCCCATGAACATTCAAAAGAATGAAACTAATTTTATTTATATATATTTATTTGATGCTAATAGCGTGTATTTTTGTCTTTTTATATTTTCAGTGTATTAAAGTTATTTATTTTATTAAACACATCCCAACATTGAACTAACATTGCTCTAAAATAAGCTCTAAATAAAAGTATTTTAGATCATATTTATTTTCCCTTGACTTTATTTACATATGTGACCTTGAAGAAATCCAAAAATAATCAGCTTACATTACTTTCATACTGTGATACTTGGATTACGTTACTGATGACATTTATTGTGAAGTAATTTGTAACTGTAATGGAATACGTTTTTAACCCTGGTGATTAGTTCTTGAAAATAAGACTAGAAGTGACCATGGTTAGTTTTGTAGTGGCTCTTCATGATTATAGTGGTGCAACACATCAGTTTGCAGATGAAATATATCTGTTTTGAAGCAAGGAGAATAAACACATAGTTGTCTGTCCATTCACTTTTAAACATTCTGTTATCATCACCTCACTAATCAGATCGGAGAGGGAAATGAAATATCTGCATAAATTCCTCCGTTTCTGATTCAATGTCTATAACATTGTAGCTAGTGTCTGGTCCATTGAGCCACCCTCAAGAACAGAATTTATATAAATGCATATAAGATAAATTGAACCAAAGGATCTGCTTCTAAAGCAACACTGGATTATGTCTTAAAAACTACAGCCAGTTTTTTTTTCAAGCAGTTTTTCAGTTCTGTCTTCTTTGCTGGGTCTGCATCTGCAAGTGACAGAATCAATAATATACCAAAAAAAAGCTATACAGATCACCTAAATAAAGCACATAACCAGACATTATGCTAAAAAAGGTTACAGATATAAAAAGGAAACATCACCTTGAATGCTAATCATGAATACCAAACTGATTGGAGTCTCATGATGCAGGCTTAGCATTGGTCTAAGAGGTTAAACACTAACATAATCACCCTCTTCCGCAAGAGCACTGCAACTGATGCAAATTAGCCAGCCATGCTATTTATAGATAGCACAATGCAGCGCTCTAATGTAAGGACGCAAAAGGCAAAAGACAGGAAATTACTCAGCATGCAGTGTATTCTAGAAATCGTTAGTTTATGCGTAAAGGCTATTCGATTGTGAAATTGAGTACACACAGAAAAAGCCATGGGTTACCTGGTGATACGATGTAAAAAAAATCTTTGAATTCATCCATCCAGACTTCAGCCAGCCGTCTGTTGTTCTTGTTGATCACTTGGCCAGTACCACCTGGGAAACTGTAAGGTGTTGCCTTCCGAAACACATGGCCTACGTGGGAACACGTGACGATCTCCAGAGAGCCACCACACTGCCAGATCTACACAGCACACTCAAAATTGGTATGTGATTACCAGTACTATAAAATACAACCCCAATTCCAAAAAAGTTGGAACGCTGTGTAAATAAACACAGAATACAATGATTTGCAAATCTGATAAACCTATATGTTATTCATATGGGCGAACTGTGTTCACTCAATCATGTTACTAACCTGTTGCCAATTAACCTCCAGCTGTTTCTTTTTAGTAACCCTTACTTTTCCAGCCTTTTGTCACCCCGTCCCAAATTTTTGAGACATGTTGCGGCCATGAAATTCAAAATAACCTTATTTTTTTCTTAAAATGGTACATTTCCTTAGTTTAAACATTTGATATGTTTTCTATGTTCTATTGTGAAGAACATATGGGTTTATGCGATTTGTAAATCATTGCATTCTGTTTTTATTTACATTTTACACAGTATTCCAACTTTTTTGAATTGGGGTTATAATAATTACCATCTCTATCCTGATTAAATCATGCTTCATTACAACTGACAAGCTCAGAGCTTTATCAGTGCAACAGCAGTTTAATAGAATTTGGCTCCATGAGTCAATGTCATGGTCATGAGCTGTCAATCATGGTGCTTAATAACAATAATAATAGTGTACACTGGCATCACACATGCTATGGTGGACATACCCTGAAAGATATTTCTAAATTCTCTCCTCCCCATATGTCCATCCCGGGATCGTAGGTGCCAATCTCCTCAAAATAGGTTCGGTCAATAGAAAACAAACCGCCAGCCATGGTGGGAGTTCTAAGACATAAACACACACTGGGAAATCATCTTTACTCTCTAAACAGCTTAAATCAATTGAATATAAACATATCTTATTACTTGGCTTTAAAAAATGTTTTTTCATTGGCAGTCATTCATCCCAAAAGATATGGATATGCATCTAGCGACTGGTTGTCTAACTGATTTTTAAAATTGCTAATTGCAGATGATATTCCAGGATTCCCATTTAAAAGCCACCAATATGGTCTGGCTAATTTCTCAGAGGAAAGCCACTGGCTCAGTGCCGTGTTTCCATCCACTTCAAGCATGGAAGCACTTTGTCTGGAAATGGAGAAGCTTTGCAGTGATTACAGATGGTGGAGAAGAGAAAGCGACTCCCCAAGGTGCCACATGAAATATGAGCTAAAAGGCAAAGCACCGAAAGGCTAATCATAATGTTCTATTCATATCACTTCTCCCGAACGTTAACAAATTAAAATGCTTCTGTTCTCTTTCAGGCCTTTAAATGCTGTTATAATAGTAAAATCATTACAGCTCTAATGAGTTATTGCAGTAGCTGAGGCTAAATTGCTTTATAAAAATTCTTCTTTTGTTTCTTAACTTGATTCCTTAATCATCTGAAGCATCTCAGAGCTTCAGGCTGATGTGTAGCAAAAAAAATATGAGCAATTAAAAAGAACTGCCTCAAGAAAGACATGTAGGAAAAGAACATAGATTTCCTGAGGACTAAGAGGTTGAAAGGGTGAACTGTATGTCAGAAAAAAAAGGTCAGATATGGACAGCTACATGAGAAAGGTTGGACTTGCCATTAGCAAACACTCTAAAGCTTCCCGAAGACTGTGACTCACTGTTCCTTCCAGCGGTTCGCCACCATCATTAAATCACTCAAATGAGTAAATTACCTGAAGGCTAAAAGCAGATTGTGGGTGTAAAAGATAAACCTTCACTCTTGGAGACCTTCTTTGCTATTAACTGGCTGAACTATTCAATTTCTACATCACACTGTGCAATCATGGCATTTAAAGTAATCAATCTTGAACAGATAGTTTTGAGGAATATAATCTCAGGCCATATCTTACTCATGTCAGCAAATAAATGTTTGCAAATTTGGCACTTGCTAACCTGAAGACCTGAAATATAAATGATCTGTATTTATATGTTTAGTTGAGGAATTGTTTTTTTTGTGAAGTCTGAGGTAAAGGCCTCTGTTTGCGCTGTAATTGCTCTGTAAAGACAGACAGAAGGAATCTAATTTTGGACTAGACATCAGCTCCACCTCCATAAGTCAAAGAGAAGTCAAAATAACACTTAATGAGTCATTGTTCTATAGCTTCAAAGAAATTCGTTTTAGAAGCTACTGCAGCAGTTGTTTTGTACTGAGATTAGCTGATGATCAAACTGCTATGATCGCAGTTATGTCAGCTCTTGTTCTCACAAGTTTGACACTTCTGAACCAACGACATCACCAGAAATGTTATACAGAGTAAGTAAATCATCTATATTATTAATAAAAGTATTAAGAGAATTTGAAACCTGGTGTGTGCAAAGCTGTCAAGTTCATTACTACTCACCTGACGGGTAAGGTGCGATCTCCTTTGCGTCGGTCCATCTCTCTCTGAGGAACAGGGTACCACCTGAAGTTCAGTTTCCAATTAAAGCCTCCGTATGTCATGTCCGAGCCCGCCATGTACTCAAAAGTCTCGTCACTGATGACATCAATGATAGGGCAGACCACAGCTTTCCTACAATGGTTTCAACTCATTTTACCAAGTGGAGTTACATACCTGGTCCTAGATTATTCAGGGAGGAACAAACAGGCAATTTCATTTCCTTGCTTAGGGTCAAAAAGAAATACACACAATCCATGCCCAGAAAATGCCAACTGCTGTGAGTTATACCTCAAAGGAACTGATTATGATCACTTCAAATCCAACTACAGCAATAGCATCACACCTGACATTACATTACATTTATATTTATTCATTTCGCAGATACCTTTATTCAAAGCAACATCCAATTGTGCTGAGCAGAGTTAAGGACAATGATCAAAGACGAGCTTGCGGTACCAGGATTCAAACTCACAACCTTCCCATCAGTGGTCCAGAGCCCCAAACACTGAGCCACCACTTTACCAATTACACAAACCTGAATGACAGACTTGGTCTTATATTCCCTGATTTAACAAAATAAGATGTCAAATTGTTTTATTCACCAACTGTATCTTCACACGTAGAAAGTGTGTATTTTCTGTTAGAAATTAGACTACCTGAGTGCATAGTGAAGTGCATTAGGAGTCCGGGAATATAACAGGGTATACACACTTAATGTAATTCTAATGCTGTGTGTTCAGCATTAAAAGTCCTTCCTTGGTGTGTAAAAAGGCAATAAACGAGAGAGGGGAGGCAGCTGTGAAGCACTTAAGGACAAGAGAGTGTATCACACTTTCTAATGGGGAACTGGATTAGACTGGAGAAAATCATACGTCTGGTACACTTAAAAGATAAAAGATGCAGAGAGGAAACTCATAGTGTACTAGGTGGTAACAAATCTTAAAGTAAAAACTAAAATAATCTGTAAAGTACTGACTTAAACTAGGGCAAAGTCATTATCTTCAACTAGTGTAATAGTCATTATCAGGAATGGAGCTACAGATTATACACCATGGGTTATTACAAGGGCACTGACAAACCTCTTTCTTTTTCTTTTTTTTTTTTTTTTTAAATCGCAAGCACAACCCAATGTCTTTCTTGTATAAATCTCTATTAATAATCCCTTTAAGACATTAAACAGAGCATAAATACTAATGCTATTAACTTGATGAATTCTCGATTTACAGTTACAAAACATTTTTTGAACCATATGGAGATTTCGAAATGAATTATTCATAAACCGTGGTCCAATCTTCATTCAAATCATAATAACAGACAAACACGTTTTGCACAACTGCACTGTTCATGTTTCCAATCATTCACAGTCCAGTCTAGAAAACTGTGTGAACCCTTGTATTTAATGGAAACTCCTTTAGCATCAATAATCGCCACCAAATATTTCCTGTAGTTGCTGAAGAAACCAACACAACTGTGCAAACAAACTTTAAATCATTCACCCTACAAAACAGTTTCAAACAGTTCCTCAGTAATCCAGGGACTTCACAGCCCTCTTCAGGTCAGGTGACAGCATCTTCATTGGGTTCGTTTCTGAATGCTGTCATGGCCATTGCAAAACATGAAGAAACATTTTCTTCATTTTAACCACTACTACCAACCACTACCCTGACATTCCCCATACAGTTTTGAATCCATTGGTCCCTTAGTTGATCACAAGGTGTCCAGGACCTGAGGCAGCAAAGCAGTCGTAAACCATAATGCTACCTCCATCATGCTTCACATCTGGGACAATATTTTGATTTTGCTGGGCAGTGATGTTTCTCCTCAAAACACAGATTTGTACATTTGTGACCAAAATTCAATTTCTGTCCCATACCATCGTGAAAGCACTGAGGAACAGAAGACATGATGCAATATTCCCTCCATGCTATACACCATTCTTGATTAGTGTTTTTCTTATAATAAACACATTTTAACAAGTTCTAGAGATTTCTGAAGAATTTTTGCTGCTACACTTTTCCACCTCCTTCAGAACTTAACATTGTGCTCTTGGTGTGATCTTAACAGGAGACCCATATTTTAAGGAGAGTTGCAACAGCACTGAACTTCCTCTATTCCATCATTCATCTTTACAATCCTTTTTTGTAACAACCTTGAAAATTTGTTTTGCTTAAAGCATTTTTCACATGCCAGAAACTTGACCTTGTGTGCCTTTTTTTGTGGAGAAAGTGACCGCTCTAATCCACACCTATAATCTGTCTGGGCTCATTAATTAAATTGACCTGAAAGCATTCACTCATTGCAATTACATTTATGACCCTGCAGCTGACCTATGCCATATGGAACCAGTGGCACTGAGCATGCATTAACAGTGTCAATGGGGCTTGTCACAGCCTTAGTCACTGGGAAGGTCTGTATGGCTCTGGTTGTGTAAGGCACACATGCCTGAGTATTATTAGGTGTAATGGGGAAACCAAATGGTACCAGTGGCACTGAGCATGCCTAATGGTGCCAGGGAGGCTCACTACAACCTTAGTCACTGGGGAGGCCTGTATGGTTTTGGTTGCATTGCACATGTTGGCAAAGCTGAAGGAAAAAAGGTAATCCTATGGGCACCAGAGGAGGTGCATCAGGCAGTAATATAAAAATTGTCACTCTTAAGTAGGCATAAATGGTTTTCACACTCAGATGTCATCCCCCCCTCCCCAAAAGACATAAATGCAGCAGTAGCCCGAAGGTTCACATACTTTTTTAAACCTTCAGTCAGAATGTATAAATAGTGTGTTTAGTTTTCTTGTCATTACTGCAAGTAGACTGTATTAGTTTATAATTGCGTTTTACATGAGTAATTAATGAAGAACTCCTGTTCATTTGAAGTAATCACAAATTTTGCAGTTGTAACTGCAAACTGCCCTTTTTTGTAAAGACTCAGTTATTCCAAGAATTTGAGAAAATTCTTTTTTGAGAATTTTTTGTACCCTCTACAATCTGCGGTGTTCAGCTCAGTTTACACTAGGTACACTCACCTGTCTTCTTTAAGGCGGGCGAGCAGTGGTTCCAACCAGCCCAGAGTGCATTCACAGTGAGCATCCAGGAAGGTGATCACCTGACCTCTGGTAGCAGCTGCTCCCCTCAGTCTCGCCCGGATCAGACCGGAACGCTGTTCCATCCGCAAGATCCGCACCGGTATCTCCAGTGTCTTCACATAGTCCTCCAGCTTCTTCTTTAGGAAATCTGCCAATGACATGAGGCAGAGTGACAAAATGTCAAACCTTTTACATTCAAAAGTGTATTTGAGGGCATATACAAAGGTGTATTTGGTAGCTCAGTGGTTGGACTACTGATCGGAAATCAATTCCCAACATTGCTAAGCTACCACTGCTGGGCCCTTGATCGAGGCCCTTAACTATCAACTGCTCAGTTGCATACATGAGACAAATGTAATTCACTTATGTATTGTCACTTATTGTATTTTCTGATGTTTAAAGTTCTTAAAGTTGAAGCTTCAGAATATTCCAGCAATGGGAATATACCATATAGTGAAGTATGTCCATTACCAGGAGTGTAACTATAATTTATACACACACTAAGTTGCTCAGCATTCATATTACCTCTTTCACTGGCATCATCCACCAGTAGGATTTCCACCAGCAGGTGCCTTGGAGAGCGGTTGATGACGCTATGCACAGTACGCAAGAGAGTGCTCCATGCCTCGTTGTGGAAAACAATCACAATGCTGGTGTTGGGCAGGTCATCGGGGTATACCTTTGTTTTACACCTTAGTGAGAAAAGAACAATAAATGTTTTGGGTATTTCCGTCACCATTATTTGATATCTACCACTAATTATTCGTATTGGGTTCCAACTGGATGATCAAATCTTAACTTGATAGCAATTTGGAGGTAATATTTGTTCCAGGCAATATATAATAATCCAACCTCGGCTGACACAATCATGTAATATTAATAAGGCAAGGTGCAAAAGTAATAATAATAATTAATAATTATCAATTTGTATAGCGCTTTTTTACAATGGTACATTGTCTCAAAGCAGCTTTACAGAAATATAATTTTTACAAGCGACTTACTAATGAGATCACATTCACACACCAATGGTAGCAGAGCTGCCAGCTTGCCATTGGGGGCAACTTAGGGTTCAGTGTCTTGCCCAAGGACACTTCGGCATGTGGAGTCACCCGGGCCGGGATTCGAACCGCCAACCCCACGGTTAGTGGATTAGTGGACAACCCGCTCTACCAACTGAGCCACAGCCGCCCTAAGGTCTGCACGAGGCATATATTGAACAGAAAAACTTATTCTAAAGCACAATGCGCACTCATTTGTGGCAGTGTGTGCATAAATTCAAACTTCCACCGCAGAAAAAATTAATATAAAATGCTAATGGAAAGAACAGTCTCTTTTGCCCAATAGAATGCCTAAGTCTCTAGCAGATACAGAGACCAGTAGGGGTTTGTCACTTTCAGAGCTTAAATAAAGCATGAGGTTAGATTAGAGATGGAGATGGTGTGATAATAGAGAGAGAAAAAGAGACTGAGGACGGGTGAGGTCAGAAGAAGAGATGGGGACATGAGGAGTAATGACAGCAGGGTTCCATTTCTCCCCTTCTGTGATGCCAACGGCATGACACAGTAAGAGGGCATAAAACTATGTCATACAGCAGCACGGTTTGTATCTGCAGGCTTGCTTTTAATAAACTACAACACTCTTGAGTAATCCAGATGATCCTCTGTGTGGTATATTATTGATTTAAGTGGTATACATCACTGTCATGTTTCAACCTTTCTGCAATTCTCACTTCAAGTAGTTTTGTTCTGAATGTTGTACTGTGAAGCAGACTGTACATTCCTTGTTCCTTGTCATCATCACTAAAGCCATAATGCTAGCTCTGTGTTTTCCACTGAGGTCCGGGGAATGAAGAATATGCTTTAAAGATGAAAAATGTGAAGAAGTGGTGCTCATATTGTTGTAAAACTGAGATAAGAGTGTCTAGAGAGAGAAATGCTGTTAAATGGATACAACAAAACAGCAGAGTAAATCAGTGACCCGAGATAAATGCAGTCATGTTCCACCCTAACAGCTCTTCATTATGCTCTACAAATGGGATTTGGGTTTCAACAAACAAAGACCTTTCGCATCTATTTGTAGCTGGCAGGAGAGAAAACAATCACAGTTTGATAGATTTAAGAACATGACTGCACCTCTCTGCACTTTATAGAACATATCCTGCAAAAAAAATGAAATTATCTTGCCATCAGATAAAAAAAAGAGAGCTATATTTGAGATGTGTAATGAAACATGGGTGTATATAAAAAGGGTTTCTATATTTAAAACACGCTAATGCTATCCTTATAGAATTCCTTCCTAATGCATGTGTGTAGCTTGGGGTATACAGCATGGGGTAAATGAGAACAGAATCTCCTTTGTGGTTGCCTTCAGTATGATTAATGTGGTTCAGCTAACATGTACACGCACACAAAGATTTACACTCAAACACAATTAACCCAACTGTCCTAAATGCTCACCCATCCAATCGCACATCAGGCAGACTTCTGTTGAGTGCTATCATGTCACTGGCCATCAGGTTGAACTGGTTGATTTTAAAGAGTTCCTTCATCTTCTCCTGGTCCTCTTTTGGGATGATCACAGCCTTCCCCATCTCTCCTGGACCCTCATGAGTTCGGGACATCACAGCTGTGCAACAAAGGTAAAAGGTTAGATTAAGCATTCAGTTCAACGCACTTGGCAGAATGGAAGCAACATTAGGCCATCTACACTGTGATTACCACTGAACTTTTAGTCATGAAGTGTAGGCAGGAAGCTGAGTTCGAAATGTCTTTGAAAAAGAGTGTTGCAGTGAGCAGCTTTTCTGACTCAATGATCCAGGTTATAGAATGTTTCAGCTACAGTACATTGCAAGGCCACCCTTGGACTGTGACTTGATGCTTTGCTACATAGCAAATAATTTTAGCAGCATTACACTACAATAATTACAAATATATCAATGTACAGTACAGGGTCAAAGTGTGTGTACTGGCAAAAGTACAGTGGTGTGAAAAAGTGTTTGCCCCCTTCCTCATTTCCTGTTCCTTTGCATGTTTGTCACACTTAAGTGTTTCGGAACATCAAACCAATTTAAACAATAGTCAAGGACAACACAAGTAAACACAAAATGTAATTTGTAAATGAAGGTGTTTATTA
>JAFFST010054104.1:363649-371149 GCA_022414735.1 Noturus placidus
CCTGGGAAGGTTCACCACTGTTCCATGTCTTCGCCATTTGTGGATAATGGCTCTCACTGTGGTTCTCTGGATTCCCAAAGCTTTGGAAATGGCTTTATAACCCTTTCCAGACTGATAGATCTCAATTACTTTCTTTCTCAATTGTTCCTGAATTTCTTTGGGTCTCGGCATGATGTGTAGCTTTTAAGGATCTTCTGGTGGACCTTACTGTGTCAAGCAGCTCCTATTTAAGTGATGCCTTGATTGTGAACAGGTGTGGCAATAATCAGGCCTGGGTGTGGCTAGAGAAATTGAACTCAGGTGTGGACAACCACAGTTATAGTATGTTTTAACAAGGGGGGCAATCACTTTTTCACACAGGGCCATGATGGTTTGGATTTTTTTTCACCTTTAATAATAAACACCTTCATTTACAAATTGCATTTTGTGTTTACTTGTGTTGTCCTTGACTATTGTTTAAATTGGTTTGATGTTCCGAAACACTTAAGTGTGACAAACATGCAAAGGAACAGGAAATGAGGAAGGGGGCAAACACTTTTTCACACCACTGTACATGTAACAACAAACGTAGCATAGAGTTAATACTAAGAAAACTTTTTAAACTTAATAGAGCTTCATGTAGTAGCTAATATACAAATTGAAATGAAACTAGTCCCATCATTTTCATATATTATCATTTGTTTTACAAAAATACTTGTACTTAAATTTTTTGTTTGTCTCATTGTATGCATGCCTCTAGCTAACTTGTCCAGTGTTTCTTTATACCTGTACATGTGCTTAATTAAAATTGTTGTCCTTGTTCTTTTTCTTCTGCTTCCTCTTCTTCGTATTATTATAATTATTATAGGCTACAGACCATTGACAATGATCAGGATAAAGCGATTACTGAACTAATTATTATTATTATTATTATTATTATTATTATTATTATTACGATTGTTATTGTTATTATTAGTGGTAGTAGTAATAGTAGTAGAAACTGTAGTAGTAGCAAATGTCTGACAAATACTCTCAAGCATTCATTTATCTGTCATTTATCTGTCATTTAGCTCAGCTTAGTTTAAAGTCATCAATAATTTATTGTATTAGATGTTTGACTCGCAAGATTATTACAAAACAAACACATTTCTAGAAAGAAACACCTCGCTCAGTGAAGGTGACACACACTTACTGAACAGAATAAATCGTTATCCGGATGAATGCCACCCGCAGGAGCTGTCTGTCTGTCTGTCTCTCTCACATCTGTCTGTCTGTCAGTCAGCAACGTGTTGCATCTGGTCTCTTGTCCTCTAATTACATCTGGATGGCTGTTGATCTCCTGACAATCTCGACAGAAAACATCGCCTGCCACTATAGAACACTGATATGGCTGTGTGCATAAATATAGTATGTCTGATGTCTCAGATCTGATGTCTCAGATCTGCCTCGGGATCAGAGATGGCTTCCTAACGCACTGGCAGCTCCGGTTAAGTGACTAGCTTCATCATTCCTCGACTCGGATGCTCGATGGTGCTAGCTGCATCCATGCCCTATACACGGCTCTCCTCTGACGCGTCAGCTGGATCATTCCTCTTCATAACTCTTACATTTCCATAATAATCACAACCCGTGCTGCAGCCGCAGAGACGCCGTCGCGCGCGGACTCTAGAAGCGCAGCTCAGCCGCAAGATATGCCCTTGCATTGGATTTGTGAGCTAGGAGACCGGTACCTCACCTAATAGGTCTCATTTGAGTGAAACGCTTACAAACTGGCACAGTTTCTCTCATTGGAGAAAAGGCGTGTCCGTCATGAGGCTAGCGCGCATGCGTACCATAGATGCGCACTATTTATCTCGGCTCCATTCTGCACGTGCACAGATGCTCTAAATCGGGGGTGTATTAACTTTGGTGCAAATGAAGAGAATCTATTAACACGAGCTACATGCTACGTGTAGCCTAATATCCACATTACATCGTGTGACTATTTCAACGAAAAGGTTCAGCATTTGCTGGTGTATACCTGCAGCACTTATAACTGTGTTAAAGTCCCCATCAAATTTAAATGGACGTTTTGTGGCTTTTAGTATGAATATGTTAGCCTTAAGGTTATCCATAAGCTAATGACAATGAAAACAATGACAAAATTCTCATTTAGAAGATATATGCATTCTAAATGTACAGTCTCTTTTTACCACCAATACGGATCAGTAATATTGATGACATCATTCTGCACTCTCATCAGATTTCTCAGTGAGGGCCACACTGCTTTAGTTATTATTTACTTATTAAAGTTCATGTCTTTACTTGTCATTTTGGGTTTAAAATTACAGGACTACATTTTATAGGCTGTTTATAGGAAGACTTTAAAAAAACACTTGCATAAATAATGTCAACTGTGGATCTAATTTAATTTTTTTAAGGCGTGTTGTTTATATTACACATAATGTTTAGAGTTCCTTGACAATGTAGATTTGGGTTATATGTGTGGAAGAGGAATTAAATGACATTCCAGTGGCTGTAATGAATAAATATCGTATAAACAGAGATGTACGTCATTTATTATATATTTTTTTCTTTGTTGCCCCCATGTCTGTTTAAATCTAGCCTTGTGACATTAATGTAGGCCTATATTTTAAAGAGTAGTGAGAAAAAATATTGTGAGGTGATCCGTTTAAGATTCCGTTTTAGGTGATAGTGACATCCAGTGGTCATGCAGGGGCGTGCATCTAAATTTATACTATAACACAGGGGTCTTCAACGTTTTCCAGGCCAAGGACCCCCAAACTGATCGCGAGATGGTGCTGGGACCCCCTAATTATATATATTGTATGAAATTGTGTTATATCAAACTGGTACCAAAACTTTCGCGACCCCCATGCAGTACCTCTGTGGACCCCCTAGGGGTCACGGACCCCCTGTTGAAGACCTCCGGTCTAAACCATTGGCCACAAAAGTGAGTACATCCCTAAGTAAAAATGTCCAAATTGGGCCCAAAGTGTCAATATTTTGTGTGGCCCCGTTATTTTTCAGCACTTCCTTAACCCTTAGGCATGGAGTTCACCAGAGCTTCACAGGTTGCTACTTGAGTCTTCTTCCACTCCTCCATGATGACATCACAGAGCTGGTGGATGTTAGAAACCTTGTGCTCCTCCCCCTTCCATTTGAGGATGCCCCACAGATGCTCAACAGTGTTTAGGTCTGGAGACATGCTTGGCCAGTCCATCACCTTCACCCTCAGCTTCTTTAGCAAGGCAGTGGTCGTCTTGGAGGTGTGTTTGGGGTCGTTATCATGCTGGAATCAGCCTCTGAGGGGATCAGCCTCTGCTTCAGTATGTCACAGTACATGTTGGCATTCATGGTTCCCTCAATGAACTGTAGCTCCCCAGTGCCGGCAGCACTCATGAAGTCCCAGACCATGACACTCCCACCACTATGCTTGACTGTAGGCAAGACACACTTGTCCTTGTACTCCTCACCAGTTGCCGCCACACACGCTTGACACCATCTGAACCAAATAAGTTTATCTTTGTCTCATCAGACCACAGGACATGGTTCCAGTAATCCATGACCTTAGTCTGCTTGTCTTCAGCAAACTGTTTGTGGGCTTTCTTGTGCATCATCTTTAGAAGAAGCTTCCTTCTGGGACGACAGAAATACAGACCAATTTGATGCAGTGTGCGGCGTATGGTATGAGCACATACAGGCTGACCCCCCCACCCCTTCAACCTCTGCAGCAATGCTGGCAGCACTCATACGTCTATTTCCCAAAGACAACCTCTGGATATGACGCTGAGCTCATGCACTCAACTTCTTTGGTTGACTATGGCGAGGCCTGTTCTGAGTGGAACCTGTCCTGTTAAACCGCATATGGTCTCGACCACCGTGCTGCAGCTCAGTGTCAGGGTCTTGGCAATCTTCTTATAGCCTAGGCCATCTTTTTTAGGCAACTTTTTTTTTTCAGATCCTCAGAGAGTTATTTTCCTTAAGGTGCCATGTTGAACTTCTAGTGACCAGTATGAGGGAGTGTGAGAGCGATGACACCAAATTTAGCACACCTGCTCCCCAATCACACCTGAGACCTTGTAACACTAACGAGTCACATGACACCGGGGAGGGAAAATGGCATACTCACTTTTGTGAGATGCTGTATTTATTGGTGATAAAAATGTATTTTTGTTTTTATTATCAAGCAGTCCTCTGGTATTAGGTTTGTAATAACATTAATGTGTAGTGCTGGCATGCAAGACCAAAAAGTGTCAACTCTTCTGTTCCAGCCATTGGAAATGGATTGTTTATACAGATCTTTAGAGTCGATTCCACACACAGAAACCGATTCAGCTCACATGATGATGATGAGGATGTGAAACTGGAGCTGTGGTCGTCTGAAAGTGCAGCAAATAGAAATTCAGAAATTATTTTGGAAGAAAGCATGATACGAGGGAAACTGATACATACATTTATAACACATAAAAAGCTTTCATTAAAACAATTTTGCCCTAAACCACGAAAGCTTTACAGGGAAAATGAAGAACTATACTCGTGATTCAGGCATCAGACAAGTAATTTACACAATAATTAGATAGCGTTAGCTTTTTAGATAGACCATTGCTCAAAACAGTTAAAAAAAAAAAAAAAGCACGAATATGGCGTTAAATTAGTTTTGTCTTCAATATTTGTCGAATATTCAGCGATAAATAGCAATAACTCGAAAACGACTTGTAACAAATATGTAAACATTATTGCCGGTAACAGGACAAAGCTAATAATGTTTCTTTCCTTTTCTAGTTAATCTGGGAAAGCTCGCTCTCTGCGGAGCTGTGAGTAAGGGACCGTGAGGAAAGCTGCCTTCAGGGTCTCTCAAAACGGCCTCACTCACTCCCATCAACGGTACCACCGGTGAGGACTTAGAAAAATTAAGGGAGAACAGGAATGAGATCCATGTCATTCAGTAGAGGACAGTGGACAACTTTCTACTTTCACAACCTCTCTTTTTACCCCTATTAGTAGAAAAGGGAATTGCATGTCCAATATTAACTTTGTTTTTGAGAGTTCTCTACTGTCCTCCTCTAGTAAATAACACTGGTCTCATGCCTATACGCTCTTTAAAAAATGGCTATTACAAAAACACCATCCACAAAGTTATAGCAAAAGCGAAGAGAACTTACATTTTCCATTACTTACATCTCAGCCAAGAGCAAACCATAACTCACGTAGCGGCGGCTTTTGCGGAGCAGTGCTCATTGTCCATCTATGCATCTTCTATACCGCTTATCCTTTTTTTTCAGGGTCACGGGAACCTGGAGCCTATCCCAGAGAGCATGGGGCACAAGGCAGGGTACACTCTGGACAGGGTGTTAATGCATCACAGGGCACAATCACATACACATTCACACACCCATCCATACACTACGGACACTTTGGACATGTCAATCAGCCTACCATGAAACTCTTTGGACAGGGGGAGGAAACCGAAGTACCCGGAGGAAACCCCCGCAGCACGGGGAGAACATGCAAACTCCACACACACAGGGCCACAGGGCCAATAGAATTGCTAGCAATTCTGCAGGCTACATCTCAAAAATGTCTTTAAAATGTCTTCTGTCCTCTTTATGTATTAAAATGTGTCCAAAAATGTTTACAGATGTTGCTGCTGGCAGATTGGTTCTTTTTTTCATAATATCATCCTACAAAGAAAAACCTCAAAAAGCTGTTGCTTAAACTTTGCCTTAAAGAAAATTATATTTGACACATTTAAATGAAGAATTTCATAAATAATACAAATTCCATGTTTTCTCTTATTTGGTTTCTGGGACTCTTCCAGGACCATGGATCTGTGAGGCAGCAACGCTACCTGCTGTGCCATATCACCCTCTACTTATTCATCTTAGAGCAATTAACATTTATGATTCACCTCCTGCTTCAGTGAGTAATCTCACTTGGATGCCCCAGAGGCTTACACATCCCAAGAACTGCCGTCGTGTCTATAAGATGTTTCATTACAAATAAATCTGTCTTATAGCGAGACTCAGATTCACAGTATGTTGTTGTTTTTTTAACATCCTTTATGTATCATTATGGATCACTGTTGTTTGTCTTCTCTGTAGGACTGTCTCGTATCAATCAGAGGATACATTCCCTTTTAAGTGTTGCTCTTTATATTGTTTGAGGGCATTTTTCTTTGCCACTATCACTGAATGTTGAGTACTCTTTTTATCCATCTGTCTCTCGTTCCACCCATCATTTTACTTTTTATCCACAGTAGAAATGTCAGATATAGGACATTAATGTATTCGATATAATCATTTGGACTGCAATATATTTCTCAGCTGATATAACTCCAGGCAACATTTCAAAGCTCTGAGCAGTGAAATTATTCACTACCAATGATCCTATGATCCTGGTTACATGTTGTAGTGTTATAACTTGCAGTGGAAATGTATTTAATTTGATGTTTTTACCATTTGGTTTGCACAATATGTCTAACATTCGAAGGTGGAAAATTATTGTGGCACAAATGTTGCTTTTTTTTTAAGTAGCCATTTGTTGGTTGCATACTGTAAGTATTCACCCCCTCTTACAATATTTTCCAAAATATTAACTTTGTCCATTGGGATCCTGATATTTTACCCATTCGTCTCAACAGAATTGTTTACCAATGGAGACCATTGGTGAACAGCTGTTCCCACATATTCCCAGGATTGAGGGCTTCACTCACATTCTGCTTCTTGATTTTCCATTGTAGTTTTGGCAGTATGTTTGGGTCATTATCCAGTTGGAGGGTGGACATCCTCCATAATCTCAAATCTCTTGCAGGCTTGATTAGGTTTTCTTCTAGGGTTGTACTGTATTTGGCTCCATCCATCTTTGCCTCGTCCCTATCCAGTTTACCAGTCCCTGCTGATGAAAAGCATCTTCACATCACGATTCTCCCTCGAGGTGATGAGCAATGCTGGACTGCCAGTGCACTCCAAATGGGATTTCATATGGATTTTTTCAACAATGTGTTTCTTCTCACCACTTGACCATAAAGCACAACTTGTTTTTATTTTTCATGTTATATATCTAGTCCCTCTGAGCTACAGGCTGTATCGCTTTAGCTACTTCTGAATTACTCTTGGCCTCTTGTTTGCTTCTTTGACTAATGCCTTCCTTTCCCGGTCAGTAATATTTGGTGGACAGTTTATGCAATCATAACTTGTGTGCACAATGGTTTTCAATTTGTGAATAATTTTGCTAACTATATTGACATTCCCTCTCACAGTTGTATGGGCCAATTTGTGCAGGTTCGTGACATATACAAAATTTAATCCTAATCCTAAATTTAATTTCATTTCCAGGTTGCACCACTACAGAATGTGGAAAATTTGAGTTAACAGGCCACTTAGCTACACCCCCCCCCCAACCCCACCAGTGGAAAGCTATAAAAAAGTTCTATTGCATCATGTATCCCATACCATAGACAAAAAAAATGCTTTGCAATCCAAAGTCCAAACTCCTACAGTTCTGGAGGCATGTTTTTTA
>JAFFST010054104.1:373649-386589 GCA_022414735.1 Noturus placidus
ACACTTATCTAGCTCTAGTCAGATCACAATTACACCATTCCTATTTAAAGTGAAAAGAGCTAGTTTTGTACTGTCCGGTCCATAAGTATTTGGACATGGACACAATTTTCATCATTTTACCTCTGAACACCACCACAATGGATTTGAAATGAAGCAATCAAGATGCCATTGAAGTGTAGAATTTTTTCATGTGCTCAAAATTAATTGGACAAACGAGTGATAAGCAGGTTTATGGCCAGGTGTGGTCCGTTTCCTCATTATTTCATAAAAAATTAAGGTGATAAAAGATCTGGAGTTCATTTCAAACATTGAATTTGCATTTCTTTGCTATGCAGCTCTTAATATGCTGTCCAAAGAGGTGTGGATGCAATTGATGAAGGCCATCATTTGGCCGGGTAAAAAAAAAAAAAAAAACAGACCTACCAGAGAGATAGCAGAAACTTTAGGTGTGGCCAAATCAACAAGTTGGTACATTCTTAAACAGAAGGAATGCACTGGTGAACTCAGCAAAACCGAAAGGCCTGTAAGACCATGAAAGACAACAAAAGTGGATGATCCCAGAATTATATCCTTGTAGAAGAAAAACCCCTTCACAACATCCAACCAATTCAAGAACACTCTGGAGGAAGTAGGTGTATCATTGTCAAATTCTACAATCAAGTGACACCTTCATGAATGTAAATACAGATGGTTTACCTCAAGGTGCAAACCACTGGTAACACTCAAGAAGAGAAAGACCAGATTAGACTTTGCTGAAAACCTCTACAAAAACGCTTGCCCAGTTCAATGCAAGATTAACTTGTGCCAGAGTGATGGGAAGAGAAGCTTATGGAGAAGGAAAGGAAGGGCTTATGATCCAAAGCATATCCCATCATGTGGCAAAACATGGTGGAGGAAGTGTTATGGCATGGGCAAGTATGGCTGCCAATGGAACTGGGTCACTGGGGTTTATGACATCTGATACAAGTAGAAGGATTAATTCTGAAGTGTATAGATCTATACTTTCTGCTCAGATTCAGTCAAATACTGCAAAAATGATACGCCACTTCAAAGTACAGATGGATAATGATCCAAAAACATACTGAGAAAGCAACACAAGAGTTTCTTAAGGTAAAAAAATGGAATGTACTTTAATGGCCGAGTCATTCACCTGACCTCAACCGAGTTGAGCCTGTTTTTTGCTTACTGATACAGAAAGACCCACAAACAAGCAGCAACTGAAGGAGGCTGCTGTAAAGGCCTGTCAAACCATCTCAAGGGAGGAAACTCAGCGTTTGGTGATGTCCGTGGGTTCCAGACTCCAGGTAGTCATTGACTACACAGGATTTGCATGTATTAAAAATAATTCTAATGTTTCTGATTATGTTAGTTTGTCCAATAACTTTTGAGCTTGTGAAAATAGAGGGACAGTAAATGACTATAACGGTTAATGCAAAAAAAAAAATTAACTCCTTGAATTAAAGCTGAAATCTACACTTCAATCACATCTTGATTGCCTTGTTTCAAATTCATTGTGGTGGTGTACAGAGGCAAAATTGCAATAATTGTGTCACTGTACAAATACTTATGGACCTGACGATATATGTTGTTCGACCTTTCTTCAGGTTTTACCACAGCAACTACTCATTATTATGTAATTTGGACCAGTGTGTATATGTGCTTAATGCAGAATGTCAGTAAATTCAAGTTATAATGAGAAATCGAAAGCCAAGCAGTGGCTACATTCATTTGGTTGTGATAATCATATGCTTCTGACTGCAGAAAACTCATTATTTTGTTGCATTTTGTATTAGCATTTTACTTGCTACAGAGTAGATTATTCAGTTTGTTGTTGTTGTAATCTAGCTTTTAAAAAATCATTACTAATACTTGTTGAATATCAGGCTAAGTAATGTTTCTAATACTGTTTAAATTGAGATTGTGGATACACCGCATTAGGGAGGTCGTGTGATCTGTTCACAATCCATTGATAGTGCATAGAAACAGCTTGTACAGCTCTAAATGAGTTTGGGGACACATTAACACTAAAATGCTCTTATAAATACCCTGCACTCAGGCTGCTCATGCCCATTATTAATGCATTACCTATTTTTATTTTTAGATCTAATGCATGTTCTGCGGGGTCTTTTGCTGAACTTTACCTCTGAAAGAGAAAGAATGTGAGAGAGAAACCTGTCAACTGTTATCAGAATCTCCTGAGTTCTTGGTCGTAAATGCCAATGTACCCTACAGTTGGTAAATGCATTTTCAGACAGATTTGTTTACAATGACCAATATAGCAGATTAAGTTTTTGTTCATTGTGAGGAGGAAAGTTATTCCCTTGCACTCCCAAGACCTGTCAGTGGGTTCGGACTTATGTAACTACTGCATACTTTGCTTTTTCACTGTTGTTACTGAATAATTCATGGTACTGAATAATCCATTCAACTACTTATGTGTATATATATATATATATATATATATATATATATATAAAAGAGCTTTCATCAATATTCTTTTCATCACACGAATCAATCCTCGATATTAGTGTATGATACAGAGCTGGTGCTGTATATGGTTCGTGTATTGAGGACATGATCATCAGCTCCTCCCATGGGTGATGATTAGAGCTGAAAAGCTCTTTGAGCACAGGCACATCTCACGCCTGATTGGATGAATGGATTGGCTGGTCAATAAGTGCAATGTTGACTGACAGCTCCAGATTGTGTCATGACAGAGCCAATCATGAGCATAGTTCTTAGTCTCATGTGAAAAACAGGATTTTCCCTAGAAATAAATTCCTTAAATGTACATGCTCATGTAGTATCAGTATCGGTTCTGTCTTATGCTTGTCTGCTTTTCCTATAAATGTTAATAATGTGCAATATTTTCCTGCTTTCTGTAACTTTATTGAGGTATTATTTCAGACTAGATAGCATCTTCACCATACTGTCTATAAGGGTTTGTGCGTTGAAACAAGATTTCATCAAATGAAAAACAATAAATTCAGATTATGTGTGCTGTTACATCATCATGGAAACCTAAGAGGGTAAAAATAAACACTATGATGAGAACTGATCAATGGGAACCATGCTTTGTGAGTTTCTTTAGCTGAAACAAAAGTGGAGTGATTCCTAATTACATTCATTCATTGTCTATCAATAATATAATTTGTGACCATAACAGTGCTGGGCATAACTAAACTTGGACATAACTAAGTACTAGATTTAATCTCATAAAGCTCATCTTTTTTTGTTTCTGGTTGTCAATACATCAGTTGAAATGTATTAACCTTAGAGAGTTGTGTCAGAGCTACAGCCAGCTGGCATTTTGTTGATTAATTATGCAAAAAAAAATAAAAAATGCCAGACACTGCAATATCGATCTTGATATTAATATCAGTCAGGCTGTGAGAACATGAAGCGTTTCACAGAGAGCATACTTACTCTGAACAATCCCACCTTTTATTTTTTTACGATATATTGTTTCGTGGCATTCTGGCTTCCTAATAAGTGGTGATTAAATGCATTTAATTGCTTCTGACAGTAATACAGTCCTCTCAGTGTGATGAATCCACTCTTCTCTGCATGTGAAGATACAGGTTTTCATCTGATGAGTCTTGGTGTCTTGGAGGCAATAATATCTGCAGTCAGTGTGCAATACGAAGCACTAAATAATAATAACCCTGTTAGTTTATGATTGCAATCCATCTAATTAATGTCTTCTATTACAAATGCAGAAAATATGTTGATAAATTATTGAATAATTGGAAGACACCCTGAGTGATCATCATACACAGTAGTGTTTAATATAAGTATGCATTATTTAACCACTGCTTGTCTGAAGGTTCATGACTTTTTTTCTCCTTTACCCTGTTTATGTTTTAGCTCATTTATATTTCAGTGTGTCTATGTAGTGCAGCACCTCTGTGCTGTGGCCCAGATCAGATATAATAGTCCGGCTGAATGTGGCACATGTGGGACTTGGGGAACAGACACAGCTGATGGCTCTGGAGATTAAAGGTATTCCCATGGGAAACTATGCTATGAAACACATAGAAAAAGTGTGTGTTCTTTGTAAGTGACCTGTCGCATTGTCATGGCAACGCGACAGATATGATCCTGGTAAAAATGAGCCAGGTGCCAATTGCCAATAAGAGTGTCTGAAAAATGCACAGCACCATTCAGACATCAGAGACTGACACGGAAAGCAGACAAACAGCATAACAAATAGATTAAATATCATTAAGATCACATACTAGATACTTTTTGTCAAAAAAAAAACCAACAACATTATGTTCTGGAAAATTCTTGTCACAAAACAATTTCCAGTGCTGATTAGGCTTAATTTAATCTGTCTCCAGGGATCTGATTAACACATGTCAAAGTTGTGGGGCAGAAAAAAAACACCTCTAGGCTACTACAGTCTGCGTATCTGAGGTTAACAAGGTTCACCCTGCTAGCTATTAACACTTTTTCACCTCATGGCATTTACAGACCAGTCCTTCATGGTGTGTCGAGTGGGAGCAAAAAGAAACAGATTGCTCTCGTTTTATTATCTCATGCTTCGGGAAAAGCTGAAAGTTGGCTGCTGTGTGCAAGAGCATCAGCCATGAATTTTTTACAAACCCGTTTGAACAGTCTGTTTGCTTGAGGCAGTTTCTCTGTCTCTCTACACACACACACACACACACACACTTACTCTCTGATAGGGTGATAGAGTTTCTATAACATTACCTTGTCCTTCTATAAGATATATGAACCAATTTACTCATAATGGCTTTAGATACTGTTTGGTTTGATTCAAAACATTGAAAAAGTCCAAGTTTCCAAACTTCTGACTGTCTAGCAGCATCAGCAGCTCATCTGTTATGAAATACATTTCTCAGTGGTAGCGTGACAGTGGTGACAGTGTGGAAAGGGTCTGTCCTTGTACTGAAATGTCTCTGCTGACTGATAATTCAGAGACAATTCACTGATGATTCAAACCAGCTTCCTATTACCAGCTGAATCACTCCAAGATTAACTCATAAAACCTCTTATTACTTTTTCATTTGATGACATGGCAAGCAGAGCCATCAAATTACCATCAGGGGCAAGACAGTTATTACCTCCAGTGATTAAATGCAGAAATACTTTAAGTAGATTCAGACTGAACCTCCCATGACAGCATGTGTTAGTAAATCCTTAGTAGGTTGCCACATAATATTTGGAGAGAAAAAAACTAAACTAAAGGATATGTCCACAAAAGAAGCTTGGTTCTGCTATCTAGCTGCTTTAAATGGGGCATGCACAGTCTTAATGAATTTCTGGGTTTCACAGAATAGATGATTAAGCCTGACCTCATTGGCTCTTAGAGAAAACAGCTCCATTTAACACTGCAGGGTTCTTTGTTTCTTCCAAAATGGACATATGTTACGGACAATCCTAGAATTGCTTGATTTGTTTAAATTTGTTTCACCTTTTGTTTAAAACAGAAAACAATATCAATGAAGTTTTCATAGTGTACACAACTAAAAAGCATTTTTAGCATTCTTAATTCTCACTGGAAAGGCCTTTCAAAACATCAGTCTGAAATAAACCTTGTGTTTCTAACTGAGATGTATTAAATACACACAAAAGCTCTAATATGGTTTGTCATGCTGATTTCAGAGTCTCTAAGATGCTGCTTGTTCTACCTTTGGGAATCTTTGTTCAATGGTGCACTTCCTTCCTCTGTCACAACACACTGTGAGTCTTCTGTGGGTCATGACGTATTGAGCCGCCCTTAAAAGTGTGTGTAGAGAGACTGAGAGAGACGTCGAGAAAATGTGTTTAATTAACAAATCAATGTGTAGCATTGTGTATCCAAATTAAAATATTTAAATACACTAAACATCCACTTTATTAGGAACACCTGTACACCTGCAGCCTATGCTCACTGCTGTCTCAGATTCCTGTTCTTGTCTAATAGGAATGGAACCTAATGTGGTCTTCTGATGTTGTATCCTATCCACCTCATATTGTGCATTCTGAGATGATTTTATGCTCATCACGGTTGTAAAAAGTGGTTATTTAAGCTATCATAGAATGGCCATTCATTTTTAACCTGTCTCAACTCAGAATAGAAGCTCACTGGATGTTTCTGGGGGGTTTCCAGCACTTTTTTCCATTTGTTGTATGTGAAAATCCCAGGAAATCAGCAGTTTCTTAAATATACAAACCAGCCCTGACTTGAATCTGCACATCTTTATCCATCGTACTGCTACAATATGATTGGATAATTGCATGAATGATCAGCTATACAGATGTTCCTATTAAACTGGACAGTAATATATGTAGGCATTTAGGATAATATATTCATAACCATACACTACATTGGAATAATGTGCCAATGAGACAGTGTTGAGTTGAGGTTTTGTGGCACTGAACATATCAGCACATTAGTGCTCTGTTCTAATTTTTGTCTCAGATCTGATCTTTATGCCTTGATGGCTATTACAACAGCCTATATTACAACAAATGGCTATAAAACATACTTCTGATATTTGCACATTTTTATAATTAGACAATTTTCATATCTATCATTTCTATACATTGCTAACAACAGAAAACACCATATAGTATATGTGAGCCCATCAATCATTGCAGAAGCAATTACATGGAGAGGGAAAAAAACAACACTGTCAGCACAAGCCTTCATCACAAAGATTATGGTGACAGTTGACACCTTATCAGCTGTTCATGAAGGCAAAAAAAAGGACAGATGTAGAGCTTTTGCTGTTTTTGCAATTATCACTGGCACTTCTGTGGTGCAGGAGTAGAGCCAGCATAAACATGTGCATCCACAGTGAAGTGGGATGGAAAGAAATTGTGGAAAAAAAAAAAAAAAAAACATTACAGTCATATGGCCACATTTGTGTCAAGTTTGGAACCACAAATTTAAAATTTTGCAATAAGACAGTACTTAACAAATCAGATGCAACACTTCCAATGCAGCATTCATATTTCCCCTGTCCCACAGGCATTCCTTTCTTTTAATGTTTGCTTGACCATTTTTAATTCTCATTTTTTTTGTGTGCGATTACCTCTATGCATTGGCATTGCAAAGCATTTAATTATTATTTTACTTGGTTTAACAATGACGGCCATCTTTGTGTCATGGCACACAACAAATTTTGTTACACCTCAATATCTCGGTTCAGGGTGGTCCTAGCTCCTTGGAACAAAAATTATCTCTGTATTTTGAGAAATGAACAGATAAAATAAGTAAGAAATAATGAATTTAGGCATATTGTATTATATTAAAGTGCAATTTTTACGTTTTTTCAAATATTACCTTTCATGTAGTATGTTATAGAGCTGTTTGTGAATGTATAAACCAAAAAATCAAAGCGCTCAACAAACTGAGTTATAGACTCCCAAAAGAGGGAACCGATTCTGAACAGCTGAAACCAGTCATTAGTCATTCTAGACTTACTTTCTGTGCAAATCTAAGTAAATTTGTAATAACAAGCCCCGCCTCTGGTCTTCATTGGCTGTTTGCTGACAGCAGTAGACCAATCACAACAGACTGGGATATCTGACCAATCAGAGCAGAGTATGCTCTCTGAGAAGAGGAGTTTAGAATGATACTTTAGAACTGATCATTTAACTAGTTGTTTTTGACACTGGGGGAAATATGTAATGCTGCAGTTTAAATTATTAGCACGTTAAAGTGTTTTTGATCTTGGATGAATGTAAATATATTGTATGATAACTTTAAAACAAAATTAGGCATGTTTCAAAACCATAATAGGTGCACTTTAAGGAAATAATTAATAAAAGCATAACAACTTCTGAGGTGTAGTCTCTTACTGCTTTTATCACTTGAGAAACAACACCACAGCTCTCTTTATGACATTGATCATTTGCAAAATGCCAAACTGAACACTGTAATTCCATATTTGTATAAAATCTCTACACCTGTACCAACATGGTAGCTCTGAGTTCTTCAAACTGGTCCACTGTTCTGCAGAGTTTGGTCCAACCTTAATCAAACACACAAGAACAAGCTAACCAAGGTCTTCAGCATTACCAGAAAATTACAGGCAGGTAAGTTTGAAGGTTGGAGCTAAACTCTGCAGATTTGAAGAACCCTGTGATTGATCATGCTTCACTGTTGCCAATAGCAAATGTAGGAACATTTTAGATCTCATTGACAAGCATAAGCTTCAATCATAAGCATAATCACTGTAAAATACTGTTCATTTTTATTATTTGTTATGCTTATATTGCATCTGTTAATTTCTTAAAATGCATGAATAAAGTAGGTTTTTCCTGAGATTTCTACTAGCCCTAACTCTGTAACTAGTGGAATCTTAAACTAAAAATTTATACAGCATGCTATTATAGAGGACTATAGAATGCTACTACAGAGGACTATTTTCACTGAAAATTTCAGGTTCGTACCTCATCCCCCACCAGAGATATTAAACCCAAGGTGAATTTTTACAAAATTCACATTCTTGCCCCCCTAAAAAAGAGTGAAATCTCAAACCAGAGTTAAATCTGAAATGTTCTGCATGCACACTATACATATCTAGGAACACCCCAAAATTTAAGACTGCGATTCAAACCCTTCCCATTATAAATTGAACCTACATTGAACTGTGAGCAATCTTGAGCATTACATTTGAACTTAAGTTCTACGTGTAAGGAAGAAGAATGTACAAAAAGCTTATTATGAACTTGTAATGTGCTCTAGATATCATTTTTTGTTCCAAGGAGCTAGGATCATCTTGAGCCAAGATATTGAGGTTTCTGAAAGCAGCTGTTGATTTCCACAACAAATGGTGGATTTGCAATGCCAATAAATAGAGGTAATCACAAAAAACATTAGAAAATTTTGAATGGTCAAGCAACCAACTTTACAATTATTTGGGAATTATTTTCACTTGGGTTGGACTGAGCCAGATAATATTTCATAATGCAAAAAATAACTTGTTGAGGAAGGATCAGGAGTGGAAAAAAGTATATAGAAACTGTACTTTAAGTAAATTTCTATTATGTCAAAATCTTGCTCAAAAATCTACTTGAGTGAAAGTCAAGTTAAAAAATGATCAATCAATACATTTGACATTGGTATTTATTTATTGAAATGCTGGCATCCTGGTTAGTTAGCAAATGTAACAAGCTTAACACTAACTGATAAATAAAAAAATAAAACATACATGTGTGTGTGTGTGTGTGTGTGTGTGTGTGTGTGCGCGCACATGTGAAATGAAAATGCAAGGTACAAAAATGTTCGTTCTCTTGTTAAATTACTCGAGTAAGAGGCAGTGTTCAATTGAAATAATACTTGAGTAAAGTACAAATCTTAAGTAGAGAAGTGACGTGCAATTTCTTAAGTGTTTTCCATCCCTAGGAATGAGTCTGCTGAAATGGTGCCTTACTTTCAATATGCTGTTGTCATACTTTTGTGGCTTAAAAACATTCTGCGCATCTCAAAATTCGGGTCAGTAACCATGAGCTTCAGATTTGATCTAGGGACTGATATAACATCACTGTGTTGTTTGTTTTTTTTAGGAAAGTGCACCACAGTGTAGCTGATCTGCTTAAGCATATTCATTTACAGTATGAAGTATTCACATGTCAAACACATTGTATTTTTCAATATTAGTGATGAAATATAGTGGTCAGCATTGTGGAACTTGTCCTGAATGATTCAGCATAAAGTGAATAATGTATCAAATTAACCGATTTTGATTGTTTTATTATTTACAAAATATGTGAATAATAAACAGGGAATGTATATCCACTCATCCATTGTATTCTATTTTAATCAGCTGCTCCATGAATATGCTTATGACTTGGTCTGTTCATTCTGACTGAACAAGCAGCGACCTGTGTGTGTGTGTGTGTGTGTGTGTGTGTGTGTGTGTGTGTGTGTGTGTGCATGTGTTCTGCACCTGGCAGAGGGCTGGAGGCTTTGATCTTTATCTGCTCATTTGGACCTTTGTAATGGTTGCTACAATGTCTGTCTCTCTCTCTCTCTCTCTCTCTCTCTCTCTCTCTCGCTCTCACTTTCTCTCTCTCTCTCCAATGAAAGAGCCCTGGGTTTGTGATGATGAGCATTTCGAAGCAGAGGCAAATATCTGGCACAGAGAAGAAAGGAAACTGACATGAGACAGGATAAAGAATTGTTTGTGTGACAGTGCAGAGTTTGTTAAAGGTGTTGTCAGGTGAGATAGCACAGCATCACAGAAGAGACTGGCAGGGATAGGGAGGAGTACAGAGATTTGTCAGTGTCGTCTCTTTGTTTCTCTCTCTCTCACACACACACACACACACACCAATGTCTCAGTGAGATCCACTGTATCCGATTATCTGACACTAAGAGAACGGAACCTTTTTCTTTAGTTTGGTAGTGTACACTGACATGCAGGCAGTTGAATGAAATCCACAGCTCACATTAAAAATGAGAAATAACAAAACACTAATATTCAGTCCACTGAAATATATGAAGTACTGGTGGTAGAACATCAGAGTAAGAAACATTGACTTTCATCTAAGTTGGCTTGGGATGATGCCTGTATGTTGTCATAGCTGTCACAGGCTGGGCAGCAGAGCCTTCCTGCAGCATCTGTTGATAGCCATCATCCAGGCAGCATCTGCACAGGGGTCATTCCACACATCTCATTTTAATAGCTTAAGATCTGTTTCAGGAAATAAAGGATCACCTCGCCCAAGACTTCTGATTGCACCACAGAAGTGCATGGAATTTTGAGAAATATGTTATTGACAGTGTGAAAGAATGGAGTGTTTTGCCAGGCTTAATTGGCTGTTGATTAAATGTTTTTTCATACATCCGAAAACAGAGGTCATGCCATTTACCTGCAGTTAGCATATTCAAGCTATCTGACATTTCCACAGGCCTCCAAAATTTGCTTGCTGACTGTCTAAAACCACTTTCATTATTAAATTTCTTCTCATTAAGCGTAAGCAGAGAATTTGAATGTCAAATAACTGTCAGTCAGCCAGTATGATATAAAATACTCAACTGATAAAACAAGATAAAACAAAGGCAAACTGGGTAAACACAAAATGCAGTTTTTAAATGATAGTTATTTATTGAAGCAAAAAAGTTATCCAATACCAACAGGGTCTGTGTGAAAATGTATTGGCCCCATAAATACTAATTCCCCAAATCTATGAAACTGAATTCAAAATGGGATTCAGCTGGAGTATACGCAACCAGGCCTGATTACTGCAAATCCTGCTCAATCAAATCAACACTTAAATAAAACTATTTTCAACAGCATGAAGTTGGTTAAAAGGTCTTACCCAGGAACACACTATGCCATATTTGAAAGAAATTCCAGAAATAATGAGGAAAAAGGTGATTGAAATAAGTCAGTCTGGGAAGGGTTACAAAGCTATTTCAAAGACTCTGGGACTCCAAAGAACCACAGTGAGAGCCATTATCTCCACGTTATCTCCAAATGGAAAAACTCGGCACAGTAGTGAACCTTCCCAGAAGTGGCTGACCTTCCAAAATTCCTCCAAGAGCATAGCAACTACTTATCCAGCAAGGACAACATCAAAAAAACTACAGGCCTCTTTTGCAAAAATGGCATTCATGGAACAGTGGCGAGGTGAAAACCACTGCTATACAAGAAGAACATTGAGGCTCATCTGAATTTCGCCAAAATACACTGTGATGATCCTCAAAACTTTTGGGAGAATGTTCTGTGGACTGATGTGGAAGACAGGGTTCTCATTACTTCTGGTGTAAACCAAACACAGAATTCCACAAAAAGCGCATCATACCTATGGTCAAGCATGGTGGTGGAAGTGTGATGCCGTGGGGATGCTTTGTTGCTTCAAGGCCTGGGTAACTTGCAAGAATTGAGGGAAACATGAATTCTGCTCTATCCAAAAAATTCTGAAGGAGAATGTCCGGTCCATAAGTTCAGTCCGTAAATTGAAACTCAAGCACAACTGGATTATGTAGCAAGACAATGATTCAAGCATAGGCATAAGTCCTAGTCCTAGAAGTAAGTGCTCTCCAGCATTTGGTTGCAGTTATTGCTGCTAAAGGTGCCAAAAACTGATTTTAAATTTAAGGGGGCTTTTAGATTTATACATTGGTGGTAGGTGTTGAATAACTTTTTTTGCTTCAATAAAAAAAAATCTGTATTGTGTGTTTACTCAGGTTGCCTTTATTTTATGTTGTATTTAGTTTGAATCTCTAAAACTATTTAAGATATACACAAAACAGAAGAAATCAGGATGGGGCAAATATTTTTTCAAAGCATTGTATATTTTGTGAGGAGTGATCATCCATATAAGGCAAGGAGTGGTCATACATATACAGTACAAGGCGAGGAGTGGTCATCCATATACAGTGCAAGGCGAGGAGTGGTCATCCATATACAGTACAAAGAGAGGAGTCGTCATCCATATACAAGGCGAGGAGTGGTCATCCATATACAGTACAAGGCGAGGAGTGGTCATCCATATACAGTACAAGGAGAGGAGTGGTCATCCATATACAAGGCGAGGAGTGCTCATCCATATACAGTACAAGGAGAGGAGTCGTCATCCATATACAGTACAAGGAGAGGAGTGGTCATCCATATACAAGGCGAGGAGTGCTCATCCATATACAGTACAAGGAGAGGAGTCGTCATCCATATACAGTACAAGGAGAGGAGTGGTCATCCATATACAAGGCGAGGAGTGCTCATCCATATACAGTACAAGGAGAGGAGTCGTCATCCATATACAGTACAAGGAGAGGAGTGGTCATCCATATACAAGGCGAGGAGTGGTCATCCATATACAGTACAAGGAGAGGAGTGGTCATCCATATACAGTACAAGGCGAGGAGTGGTCATCCATACAGTGGTGTGAAAAAGTGTTTGCCCCATTCCTCATTTCCTGTTCCTTTGCATGTTTGTCACACTTAAGTGTTTCGGAACATCAAACCAATTTAAAC
>JAFFST010054105.1:0-16844 GCA_022414735.1 Noturus placidus
GAGGATGGTCACTACTGGAGTTCGGCCACCAGAGGCCGCCAGATCCAGCCATGGTACGGCTGGCCAACAGGAGGAATCGTGACAAGCTGCTACAGTGCCATGCAAAGTACATTATCTTTGCTTGTGCTCTGCTCATATCATGTTCATGTAAACTGGAACTCATGTAGACATTTACACACTTTGTTTTATTGATCAGCATGAGAGGATGTTACTGTCTCAGTTTCAAGCCCTTTACTGGTTTAAAATAAAAGCATTGTATGTTCATTTTTCCTCACACTGACTGTGTGAGCTAGTTTTGGCATAATTGAGAGCTGTCAGCCAATAAGACACAAATGTTTCCACATATTTTCCTGTAAACCCTGTTTGATTGGTCTTGTGTCTGTTCACCTAAGATATAAAATTAGAACACCGCTGTCTTCTTTTACTGACGTTCAGTTACGTAATGACAAACCATTCCATGTTGAGAATTATTCAGGGCTAAAGAAAAAATCTTTGGAGCTACAGCCCCTTATGCCTAGGCTAGGCTACACGTGATTTATTTTAAAAAAGCATTTTACTTAATATTGTTTTATTTGCAATAAATTTGTAATGCAAGTAATGCAATTCTTTACAGTTGCCACCAGTAACTGTAATCAAATTACATAAATTTAAAATGTAATGCGTTACATTACTGCATTATCAGAAAAGGTCATTAGATTACAGTAACGTGTTACTTTGTATACCCAACTCTGCTGAGGAACCACTCAGCAGTGAGTCCTCTGTCACTTTATTGTCCCTCAAAGACTGTCACGTGTCTTTGTATCAAAAGTACGGCATGTGAGTTTCCTGAAACTTTCCGGAATCTCTGGATTTTTTCCATAAACTCTCTCTTCTGGGTTGGGAATTTGTGCTCTAGATCACGTTGTGGTCTTGTTCCTGTAAGCAGTAGGACCACTGACCAGATGGTGTGGTCAGAAATTAACTAGTAATAAAAATCTACAAGATTATTAACACAAATTGTGCATGGAAAAGGATAAGGCTCTGTGTAGTTACATTGTATAAAATTAAGAGAGGTGTATAATAAAGTGTTCAGTAAGTTTACATGGGGTTTCAGTTTTCCAGCATCAGTGCTGTGCCTGATACTTTCATAATGACGCCATACATTTTAACATGTAACTATAATCTCATGTCAAAGGAGATGCGGAGGGTGAGGATGCTGCACCGAGAATGGCCCATCACCCAAGTAATATGAGTATAATGTACTCTCTGTCCTTGGTTGACATGGAAGAAGGAGGCTGACAAATTTTGCAGAGCAATATATGGGCTACATTTTATAATTCTATACCTACATGTAAACCCCATTGCACATTATTTGTGAAAGGTAATTGTGCCATCTACAGGATACCACATTTCCACTCTAAACACTATACACAATAGGCAATTACATCCTAACCAGTACTGTGCAGTTATAATGACATACAATATGCACTTGGTGGTCAGTTATATATGAACACCTGTACCAGTGCTTGTTAATGCAGCTAACCAATCAGCCCCATCAGCAGCAGTGTGTGGTCTTTTCCAATCTTCAATTGACAAGTTTTGGTGAGCGTTTGTCCACTCTAGCCTTAGATTCCTTTTCATGGCTGACAGGAGAAGAACCTGACGTGGTCTGCTGTTGTAGCCCATCGGCTTCAACGTTCAATGTGTTGTGCATTCTGAACTCACTCATCAACAGGACATTTCCACCTGCAGAACTGGGCCTCAGTGTGCTTTTTGTTTGTCACATCATTCTGTGTAAACTTTAGAAGTTGTTGTACATGAAAATCCCAGGAGATCAGCAGTTTCTTAAATATTCACACCGTCCCATCTTGCACTAATGACTATGCCATTGTCAAAGTCACTGAGATCATATTTTCCCTATTCTGATGTTTTATGTGAACATTAACTGAAGCTCTTGACCTCTATCTGCATGACTTATGTATAGGTATGTATAGGTATGTATAGGTGGCTCAGGTGGTAGAGCACTTTGTCCACTAATAGTAGAGTTGGAGGTTCGATTCCCTGCCCACGTGATTCCACATGCCGAAGTGTCCTTGGTCAAGACACTGAACCCCAACTTGCTCCTGATGGCAAGTTAGTGCCTTGAATGGCAGCTGTGCTGCCATCGGTGTGTGAGTGTGTGTGTGCTTGTGTGTGTGTGTCTGTGTGCTTGTGTGTGTGTGTGTGTGTGTGTGTGTGTGTGTGTGTGTGTGTGAATGGGTGAATGAGACACAGTGTAAAGCACTTTGGATAAAAGCGCAATATAAGTGCGCCATTTAGGTACAAGTGCTGTTTTAATATTATAAACTAAGTGTTGCTCAAGGTTTAAACACATCACTGGCTATGTGTCCTATACCATTTAAAAGTTAGTCTAGTTAGTAAAATTCCATAATTTAATCATTTATGATCAAATTACTTGATTTTTTTATGAAAACTATGTATTCAGTGTAATATAACTAATAAAACAAGCACTACTGTATAATAGTAATTTTATGAAAAACATATGTAATAATTTTAATTCACTCAAAACAGAATAATTGTACTGAAAGTGTGCATCCCTATACATTTACTTAAATTATGCTTAATTCCCACCTTGAATTCCTTAACCAATGACATAGATTTTTATAAATAAAATCAATGAATGAACAGCTGAGGAATTTCTTCCTCCTAAATAGGCTAGGGTGAATTATGAACAGCCACAATGCCCACAGCCAACTAAAGCAGAAATTTGGCTTGCCAGAAGTTAACCGAAACCTGCCCACATATAGATACATGCCATGCTATATCCATGCCACATGTGCTTTAAACCTCAAATGCAAAGGCGATCCAAAAGAGAAATTCCAATTTTGTAGATTTGATTAAACAAATATGATTAAGATTTTCCTCAAGTCTGTGCACCCGTGCCATAACTTGGCCAAATGTACCAAATAACAGCACCATGTGTTGCAAATATACATGCTATTTGACTTTGGTATTTAGGAGTTGATAGGCCTATTACTAGGTAAAATGATCTTGTATTTGCACTAAATATTAGGTTTTTACATGCTTAATTTTTTGGACAATAAGAGAAGGAACAGTTGAACTGTGTTGATGTTTTTATGTTGTACTAGAACATTTTCTCCCCGTGCGTCGGGGGTTTCCGCCGGGTACTCCGGTTTCCTCCTCCAGTCAAATACACGCATGGTAGGTTGATTTGGCATGTCTAAAGTGTCCCTAGTGTATGAATGGGTGTGTGAGTATGTATACTGGCAGCAGCTACACGCTGGTCCCAAGCCCAGATAAATGGGAAAGCAATGGCAAACAACCCCACTACTTCTGCCGAAATGCTTTGTGGATCACATCGATGAAATACGTGGAGAGGGTTGACCCATAAAGTGACTGAAGGTTGGTCTCGACTAATAGGTGATAGAGAGAGAGAGAGAGAGAGAGAGAGAGAGAGAGAGAGAGAGAGAGAGAGAGAACATTTTGAACCTGAAATTGCATGAAATTCTATGCACTGTGGGGTTGCAATTGATCCACATGCCTAGTGTTGCTTCTCCTTTTTAAAGTGGTTTATATGTTACTACTTTACAATATCTCATACCACTGTACAGTTTAAAGCATGCAACTGTCATTTTTAAAGCCACCAGTCGATGGCAGCAGATGTTCAATTTGCAGATGGTCGAATTTCACTTTTGTATCCATTTTGCTGGCATTAACTCATAATGTGCCGAAAGTATTGATACATAGTATAGAGTATGTACCGAGTTTGTTAGAGTAAATGTTTGTAAGATATCGTTCTTGAGGACACAGAATAATAGTTCATAAATGCTTTATTCTTAAATAAACTGAAGGAGGCGTCATCCATGTCAGGCTCATCTCTGGGGAAAGCAGCTCGGCATCACTCAACACAGAACCCTAAGAAACTGAGGACTATAACTCAGGATGTAAATCCCACAGAAATGGCTGAAGATTTAATAAGCACTTGTTCCATTTTAAAGCAGCACTATTGCATTGTGCGGTGTCGATTCATTTCATGAGTATGCTTCTTAATAGAACTCAATGAAACAACGGATTAAGCTTAGATTTGGGAGGCCACAGTCAGCCTATTTTCTGTGTGATGGCGTGCAAATCCAATGTGCAAAAGCATTTCTTTCTTTCTTTTTTTTTTTTTTTTTTTTTTACAAAAAAAGATGTGGCTTGGGCTGTCTCACATGGGTGCTCACATATTCTCTAGTGCTTTTCCCTAACAGGCATCTGTTTATTGTATTTATTTTTCACACAAGCAGCTTATATTATGCATATGAACATAGTGAGGGAAGGCTTACTAAACTTGCTTGTAAACCAGGTAACCTCATAAGAATAGGGATTAGATTATGAATGCATTGACAATGCAAATTCCCCCACTATGCCATATATGCTGTGCTGCAAATTTAAATCGGGCATAGCAATCACATCCTTATAAATATAAAACTTTCTATTCCAATGTTCTTTTGTTACTGTAAAGCTGGGGAAGCCACACCAAAGCCAGATGAGACAACAAGCATTGTAAACTAATTACCCTGTTCTTTTCTTTTCCCTCTTCCAGGGATCAATTCAGATTTGTTTCAAAGAATTTTAATTTGTCTACGTGAGAAAAAGCGAACAGGCACTTTTATACTCACCAGCCATTCATAAAAATTTACGCTTTCTGATGCTCAACATAAGTTGTATTTTAGTTTGCTATTTTTATAAGGACAAATAGATAAATACAACTACACTATATGTACTAATCAGCAGCCATAAAGGTCAGTTTGTTTCACTGGAAAATACAATATTGAGTTATATTTCAGTGAAGGATTAGCAATGTGTCTGACATAAGAAATGCCTAACCTTAGCATGCTCAGATAAAATGTTCAAGCTTGAATAATGGCCTCGTGGATGATCTGGACTTTGCTCCATTTATGATTCTCAGAGGTGATAATGTGCTCCAGATTATACTATTACTCACACACTCCATAAAACCATGAACTGATGACAAATCGTCAGCCATTCCATTTTGTAATTCTGGGCATGTTATCAGATTTTCTTTGAATCCTGTGCTGTAACTGTAACTGTTTAGTACAGGGTGACATTTTCTATAGTTTCTTTTGGGTTTTTTTTAATGCAACTTTCATTTTCAATTTCATGTTGCTACAAACCAATATGGTAACACAATCACTGGATATTTATTATTATTATTATTATTATTATTATTATTATTATTATTATTATTATTATTATTATGTAAAAATTATGTAATAAGGACGCATGGCTTGAAGCAATGAATCATACCTTAATTGACCACAGTTAGCTCCTTCTATACTTCCTTCACTTACATGTGAGAGTAATGTCTCTATGAGTTAATGGTGATAAAATGCTGCAAATTATGGTTTTCTTGTATGCAGAAACAAGAGAAGGTTTTGAGGGAGGAAGCCAAGGGATGCCGAGTAAGCTCACAGTTGTTTAGTACAGTAGAAGCAGGGATTTTAACAGAGAAACATGGAACACTGCTTTTTTTGTCTCATTTATATTACAAAGTTCATACTGTTCTGCTCAGTACATGTGGCACCTGAGTATTTAGGTTAGTGCTAAATTAAACCACATTACAAACCAAAGAAAAGAAAAGAACGATTGATATACTGAGAACCGGAAGTGACTAGAGCCCCAGCAGGTGTAGTCTGCTCAAGTCTGACCTGCCAGAGACGGAAAATGCCCCAGATGCTGGTGAGCCCTGGATGTGCAGCTGTGGCGTGACGGATGGCCATCCCATCCACTCATTTCACACAGTAGCCATCTAAAGCTGCAGTACCCTTTATCTATCTATTGGCTCAGGTTGTGTATTAGGTCATGTCATTTACTAAAGACATGGACATGCACTGACACATGGATGCCATCAATTCTCATTTCTTCCTCTGAACCGCTTCAGAAATCCGTCTGCACATAGGAAGATTTATGAAGATAAACAACATGGGTAATTTTTCTTTGTTGTTGTTTCACTCTTTTTTCCTTCCTTACTTTTATGCTGGGCCAAGACGCTTGCTTTTGAGACATCAGTCATGGTAATAGGCTACAGATCTGGTATGTGATGTACATGGTAAAAAAAGTATTTCGGTTAAATCTTGGCTTAGTTTACATGTTTCTTTCACACTTCATTAGTCAATGTTATAAGGCCTTGCTTTGTAGAGGTAGTCAATGCAGGAAACCAAAGAATCCTCAGCTGTTGGTGCAGTAAATGAGTGACAAGTTATGTTCTAAAATATTGTACCTAGTGTGCAAATCAACATTTTGAGACTTGCAATGGGGACTTTATACATTCATATTATTTCCTTACTGTATGTTTACTCAATGTTTACAGAATAAGATAATATTCCTATTACAAGTAAATCCCATCTCCATGCACTTTTTAATGACTCTTTTTTTTCCTCTTAAACCACTTCACATTATTATATTTATAACTAAAAACTTTTAATTTCAAGACAGAGGGGATAATTTGTAATGTTACCCCTAATAATAAAAAATAAAAGCTAAATGTTAATGCCCTGGTGTGAAAATACCCTCCAGCAGCAGTAAATCAAACATTAACTGTTCTTCAATCTATTATAAAGGTTTGACGAAATTAAGCCTATTATTTTGTGAAAAAAATAAAGAAAATGCACTGGATATAATTCCTTTTGCACTATAGCATCAAAAAGGTACAATTTCTTCACCAGACCGCTACTACAATCAATTATTTATACACAATATCACACTAAGAAATTAAGTGGATCACACTTAATAAATGAATAAATGTAAATGTAAGTGGGGATGAGCTTCGGCCTTTCTTCCTATGAAGAGGAGTTCTTGTGATCTGTCACTGGACATCCATGAGTGAAAAACAAATGTGCATAGCAAGTGAGGATTGGTTTTTCATTTAGGTGAACAATTGAAGAGCAGGACAGATGTTTCTCCATCTATACCCCTCACATTCCCCTGCTCTGTCCTACATATAGCATTAATCAAATGGGCTCTCCGTGTCTCCACAGACTACAGCAGTACAGTCTTCATTATTCACCAGGGCTAAATATTAAACAGTATATGTTATTTATTTACTGTATTCATATTATTGAGGTTTTGGAATCAATTTGGAAATCCATAATATTTATCAGATCCATTTGGTGCAGAATTATTTGCCAAATTTAGGTGCTAAAATAAAGCATAAACAGTGGTCAAGTGATATGAAATAGAATAATAGGAATATGATGTTAATATCATGCTAAAAGTAAACATTTTCAAGTACAATAAGACAGCGTATGTGATTTGGGATTAGTTTTTCCAAAATATAGACATTAGTGTTACAGAAAAGTGGATTTCTGTTGTCCAAATTGTATTATGTTTTCTCCACATACACCACATGAAAATGCAAACAAGCACTTTCACTGCCTCATAAAGCCATGGAATTTGGAAGTCATTGGTGGTTTCTCCATGATTTATGGTGCAACCTTACATCATATAGAGTTGCATAATGAGAAGTAGCTGGGGAATAATAAGAGTACTACAGCACACACCCTTGAATACTGGTCATTTTAAGAATACAACTTAGCAAAGCTGGTATGTTTTCTTAAGGAGCATGAAACATCATTGACATTGATTTTGTTTGTTTCAAATTTTCACAGGGTTGTGTCCTTTTTAAAAGAGCGAAAAATTGATGTTTAAGCCAATTGACCAAAGCAGACCTACATTCCTGGTCTTTCCTTCTAGCCACAGCATTACTTCGCTCTCACAGGGTGCAGAGAGGCAAGATATGTCCTCAACATGGACAGTGTGAGGCAATTTGGCAGCTGATTAATCTTTTGCCCCCCTCACTGTTTTAAATCAATCATTCTCTATACATTCTGTGGAGTACTGTCAGTCAATGTTTCTATTCACTTACTGCGGTTCAGTTGTGGTGGAGGAAAAGAGAGGAAATATCTAGAGGTCGAAGAGTAGAGTAAAAGCTAGCAGAAATGAAATGAACAGCATATTTAACTATTTAAATTTATTTAATAACATTCTTTTTCTTGTCGGAGCTTGGCTTTTACAACAACTGCTATTCAATATTATGTCAGCAGGGGGCAGCAGGATTAATTATTAGAACAGTAAAAAGTCACATTAGGCACTAGGTCTTTCTTTGTTTAAGTGTTTAGAAGGCAAGAAATAAGAGATGGATTTTTAACTACATATATTCACACAAAAATAGTGTGTAAACCAAGTGATCACAGACTTACACAAAACATGTGTTTTGTGTGTTTTTAACTGATACAGAGCCATGAGAATTTCAAAACAGTGGATAGTATACATACATGGAGTAACAAAAAAAATCATTCATGGTCTCAGAGTGCCTGGGCGAAAAAAGTGGTATTCCCAGAGAAGAGACTTTATAGAGAAACTATGTGTTGCTCTTATACTGTTAAATAAAATGCAGACTACAAGGGGTGTTTGGAGCAGAGAGTCACTGACATGCTTCCATGTCCATCTTTATGAGACAAATCCAACAGAGAAAATAGATCCTTCTGCTTATCACCAAGGCTGTGTGTGTGTGTGTGTGTGTGTGTGTGTGTGTGTGTGTGTGTTTGTGCTTGAGCCAGAGGTCGATCAGAGACATGCCACCAATTTCTAGACAGTGTAGCATTATTATAGTGATGGAGGAGGTGGAGGCAGAAGGGGGAGGTTAAGAGGATACCGCAGATTAGAAAGAGAACTGCTGCAATACACTGCTTGCTTTTGTATGCTCAGTTACCGAGGGAAAAATATGTCCTGGGGCGAACGCTTTCAGTCAAAAACAGCTTGTCCCATTATAGATACAACAACTTGTTTTCAGATGCAGTGAATGCTGAAGCGTGAGGCCATGTGAGCAAGGTCAAGTAAAATCACAAAAAACGTCATGGAGCACAAATAGAAGATGAGGGGTACATTGTGTACAAAAACAGAAATGCTGAAGGGAATTTTTAGTCACTGTGTTTAAAACTTTATTAGCAGGAGAACTTTTATATTACAGCACTTCCAGTGATTCAAGTAATACAGTAGTTTCTATGGTCCATTCCAGTATGTTCATCAATCTTTAATATATTATTTTTATTTCAACCAAAGATTCACATCTTAGAAATAGTGCAAAACAAAATCTCATAAGGGTTCAGTTGCACTGAGATATTGTGACTGTGATGGCTAGAGCATATGATTGACATAAGTTTTATAACCATTTACTGAGCCTTTGTGCCCTGTTGATTGGGATATTATAATCCTGGGGAAAAAGCACTCCCTTCGGGATATAAATGTTTCATCTTAGGATAAAGGTTAGATTAGTCAGAAGAATGTTGTCAAGTGACCCTTCTAAATAGACAGGTAGACCCAGGCTATGGTAACAAAATGCCCTCTAGAGTATAACAAAGCCAACAGCTTTTCCTTTAATTGTAGGCTCCCTAAGGTGGCACAGCATTGAAGATGTTTGGTTTATGTGGTTGTCATTGCCATGAATGATGATATAAGCCACATATTAATATCCTTGATTCTCTCTCAAATACAAGAGCTCATCTCTCACTGAAACCTCATATCACATCTCTCCCAAAACACATTATACAGAATCGTGTGCTCTTCTTCTGCCAAGCACAAGAGGTCAAAGGATCTGCAATTACAGTTATTTTCAATATAATCAGAAGATCCTGGCCTTTGATTGGACACCACCATGACACACGAAAAAATACACACTCCATATTAACCAGCTGAAACACAATGCATTAATCACAGACTGTATTAGACAGGTTAACTATGCAAATACACATTTGTGTGCCATATCTGTTTCAAAGAATGGCCTTCAAACTATGTATATTCCTTAAATACTATGGAGCATGATACTCATGTCACCTTACATAATTGCCCATTCTCTCTCTCTCTCTCTATCTCTATCTCGCTCTATCTCTCTCCTATCTTTCTCCCTGTATCCTTTGCTGGAGAACCAGCTGCCCACTGATGACATCACACTGCTTTCCAGCTGCATTTGCACAGTGACAAGAACAGATGTTGACTTTTTGGAAGCTTTCTGAGAAGCAGAATTTTCCTCCCCACCTCCAGTTGCAGGGGTCTGAAAAGCTGTTGACATCTGTTCTCAACATTTCCCGCATAATAAAGCCAACACTTCACTACAGCCACTGGGAACTACCCACCAGCAGTGACACATCGGCTGAAGGCAGATTTCTGGCAATGTGGAACTGGCAGTTAAATTTTGGATGTGTTCTCATGATGCACCCCAAAATGTATTTGGAGCGATAAGATTCAGCCTGCCAGACCAGTAGAGTAGAGTAAGTAAGTTACAAGAGCCAAACTGATATTGTCTATACTGCTTATGTGAATATGTAAACCCTGTTTTTATTATTAAAGAGCAGTAGACGAAGATTTACTCAGGTTCTTTGCTTATCATGGTTCATGTTTTTTGACCTGTCACTGGCAGAAAGAAATTACAGTATATGTATGTACACTATGTTGTCAAAATTATATTAGCTTTATCAGAACAACATCTGTGTTGCTGTTTTGATAAATATAAAATAGTTCTACAAGGATTGTTTGGATACTTTAGGAGTCTTACTACATAGCACCTTTAATATGACCTCTAAGAATTCTTGCATATCAACCTTTAAAACAAGTGAAACAAAAAAAAAAAAAAAAAAAACAAACCTAATGCTATCCAAGATTAAACTTGTAAAGGAATTTCTTGTATAAACATGTTGGTGTGTTTTCCCTTGGATTAACAGTTACCCACAATGCCATTCAACTACCTGTTGATAGTGGCACCAGTGGGATTCATGCTGCATTTGACTAATGCTTGTTACTCAGAATTTCCTACCTCCTACTAGGGAAAAGCAAAGAACACGCCTCTCGCAATTCCAATTGGAATGCATTTGACATCATTTCAACATGGCCACTCACACTGTCTAAATGTCACTTCACTTCTTTAACTGAGTTTATAGTAGTATTTACTTCAAAATCCACATAGACACATTCATCAGGTAACTCTATAACTGACCAAACTGTTGCTGTTTTGATAAAGTAAAACTACCATCAACTCATGATCATAATGTTGGCTACCTTTTTGCTAATAAAACTTCTTGTGTGAAAAAGTAAAACATTGGCATAAAACAAATTACCACAAGAATCATTGTGTGCTTAGGAGTCATAAGTACTTCACATATATAGTGCTTTCCTTTAAAGCTGCTCATCAGATTATTTGAGTGCTAGTCTATTTTATGTTGTAAATCGGTTCACAAGCAGGTTTTCTGTTTACTTCTTTTTGTACTGATTGGAACAGTAAAAGGGTTTTCAAATTATTGTTTCATTTGCTCTCCTACTAATGATATCAAATAAAGATTTATACACTATTAATACAAATAAAATATATAAATAGTTATATTGTCTGAGGATTATTCCTCTTAATACTGTGAGTAACCACTTTAGAAATACTTGGAAAGGTTGTAAATCCCCAGACTGAACTGAGTTCGAGGTTGGAGCTCCTGGATGCAGCTGTTAGTGTAACCACTCTTTAAGCACGTGGGACAAAACATTATCCATGAATGGGCACTAATTCTACTTTTCTCATTGCACAACATTCCCTATTCTGGCACAACATCACAACCTCCCATGCCTTACACACATCTGTTTAGGCCGAATGAGTTGAGGGGTGGGGGGAGAAAGGAATCTCAGCTGTTGTAGTTGTCAGAACCCTGGGAAAGTGATCTCTCTCAATGGCCTTGTAATGCCATGTTCCCCTCCCTGTCTGATGCCCTTTGAACCCCAAGGTCTACACTCTGATTATATTTTTTATGTGAGTCTTGATGAAGGAAAAAATGAAGTGTGCCACAAGGCTTAATGCACCATTTGTACAGAGGAACAAGATTCCTTAGAGTTTGATTGATGGCAAGACCTGAAGTGAGTTGTGACAGAGCTCCAACCAGATACCTTCATGTTTACAAAGCTGTTTGTTGTTATGCAAAAGGCCATTTGGAGCACAACTAGTGAAACAGTGAAGTCAGCAAGATGCAATGAATTTTACTAAAAGTAATCAAAAATATAGGACCAAGTGTATGGACTTCTACGCTGTAACTGACTTCCAAGCACTCTGTAAGGTATCACAGAATCAATTTCTAAATTTAATATGCTAGACACTGAACAGACCGAAGTCCCTCAGTTCTCTCTGAAAATGAGCACCCAAGCATCAGAAATCCCTCGGCATTCTGAATTGTTTCAAATGATCTGGTAAGACATAGCTATGTCACTGTGTGATTTCAACTTTCTTTTAAGATTATAACTGGTAACAAACTGTATGACATGATCCCAATAAAAACTTTGTCAATTTCTATAACAGAGTGTACAGTAAATTCATGGGCTAACCACGCACTCTTTGGGGGGGTCGTGACCCCCCCAATGTTGAGGAAATACCAATCTGTCCCCCCCAATATATAGGAGAAAATATTCTCTATATGTTCCGCATTAAATTACCTGCAAACGGATCTGTCTTTCCTTCATCTATTCTATTTGTTTTATTTATCTATTTATTTATTTACATTCTTTTTTAATATATTCACGTTTGTTGCGGAAAATATGCCCCCCCACCTCCAATTGTACACTTGGTTTCGCCCATACTCAACGCATGTTCGGTGATGTATTTTAGCAGCTCGGTCGGTGATGTATTTTACCAGTTTCTCCATGCTGTGGGAGCTTCTATCACTCAGAAACCACGTGATTTCAAACACGTGTTTAGCGCTTGGACCCCCCCCAATGTCCAAGCGCTTGGACCCCCCCAATGTCCATAACATGGTTACGCCCTTGAGTAAATTGTGTGCTCCATGTCAGATCATATGATGGAGATCCGATTAAAGACATCATTACACACTATTTACATCATCAATGAGCATGATCCATCTCATGCAGAAAATACCTCTATATAAACAGAAACATTCAAAGTCAGCTTGATGTAGGATGTTTTTCCATCCAGTAGCATGTTTTGATTATGTTTTTACGTTTCCAATTTTTGTATACATAGCTGTGTCATGGGTTTCACATAATATGTCATAAGTCATCCTCCTATTGGTAGCTTTTAGATGTGAATGTCATTACAGCAATGACATTTTAATGAAGCATTTTAGTCAGCTATCTTTGATCACAATGGCACTAAATGGCACAGCTGTCGGTTAACATGTTAATTTATGCGTTCTACAACCACTGATCTAAACTCATGATCAAATAAGCATTTTAAGTGCTATTTTTGTCTCTGACAAATCATACAAAATAAACCCAGCTTAGTTAGTACCAGATCTTGAATTGCCCATTTGATTGTAATGAAAGGGGAATCGTTCTACTGCTTATATAAGGCCTTGTAATCCTGCCCTAGCCCACACAATTCTATTGTAATTGCCAAACAGAGGTCTGCTCAAATACAGACATTCACTGTTCCATAGGCAAGGACATCGAAAAGAGGATTTTCTCCTAATGGGACTCTCAAGAAAGCTGAATGTGTTTAATACAGGTGTTCAGGAGAGGACACAGACTGCTGCTATACTGAGGATTAACTAGCATATTGCTCAATTATATGGTAGTCATTTTTACAGGGGAGTGGGATTTTTTGTGAGGGAAATTATGTGGGGGTGTTTTTTTTATAACATAATGGAAGTCATATTTAAAAGGCCTAACATGCCAAAGTAGAGCTTTTTGATGATTTAAATAAAGGAAGTCTGTCTGAATATCATGTAATCTGTTTTACTGAATATTCCTATAATCAGAGCTCATGAGATATTCAAAACAACACTTTCTAATTCCTTTATAGCATTTATGCAAAGCAAGAAAAGTCAATGAAAAAATTACAAGACACTAAGTAACAAGACAATCTCAGCGGATGGTCAGTATTACAAGACACATGGGATCTCTTTATGATATTTACTGTAGTAATACAAACCAATATCTAACAGAGCTCTGAGGATGGTGGACTGTCATTCCTATACTGCAGAGTCAACATACAGCAAGTTCAATGAAAGACAGTGATACTATAGGCTGCAATGTCTGAGAACTCATTGGCTCAACACACAATGTGTCGCTGCAGTCTGAAAGCAGCCACATTCATCAACAGCTTTCCTGTTAACAAAGATTCCTCAGACTGGCAAAGGCTTGCTGGCAGAACACAGCCACCTTTTATTACCATCATAATTAATGACCCGCAGTGGAGTACCTCTGAAAAGCAGCTTTTGAAGCCTGTCTCCTTATAAAGGAATTAGAGAGTCAAAATGACAGCCAAAAAGAACTCAATTAATAATAAAATGTGCCCAGCGCTGGGAAAACATGACAAGCAGGGCAGAACATTGCATTTGGCATCATATGAATTCATCAGTCAAACACTGCGACATGTTAGATAAACAAGTGCCTGATTCATGTCTGCAGCCTGATGGCTCTGATGTTACATGTGATGAAATTAGAAGGCTCTGGAAGCTGCTATCAGCATGCTCGAGGATAAACAATAACAGCTTGCAAGCACAAGGGGCCAAGGGAGAAAAAACATAGAATACCATTGAGTAGCTTTGTCTAATCATTTGTACTTCATAATCTCTTAGTTGTTCTGTACAATTAGTGCAACAAATGACTCAAACCTTTCATTTGGAGGGTTTCCACAATAAATAGAGCCAAGGTTTTTCCACATATACTGTAGAGAAATTTAATCGGTTTGTTAGTTTGTTAGATTTGTAAGTTGTCAATACAACCACTGACCATTGGGATGCCAGCTGAAATGGCAAAACAAAAAGAGCTCATTTTGTTTTCACATGTTTCACCTAGAAGGCACCTAAGAACTTTAAGGCATTCACTCTATGGGTCATGCCCTAAACCAGTAAAGGAAGCATGTTCATGATGTAGGACACGTTACAGCCAAAAACAATACTCATACAAACGAATTATTGAAAACGTAAAGCTCACAGCTCAGAAATGTTCTAACTCACATATTTCCTAATTCAGAAGAATAACAGTGGTTCAGTCCACTTCTGAATTTAAGAGGCCTGATCTGGTTGATATAATCCCTCCTGTATTGCAGCCATAACATTATGCACCATATTGCAACATTTGTACTGGCAATTCTATTATCAGATGAACTGTTCATCTGTCATAGAGGAAAAACAAGACGGACTCCTCTGTCTAAGCAGAGACAGGCCCACTGGGTGATGGATGGCTCTTACCTACAAGGAACATCTCCTCCTTGCTGAACATTATTGTGCACCTTCACCAGGTTCTACAAGAGTAACCTCACCCTTCCCAATGGCATGAGGTTAACGGTCATCTCTGAACACCTTTCCAGTCAATACTTAGGTGGTTCAGTTCCTCATGACATTGTAGAATATGTTATCCATGTGATTTTTACTACCCTTGGTGGTTATCTATTGTTAATAAAACTACAGTTAGAAATGTAACTAGGGGTATACAGTACAGAGACAACTGATGCCTAATTAAAAATGGTGAGATGCATGGAAAAATGTTCAAAATAGGACATATTTGAAATATGTGTACAGTGTGTGTTGATTCATTCATTCATATAACTTCTCTATTCAGGTAAGGGTGCCTATCCTGGGAACAGTGGGCTTGCACACACAATGGGGTACCATGAACAGAGCACCAAGAATACACACATTCACAACTAGGGGCAATTTAGCACAGTCAATCCATGTTATTGCATGTTGTTGAATAATTGGAGGAAACCTTACAACCTAAAGGAAGCCCACATGGACATGGGGTAGAACATGCAAAACTCTGTAAATCTGGGGACCCTGAAGCTGTGAGTTGCTGCCCACTGCACAACCATGCAACCCATATCTAGTGATTTATTTAAAAACATTTTTAAACTGATGACATTTGTTTGTTTATAATTACCTACAATGGTTAATACACTCTTCCCTTTCATTTAGTGTCACTGTTTATTCTCTACAAACACATTTACTCAGTCAGTCAATGCCATTTTGCATTCCACTAGTCAATGAGTAGGGCTGAATGTCATATTTGTAAATGCTGTAATTATCATTGCTAATACTAGCTAGATGGGATGATGGGATATTTTAGAAAAACTCTCAGAGTACAATCAACCTACATTACTCAGAAATGTTTCACAGGGCTGTCTGTGACAGATCTTTAAACAAATGCTCAACAAACAAATCTTATTTCACAACCTGTTAAATTATTCTGGACTTTGCACATGACAGATAAATGTGATAATTGTGATAATTAATAATGATAATTAATAATAATAATAATGATAATTGGAGGTTTTGTGGACTTACTCCTCTTAAATCTACTTCTGTATTAATGCTCTGACTGGGTTAGAGTTTCTGTTTATTTCATTTTATAAGTGTTGCTTCCTCAGCTTTACATGCTACAATGTCATATTATTTTTGTTTACGTCTTTAAAAGTTAAGGATGTTATATTTGTTATTGTGTGCAAACTGTTTATCAGACTTGAAGTCAGTAGGTTCCTTTTCTGTTACTGGAGCTTTTTGTTTTGGTAATTTTTTTGGTTAGGGTTACTCTCCGAGTTCTTTTCACATTATGGACAACTTTTTGGTTTTTGTGGGAAACACTGCTGTCTCATTTGTTTTATGGAGACTTTGGGTGTGTGTGTGTTTGGGGGATTGTGATAGTAAATAAAATTGTGAATTGGAACAGAGTAATGTTATTCATCTAAGAATCTGTTGTATTAAAGATCATAGGTTATATTGTCCTTGTGTCTTATGCCTGTTGTTGGGTTTTATAATAATTATACAACCAGCAATAGTTAGTGTAGCCATCATGTGCCGGGG
>JAFFST010054105.1:35973-73715 GCA_022414735.1 Noturus placidus
AACACACCAGCAAGTCCACCACCGAATGGCTGAAGAAAAACAAAATGAAGACTTTGGAGTGGCCTAGCCAAAGTCCTGACCTGAATCCTATTGAGATGTTGTGGTATGACCTTAAAAAGGCCGTTCATGCTCGAAAACCCTCTAATATAACTGAATTAGGACAATTCTGCAAAGATGAGTGGGCCAAAATTCCTCCAGGACGCTGTAAAAGCCTCATTGCACGTTATCGCAAACGCTTGGTTGCAGTTGTTGCTGCTAAGGGTGGCCCAACCAGTTATTAGGTTTAGGGGGCAATCACTTTTTCACACATGGCCATGATGGTTTGGATTTTTTTTCACCTTTAATAATAAACACCTTCATTTACAAATTGCATTTTGTGTTTACTTGTGTTGTCCTTGACTATTGTTTAAATTGGTTTGATGTTCCGAAACACTTAAGTGTGACAAACATGCAAAGGAACAGGAAATGAGGAAGGGGGCAAACACTTTTTCACATCACTGTATGTAAACAGCGATTACTGATCACCTTAATCCGAATAAAGTCATTCACGAAATAAACACAAATCGAATTAAGACAAGGAGTTTTCCTGTTTTAGTTGCATTATCGACATGTATTACAGACATGTACACACCTTAATCGCACTATTAACATTGTGTGGGAGTTTTCACCGCATTTTGCGACAGGACACGTGCACACACATGGCAGTGCTCAACCTTTTGACGGCAAACAAGGGAGCATAACTGCGTCTTAAACCACATACTTACCTGTTATATAGTCGGCAAAATACATGTAGGTAAGTATGCGGTTTAGGACGCAGCCCACGACTTCAAGCAGTCGATCACTTGCATGTATAGTATGACAAATAATTACCTGCACTTGAAGCTTTAAAATTAAAAAATGAACACTGTATATAGTACCATAACAAAGACGAACTGTATGTTGATATGTGAAATTCTGGAGGGAACTTCGGACGCCATGGCGTGGGGACGTAATGACGTGCCGTTAATCCATCTATGTTCTATAACATGTAAAAACTGAACATGAAAGTAATATTCTAAAAGCAACTCTTCTAAACACCTTAATCACATTATTGTCTTATTCAGAATAAGGTCAATAATCAGATTATTGGTGTCCATGTAAGCGCGTGTGTTAGAGTAAAATCTCAGAGAAGAAAGAAACACAGTTAGATACATTCAATTAACTGTTTTGTCAAGGCTGGAGGAAATTAGAATATCCATCCTCTGTCTTTCTCTAAGTCAATAATTCTTTCCTTCTCTCTTCCTCTAAATTCCCTGTCTCCCCGAGTGGTAGGGATCAGATGACAGAGATGATTTTTTTCTCCTACCCGTGTGTCATTGCGTTAATGGGCCACTGCACATTAATTGGAAGTGAAAAGGGGCATCATCCAAAAAAAAACTGTGATGGGGGCAGGGGTGATACAGGAGGAAAGGGGGAGAATGGCTGGTCTATGAAATAGACAAGAAGGAACTAAAATGAGATGAGGGGGAGGAAAAGAGGAGAGAGGCGCTGAGGGAGACTTTAATTGTTTCAAATTAGGTATGTGATTGACAGTGACAGAAAGTGGGCACTGACAAGCTGGGCCCTGATGAGAACGATTAGCATGCAGCCAAACAAGCTGTCAGTTTTAGCAACACGTTAGCTATGGGAAATACTGGGCATATGGCTCTTTTAACCCTGTGTGGTAACACAGTCTACTAACGGACTCCTTAATCCATGACTGATGATGAGGAAAGACTGGGTGGTCAAAACATAGGGCATAATTCATACCAACTAGATGTGACTAGCATTGCAGCATTTAGTGTAAACTGATTTTTATTAGATATTTTATCAGTCACATCTCTCCATAAACCAGCAAATGTTTAGCAATTAAAATTAAATTTGATCATATGTCCATATGCATAATGTGTTGTAAACAGTGTTGGTAAATTACTCAAAAAAAGTAATCCACTACAGATTACCAATTACTAATTTAAAATTGTAATCTGATTACATTACTGATTACTGCATGTAAAAAGTAATCAGATTACTAATTACTAATAACTTCAGATCAGTCTTTCACTTACTTCTAAGATTATGATTTACTTCTATGCTTGCTGGTGCTAAGCTTCTATGCTTACTAACATTGTCTTGCTGCAGAATCCAGTTGCACTTGAGTTTCAACTTACAGACTGAAGACCAGACATTCTCCTTTAGGATTTTCTGTTAGAGAGCAGAATTAATGTTTGACTCAATTCACTGAAGTATCAAAGCATCCCCACACCATCGCACTCCCACCACCATGCTTGACCATATGTATGATGTTCTTTTTGTGGAATTCTGTGTTTGGTTTACGGCAGGTGTAACAGGACCCCTGTCTGACAAACAATTCAAATTTCGACTCATCAATCCACAGAACATTCTCCCAAAAGTTTTAGGATCAAAATTCAGATGAGTCTTAATGTTCTTCAGGGTTAGCAGTGGATTTTCACTTTGCCACTCTTCCATGGATGACATTTTTACCCAGTGTCTTTCTGATAGTGGAGTCATGAACAGTGACCATTATTGATGCAAGACAGGCCTATAGGTCCTTTGATGCTGTCCTTGGCTTTTTTGAGGCTTCCTGAATGAGTAATTGCTGTGCTCTTGGAGGAATTTTAGAAGGTCGGCCACTTCTGGGAAGGTTCATTACTGTGCTGAGATTTTTCCATTTGGAGATAATGGCTCTCACTGTGGTTCTCTGGATTCCCAGAGCCTTTTAAATAGCTTTGCAACCCTTCCCAGACTAATGTATTTCACCTTCTTCCACATAATATCTGGAATTTCTCTCAATTTTGGCATAGTGTGCTACTGGGTAAGACCTTAAATGTTGATTTGATTTTAATAGGGTTTGCAGTAATCAGGCCTGGTTGCGTCTAGTCCAGCTGAACCCCATTATTAATACAGTTTCATAGATTTGGGGAATTAGTAACCACGGTGGCAAATACATTTTCATACAAATACATTTTCACACCTACCCAATTCGTATTGGTATTTGTTTTATCTTAGATTTTGTTTTAATTTCTGAAACAATTTACTGTAAGATATACACAAAATCAGAAGAAATCAGTATGGGGCAAATACTTTTTCACAGCACTGTATGCTATGTAACATATTGTATGTAAACGTATCTTTAAAGCATTATAAATGCAGGACTCATAGCAAGTGTTACGGCATATTAAAAGAAAGATCTTTTTTCCCTCAAACACAGCAAACAATGCACTGCAAACATCATCATACCAGCAACATCACTTCCTAAATATCTTAAAGTACCATGAGGCCTCTCACTAACCAAAGGTTAATGCACCCAATAGGGTTGATGTGCAGCATAAGAACGCACTGCAATCCGATTACTTTTTCCAATATGTTTGCAGCAGTGTGGGATGAATTCAGGCAGAGGAACAAACATCCCCCTCTGACCTCCAAGCCGCTTCAGTCTGTCTGCTTCACACGGCCGCCTACGCTAAATTAAACGATTGCTTAAAATGATTTCATAAGAGAGGATGGGGGGGCACGGAACGGTAACTGGCTCCAAGAATAATGCAAGGTGGAGGCAAGAGTGAGTGGGTGGTGGGCGGGTGGATAGGGGATGCAGGGGGGGGGGGGGGGGGGGGTTTGTTGGCTATAAACAGCAGGCAGCAGGCACAGTGAAGAATGTCAGGTCAAATTGTTCTTGACAGTGTTAATATCAGCACCTCATAGAGATAATTACATGTAAATAAACAGTGAAATAACTCTCAGCTGGAGACCGGGAGCGAGAGCAGAACAGTTAGCGGAGGCCAGATGGGGACTCCAGCAGTGCTTAGTGTGGCGAAAGAAAGATAGTACTGCTCGAGCATGCAGGCCATAAACCTACTGTAGCAATATACAGATAAAAAAATTACAAGTGATACAATAAACCACCAAACCTAGTGAGCAAGACTGAGATAAAGAAGAGCAGAATACTGTAGTGGAAAGTTAGTGGTTTGTAAGGTTGTAATAATAATCACAGATTCACGCCTGTCAGAATGGTATCTGGAACTAACGCATAGCATGCACACTGAACCAACCTTCCAGACATTCATATGTGTATGTCCATAATTGTTCTAAGTGCTTTCCTACTGTTCAGACACAGTGACCCTGCAAACTATCCTAACAACAAAAACATATACAATAACATTAATATATTAGTTACTGAATCTCAGTGTATTTGTACGATGATGTTAAAGGTATTCATATTTCTAGTATTACATTCTTAAAATTACTAACACATAATATCATTAACATTACATAGAGATACATTAAAATATCTCCTGAGCTTCTGTAATTAGCATAAAGCGGCCATAGATGGAATCTAGGAGGAGGAATCAATGTAGAGCACCTTTATAATTTCATATAAGTAACCTATATAGCCACATCATTTTATATTACGTATATAACTCAATAGCATAAGTCACAGGGGGAGAAAAAAACATAGGATGCATTGTTATGTAGGTAACCATTCAGGAAGACAATACTAATGGTGATCATGTGCATTTTAATAAGCAATAGCTTTGAATCTCATAGCTGCTTTAACGGATGTGATGTGTAATATGCCTCTTCTAGGATTTGGTGAAATTTATATTGACAACTTGTGTGTGATGAATTTAAATTGTATTCCCATATATTTCTTATTATTCAGTAGGCAACAGTTCACTTTCTGCAGGAAATATCTCTCACCAACACAAACACACTTGAATTTAATAGTGGTTTTATTGTCTGCAGTGTCCTTTCATCTATGCATGGGGAATAATGTACGCTCTCTCCAAGAAGAGATGGAGAGAGACAAGAGGACAATGAGAGGATGACTAGAGAAAGAGGCCAGAGGACAGACCATTGAGGTAGCATTTTTTAAAAAGTAGAAATACTGCCAAAAGGTTTGAATGGAGAAAGATGGTGATGTAGCAGGATACAAGAATTTGACTATAAAATACAACATTAGACATAAAGGACACATTCCATCACATGCATTTTTTTTTCATCAGACTTCTCGTTAGCCTATCTAACAATAAAAAGTGTCATTAAGACATAGAGAGAATTCTCATGAGAATGCTTACTATGTCTGTCAGCACACTCTGTATAATATATTGATATTGCCCTCATTCTACAGCTACAACAGATTGATCAAAGAAAAACCCATTGAAGTAATTTAGACATAAATAAACCCTTGTCCACCGTCAGAGTCCACAGTGTCATTAAAATCCCACTGCTGTGGGAGTCAGTCTGTGTGACCTGAGAACCTTACTACCTGTGATTAATATGAGCATGGATGCTACTCAGTCCCCATAAAGACTTATAGAGAAACAGTGCGTGAGGGAGAGGGAGGGCCTAAATTTGAGCAGAAAACATTCCGCCATTGGGCATGCTTTAAATTCTCTGATTTTTTTTTTGGCAGCTTCCAAGCAGGTCTCATCTCTTTTTTCCCCTAAAGCTTCTTACTTTTTAATTCTTGCCAAATTGAAACAGCATCCATATTTAAGACGAGTTTTAATTAATGAGCATTTCCTCCCTTGCGCTCATACTATGGGAGTGATGTAAATATGTGCATCTATTATGTCTTTTGAGTTGTTGATGGAAAACTGTGACAGCTTCCATGTGAGAAGTTTAAAACACCACCAACTGGAGACAAACTCACCCATTGACATGCAGGTGCACAATGTCTCTTCAGAAGAAGGACGCTACAACAGGAGCGGCCAAAACTCAATCATATTTCTTTCTATCCGTACACCCCAACCCCCACCACATAACAGTTTCCTTTCTGGCAACCCCTGTGTGGGCTTCTTAAATATAATTCATCCAGTTTAAAGTGGCAGCGGTGCTAATGGGAGAGGCGAGCGAGGTTTGAGTCCCCCTCCCTTATCTCTAGCTGACAGTTGTCAGGAATCACTGGAGAGGCCTGGGCTAGTGTGTGTGCGGCTCAGGCACAGAGGCCTGGGGATACAGATCAAAGGGAGTGCGGGTGAACGCTGCTCTGCCTCTGATCCCCCAGCGCTGAAACCCAGCCTAGGCACTCTCCTTTCCCGACATCAAATACTAGCCAGAGTTCCTTCATTCCAAAACACAAATCTTCCTACTGCAAAATTACATTCTCTTTCACCACATCCCTCCTTTCCTTCTACATCTACTGCTAGTATATATGTATGTTTATTCATTTTTTTTTTCTGTGACAGGTTGTTTTCTGTATGGTGGATATAAATGTTTCTGTGAACAAGCAGTTTAATTGCATAAAAGTGGATAACCTGCAGCATTTATTTAACACTTTATAGACGTTATATAACACCGAACCCTGAACTATTCTAATAATTTCTGCACTTTTAGAAAAAGAAAAAAAAAAGATTCCATTAAAAGTTTTAGCGGTTGAAGGTTAGAAACCAACAACAGTGGTTCTTATCAGAGAGGGTCAAAAGTGAAAACAGAAATATTATGAAAAAGACCATAGTCATAAGTACCAAGGCAGTCTCTGTGTCTTCGCGGAAAACAGAAGTGGTCAGTTCTAGTCTGGAGATTGAACTTAAAACAATTTTGAAGCAATATAGAAGAAAATATTAAGAGCAATGAAAGTGTGTGGGTTGTACCATGTTTTCCAGAAATGCAGTGAGAAAGTGCATACTTGGCAAAGGCTAAGTGCTATGTGTGAGCCGATAGCATGCACCTGTTGGTGTAGTGAGCCCAGTAGGATTAGGTTACAGCTTGGCAAACTGCCAGCTCTTTACCATGGAGCAGGCGTTTCCCTCCATTCCACCCCGCTAACAAAGTGGTCTGTCTGCACCTCAATGAGTGAGTATTGCCCATCTGCGTTTCAGCAGGACCTTCTCTGTGGCATGAATTTCTGAGCTGGGCGCTCCCACTGTTCCAGCAACCACAGGAACGAGTAAGTCAACTACTTAATAGCATGAGCCAAGTGAAGTGCCACTACAAAATTATTCTGACTGATCACCTTTATCCTATAATGAGCCATTTGTATTCTGATGGGAGTAGTCTCTTCCAGGATGACCCCACACACATTCACTGGACATGAGAGTTCACTGAACGCAACCCAATCTCAACCTAATTTCACACCTATGGAGGTTTCACAGTGCTCTCCACCACCATCTTCAAAACATCTTAGGGAAGGAAGACTTGGTGTTCATCAATCCCGTGAAGTTCTAAAGATGCCAAGGTGCATTGAAGCTGTTCTGGCGTCTCGTGGCAGCCCAAGACTTTACTAAGTGACTTAATGGGCGGCTGTGGCTCAGTCGGTAGAGCGGGTTGTCCACTGATCCACTAATCGTGGGGTTGGTGGTGCAAACCCCGGCCCGGGTGATCCCATTCCGAAGTGTCCTTGGGCAAGACACTGAACCCTAAGTTGCCCCCGATGGCAAGCTAGCACCTTGCATGGAAGCTCTGCTACCATTGGTGTATGAGTGTGCACTTGTAAGTCGCTTTAGATAAAAGCGTCTGCTAAATGAATAAATGTAAATGTAATGGCTATATGATTATTAAAAGGCACCATTTTTTTTCCTTTCATTTGTTTCTAGATCCCTAAAACACAATTTATTTAATATTAATAATAAATATTTAAATATAAATGTTAAATGCACCTATTAAAACACATCTCCTTTGAGCTTTCACAGCTTATTTGGCTTATTATCATTGTGTTTGGCTTATTAGGACTGTACAATATATAATTTTTCTATAATTACTATAATTTTAGCTTTTACAATATTGATTTAATATAAACCAACAATTTGCAAGTTAGCATTCAAGCATACCACAGTTTTGCTTTATTGTGTTTTGTGACCATCCAGATAAGTTTTCTCTATGTTCATAAGATAATAACAACAATAATAATTTATGTTAAATGAATGCTGAGCAATCATCCATTTCTTTAACTAAATCTAAACTACATCACACTGCAATCACATTGTGTTGCAATATACTTTTTTCATATTGTGCCACCCTACGATTGAATTAGTGCACTAAACTTGTGTTTGCTGAAAATGGAACTGAAAATGATGATGTAGAAAATCAGAACATACCAAAAGCCAAAATGTGTCATTTGTATAGCTAAAAAGAACAGAGTTGTTTTGGTGTTGAGAAGCACTGCTAGGTCTCATGGCATATGACTCACACTGTGATGGTAGGTTGAACTATGATGCTCCTGTCAAAAAGGACATAATTTTTCTCACAATAAGGGCCTGATGGAATTGCCACATGTGCCATGTGCAAGAGGGTGAGAGGGCAAAAAGTGGAGGAAGGTTACATTCACAGCATAGACATAGAAAGGAGACAAACCTCGAGCGTACTCAAATTCAAACTCAAAGAAGGTGAGCAAGACTAATTATTTTAACCATCATATTTATCACAATTTTATAAGTGTCAGATTTACTGAGGTAGGACATTGAATTTGAATTGCTGATTTGATTTCTGTAGCAAAAATATTAAAACAGGGATCAATGTTATATTAGGTGCAGTGATAAAATACTGATTCAGTATTTTCAGCTGCCAAATATAATTTCTTTTCTCTTGTGAAAATTTTAAAAATGGATTCTAGAGTATACATTCATCAAGAAAAATGTTCTTGCAGTAAAATTTATGTGAATGAGTGGGCAATTGCATACAAATAATTAATTGAATTTCGTTTTCAGTTCCTTATACACCATTTCCATCTTATTTTATGCTTGTTAGTCAGATCTTGCTGCTTGTGGTGGACAGAACTGCCCACTGCTTTCACGTACTTGTATATCAAGGGTGTAATTATGGTATGGACATGGGGGGGTACAACGAACTCGGCGGGAGGATATGCAAGAGAATGTAACGTTAATGGTCAAAAACTGGAACTGACGTTAGCCTAGCCTACTTCGTGGGTGTGCAGATATCAAAAGTTAATTGACGTTTTTACGAACAAACCAAGCCATGGTATGATGCCTTGTATACTAAGCTAAGGTTACCTATTTATGTGTCTAGTTACTTACTCTCTGGAAAAATGCTCGTATGTTCTGCTGCACTTTTTTACACTTGGCTGCTGTCTCCATTTCTTACAGACTGAGCTGCTAAAATATATCAACGAACTTGCGTTGAGTATGGGCGCAACCAAGTGTACAACTGGAGGGGGGGCACACACCTATTTTACTTAACAAGCGGAAATATATTAAAAAGGAATAGACATAAATAAATAGAACAGATGATGAAGAAAAGACAGATCCGTTGGCAGGGTTCATTAAATGGGGACATATAGAAAATATGTTTTACTATATATTGGATGAAAGGCAGATTGGTAATCCTCAACATTGGCAGGGACACGACCCTTGACAAAGAATGCGTGGTTACGCCCATGTTGTATATAATTTACTTTCTACTAGTGATTAGCACCAACATCATCCAGTTTTGATTATTAACCACAACCAGAGAGCTTCTTCCAAACATATATTGTTCATGGCAGTAGGAAGTAGGACACAAAGCAGAATACATGAAAAATTCGGCCATGCAAAACCACAAAAGTGGACACAGAGTAAACATCAGTTATTGCATTCAGAATAAAATGGAGATAAATCTACTGAATGTACTGGCTTCATACGTATAAAATGGCAAACACACTCTATGCACAATCAATGTAGGGACCTGCCCTCATCTCAGCCACACTGAATCGTTTGTTACACTTAATTAAAGCATCTTGACTTTCTTAAACATATATTAACTCCGGAAAATTACTTGCATACAATTAAATGAATAGGCTAATTAGTTTGGAGCGATTATTCCTTTTCTCCCTGAGCCATGGCGCTGTTCTTTCCCCTGCTTTCATTATTCAGCATCAGATTTGTTCTCTGCAGGGTATCCACTATTGTTTCAAATTCAAGCTCTAAAGTCTTTCAAAGAAAACTATTATTGCTTTTTTTAATTATGATAACACGTAATATAGAAGAAAATTAATAACAAAAATCTTATCTTCAAAACACCTAAATGGGAAAACACAAGGGACAAATCTTTTGCTATCTAAACACTACTTCTTTAGAAAGAATCTCTTTCACACCCAAGAGACACATTTAATCACAGCACAGACACGGCAGCACACAAAGCGGACTCTCTTTTATCATCACAGAGCTCTGGTAATTCCACTTGAGAAACTCCTTAACATCTGTCTATAGAGAGGAATATTTACACACTTTGGTCAATGACCCTTACTAACCTGTGGTGAGAGGCCATTGTTGACGTGGTTCATGGGGTTGCTGGATGCTGACTGGCTCATGAAAGTGTCAGTGTAGCTGGAAAAGCTATGCCGGTTGGACGAGAGGCCATAGGCGGAGCTGCTGTCACTCGAGAGGCTGCTCTGATGCATGGTGGAGGGGGGCAAAGGCTGTGGCCGGTGCAATGTGCTACTGCCATCTGCAGAAAACATTGATATCATTAGCGTCTTCCTTGCACAAATCATGCCAGACTCACATCGAGGGGTTGATTTTGGAGACCTACCCTGTGATAGCGTGGTAGTGGGGTAGCTGGGCTCAGGGAGCTGGTATGTAGGCAGAGATGGCATGCCTGTTGCTGGAAAACCTCCTGGTAACAGGTGGTTGAATGCAGCAAGCTGATTTGCTCCAGCTTGTTTGCGCCATCTGGCTCGTCTATTGCTAAACCATACCTGCAAAATAAGAATAACAAGAATAAGAACTGAGTCGCACATAAAAACCCCTGTATTCAACATTAAGCCAATATTTTAAAATTAAATCACCTCTTTTGTTATTTGTTATGTTTTTAGGTTGCACAGAAAAATATATAGTTAGGTAGTAGATGACAGGAAAAATAACTGGTGTTTAAATAAAGAATCCAAACAAATTTAACATGAATTCACAGCTTCAATGGGTCATGTTGGGAATTTAAAAAGAGAGCATTGCTAATAATCTGTCTGTGGCAAAGGGGACAAGGCCCTGCCCCTGTGTATGCAAAAGAGTGAATGGCATTGCCTTTGAGGGGCCATTCTTCAGACTTTAATACACTGGCAGTGCAGTTAATCTACTGTTGTTTTTCAAATGTGCTCAGCCATTGTGAATTGTGTTGAAAGAGGGGGACAATTGCCCCCCAATGAATTGGACACAAAGAGTGGGTGTCCCTTTTAAACAGCTCATTCAGAATGATGCTTTCAGCCAAGACATTGATCAAGGAGCTTGAGCAGATATACTGTATGTGCACACACTCTTTATCCGTTCCTAGCAGCCTGTTTGGCCCATCTTGAAGCTTTGTATGCAAAAAAAAAGCATTTTGTTCAAGTGTATTTTTGTGGGTGCACCCTTTTGTAGCAATATATTGTGTTTTAAAGGTTAAAAAAAAACAGCTGCAGCGTTTCTGAGTTCCCAAGTCATAAAGATGGATTTTCCAATCATGCAGTTTAAGCAAAATAAACTACAAATCTTTGTTAAAATCAAAACCAAAATCATACTATTTATGTTCTTTCCAGTTCCAGATTTAAACTACTCTACTGGGAGGACATCCAGGTGGATTGACCTATAATAAGCATGAGCCTAAATCCTAAAAACACCCAACTCCAGTGGCATAAATTAGTGTTATTAACCCAACAGGGAACTAATCAATGGTTATTATGTGTACTTAGGAATTATCAACCTAAATACCTTGACCACACCATAATGTCTGGACATCAGAAGAATTTCTAACCTTTCAATTTTCATTGTAATGCGTGCCTAGTAATTAATAGTCAAGTGTGTTGACTATACATTATTTTTGGTACATACCTTGCATATTGGATTTTAAAGCATATAATTATTAATATTTATTTTTTAATTTTTACATTTAATATAACTTCAAAAGTCGAATATGTAAGTACATAGTGACTAATGGGGAAAATACCATGTACAAATGCTAAAATAATGCATATTTAAACATGTATATATCTGACAGAAAAAAAGGTTGTAAGCACAGATAACAAATATTCATTAAGGGTTGTAATTATTAATATTCAATCAACATTCCCCTGAATATATTTGTAGCAGTAATGCCTGTACAGATAAAGTAGTATGGTATACATGGTGCTTTTTCACATTAGATACCACGTACCATGTACATTTTCAGCTTGCAAGGTATGTACCAAGTATTTTCCTAAATGAAGTGTGACTAATTGTCCTTCTGTGCAAACTTGAATGTCCAACATGTACCAAAAATATATATGTAATCACCACATACTGCATTTATTCATTAAATACTAGGTAGTTACTGTTCTGTAAAATTAAATGCAGCCAAATCAGAAATAGAGGGAAAGGTTAGTGATCGTCCAGTGTCTCGTTATACTGCTTTCCTTTACAGGTGTAAGCCATTACAGCACGAAAACGCTTTACACAGAGCTAACACTCCCACTTACTCAGGTTTCATTTACTACACATGTGCTGGTAAGGAGGAATCTTTGTGATACTGAGGAGAGGGCCCTGGGCATTAGGATGTACATTTCTCTGTATAAGAAGCTAGAATGACTGCCCCTGCACCTCAAAAGAAGCTGGACGGAAGTCGAATGAATGCCCCATTCTGGACCCTGATGACAAAGGCACCTTGAGCAGGGATTTTCTCTTGCTGTCTCTAATTCCCCCTCTACTTAGAGAAGGAGCACACTATGCTCGGCATGGCTAAGAAGGAGGCCCAAGCTTGAGAGTCATTTCATATTTCTCAATATTTCCCTAAGAGCTAAAGGGAGCTGTGAAGCAGGACACTTATGAAGGGATACAGCTCTGATTGGAGCTGAAGGACCTGTTATCTGTCGTCAGTGAGTATTGAGAGACTATAAGTAGAAAAATTCAATATACCTCAGTTCATTTGGCCAAGCAAAGCCGAGTGAGTGGAAAGACAAAAAGAAGGGAGGTAAATGGGAGACAAATCTGATTGTTCTGTGCATTTCTACATCAGAGATGGCAGCTGAAGCCAGCTGAGGTACGCTGGCCCAGAATAGCACCATCCACTCTCCTCCTGTATCAATCAGCCAGGTATTCCTATCAATTCTTCTCTCCATCTCACTCACAAGCCAGTGGATAGTCTTTCTAGGATTGCTATGGCACTGCAGCATGAGTGGTGGGAAGTGGGAGGTGGGCAGTGTGGAGTAAAACCTAGCTAACGTGATTGAATTTCACAGCAAAAAAGAACATAGCGGTAGTTGAGAGGCGTAGAAACGGTCCACATCAATCTCTCTGTGGCTATATGTAGTGCACTGCAGTGCTGCTGGCCTGGTCAGTACTGAGTGAATGGTAGAGAAAATGCAGATACGATAAGATATACAAAGTCTTTACACAACACTGTGATAGCATCTGATAAAAACAAACCCCTCTCCAGAGCATCTTCTACAACCACAATTATGCACAAATTACTGCACTCCTATATTACAAACAGATTAAATAATGTTTTAGTGTGCAAACAAACACACATACACACACACAGAGTTCAACTCTACCATTTATTTAAGGCTTTCCTCTGTAGGATGTTCCTATTCGCCATGACTTGTTAGGATTAAGCACAGGTCTATTGGCTCCAGATTTTCCTGGGACCAATTGTGGCTTGTGCAATATAATTCCCCAAAACAGGAGCTTACACTCATGACCTGGATGTCTTGTATCCGGAGTGGATCAAAGAGTGTCAGAACAGACAGGAGAAGTGAAAACAGCCCTGCGCCTGTCTCTGTAGAGCATATGGATTGAGCATATGGATCTACTACTCATGCCATTTTTCTAAATAAAACTTCTATCCAGGGTAATGCAATAGAAGGAAAACCAAGCATGCTTTTTGTAATAGAGGCATGAAGTACAAGCAGTTTAAGTTGCCATATATTAAAGTATACTATGCCAAAAGGTCATAAGATAAATGCTAAATTTGAAATGTAACAAAGAATATCTTTGAACATGTTTTTTCTATGTACTGTAGTGATATTCTCACCATTTTTAATAGCTACAGTATGTATAGCATCAAATAATTTGCTGTATTTAAGTATGTTTTCTACTTTACTTGAGTTTAAAATTTTTCTGTCAATTTGACTTAAATTTTACTTCACAAATTGCTACTTTTTCGCTGACACATTTCACCAGACGCTGTATATTGAAAATGTAACATTTTAATGTCTTTTAAAAACCCACAACACACTTTTTTGACAATTATTTCTGTCCAGATTACATAAAAGTTTACCTGAAATCACTGGTTCAAAAGGACTAATGGAACATTACTGCTGTTTTTTTTTTTTTTGTTTTGTTTTTGTTTTACCTCATCAGAGAAAATACCATAGATCACTGTGGTAAGAAAGTTGTTCAAATGAATATTGCTATTATTTTTGTTCTGTCAATCTCTCTTCCCATTTCTAAAATAGCTGTAAAATTCAATATTTATATATACTGTAGATGAGACATGTATTTATATCTCTGCCATATACATATAGATCCATCCATCTATCCGTCCATCCATCCATTTCTATACCACTTTTACTACACAGGGTCATAGGGAGCCTGGAGCCTATCCCAGGAAATTCTGGGCATGAGGCAGGGGACATCCTTGACTGGGTGCCAACCCATTGCAGGGCACAATTGCACACACACTCACACACCTATTCACACACAAGAGACAATTTGCAAATGCCAATAAGCCTACAACATGTCATTGGACTGGGGAGGAAACAGAAGTACCCAGAGGAAGTCTCCAAAGCACGGGGAAAACATGCAAACTCTGCACTCACAGCCTATGTATTTACCTTATACATATAAACCATACCATATTTTTCATACCCAATAGTTTTTTCATACTTACTTAAGTATGCATAATATTGCATAATATCAACTATTTAAAAACTTGTACTCAAACAGTGTATTTTTTTTTTAAATATGATACTTTTCACATATTTTATTTGAAACATTACTCTGTCATTTATTGAAGTATGACTACTGACTACTTTACATATCATTACTGTGGATGAGAATTTTTTTATTCCTCAGACTGACTGGATAACGACTTGTCACCACAGATGGATATTAGCTTAAATCTCCATCTGGTGGTAGTTGTGTAGTCATGTTTTTAGAGCAGTGAGGGGAAAGACAGGTAGTTATGTTATAAGACACAAAACCCTGTGGTTAGTCAAATATGGATCACTTCCTAATATTTGTCCTTTGGGGCTGTAAATCAGATCATGAGAAAGAAGGATGACTCAGTGACAGTGGCTGGTGATGAACACAAGATAAGAGAAGAAAACTTGAGCTAGAGGTCAAAACACTGCCAAAACACTACCCCCTCACTCTATCACTACACCATGTCTGTCTGTCTTTTTTGTAGGCTGCACCCCCTCCCTTCCAGCCTTCTCCCGCTGTCTCTCTCCCTCTGACATCTGGATACTGTGTCAGCGCAGCTGTGTTCAAGTGGGTTGACATTCAGGCCACGGGGTCTGCCAAAAGCCAAGAGGGTCAGACACCTTCCCCACTACAAAAGGAGTGATTCCAGAAGCCTGGCATCTCCATCTGAGTTTGTTCCAGCCAACAACTCAACTCATGCACACACACTCAGAGAATCACTGCTTAATCACTGCTTCTTTTTTAAAAGATGTGACTGTGGATGTTTTGTTATTTTTTCAGCTAAACGATTCTGATAAATCTGATTAAATCATAATTTCCTATATGATGATATTATTTAGACAGAACACTAAAGGCAAGTTCTTAGCACTCATGTTTGCCCACTTGTCTAATTTGCATCAGTTACCATAAAAACACAAAAGCACCACATGCTTCTTGGAGAGCATTTCAGTTACAGGAAATTTATGCCAAATTTGGCAGGGAGATCAACATGGTCTGTAATGATGCAAACTGGAACATTGTTTGGTAAAAAAATCAACTCAAACTGTTATTATTAAATCCTGTGATGAAAATATGAGGCATATAATGTATAGTACTTGGGTATAATGTAATATCACTCATTTTCTCTGAGGCCCAAGCCAGGGGCTTTGCCTAAACAAGAATTTTATTTTAATTAAAAGTGAATCCAGGCTTAGTGGTTAGCACGATCGCCTCACACCTCCAAGGTCCAGGGTTTGAGTCCCGCCGGGGCCATGTGTGTGCATGTTCTCCCTGTGCGTCGGGAGTTTCCTTCAGGTACTCCGGTTGTCTCCCCCAGTCCAAAGGCATGCACGGTAGGCTGATTGGCGTGTCTAAAGTGTCCGTAGTGTATGAATGGGTGTGTGAGTGTGTATGTGATTGTGCCCTGCGATGGACTGGCACCCTGTCCAGGGTGAACCCTGCCTTGTGCACGATGCTTCCTGGGATAGGCTCCAGGTTCCCCATGACCCTGATAAAGGAGTAAGCGGTAGAGCATGGATGGATGATGGATAAAAGTGAATCCTACCACTATGGCAACACAAACACTGGATAACACTGGAAAGAACAGTGCTCCAGGAAAGAAAAAGGTACTTTTTCATTCACAAAATATAATGAAATACATCTTTGGAGACCACAACAGAGTGTGTCATCTGTGTGAGCTATATAGAGTGGTGGCTCTGCTGGGAAATGTTGAGTTTTTAAATGGAAGTGTTCATTATTAAATCACATTTCAGTGAAATTAATAAAAGTTTATTTTTTTTGTGACTTTAAAGCCAGTTTGCACAGAAATATGGTAGCATTTTGAAACTCAGTACAGCAGTGTTTAGATCGGGTGTCTGGAGCAAACCACTAATGAATAGTGTGCCTCCTATTCATATCTGTATTTGTATCTGTTTTGAACACATTCTCTGTGAATTTCAAATAATGTAGTCATATTTATAGCTGTGCTGTTAGCCTCCATAGTATTTCGAGACATAATTCACTATTGTTTGTTATAAAAGTACAACACCCTGACTGCATATATACAATTTTCTATAATTCATTTCAAATCAAAGTTGATTTAATTCAGCTCCAGAAACTTAAACAATGTAATCAATTGTCATTTTACTGGTATGTGAGAGATGTAAAGAGACAGGAAATTCCTGAATATAAAGAGAAATAAAGTGGTTTGGAATCTATTTTGTTTGAGAAATGTAAAAAAAAAAAAAAAAAAAAAAAAGGCAAATGATTAAAAGGGACAGCTGCAGTTTAATTGCGGTATGTGATAATCACGACAGTCTGCAAAGTTCTTTCCCTACATGCTCGACATCACATAACATGAAATAAAATCCCTTTAACATCATAGTCCAGCAGTCATAGCAGATTATAGGAAATAGTGTACCACCTAATAAATTTGTCATCTTTAATTATAAACTGTGGTAGGTTGTATACTGTAACTCAAAACAGTGCTGTTTCGATACAATGCAGAACTATAGTGGTATCAAAGAAATCACACAGCTGAGGTAAGCTGCAATTTTTTCCTTTTCTTTTTTTTTTCCAAAAGCTCTTGATTGATAAATGTTGCTGGTGTAAAAGGACTTCCCAGGAGAGCACGAGGGATCCACTCTGATATGCAGCAAATTTTATAAGGAGCAGCGGTGGGCTTGAAAGTGGTGGGAAGAAACAATCTCAGCCAAGAGCTGGAGTGAGAAATCCATCAGGAATGCACTCCTTCTCGTTTCATCCCCCTCCTCTTGTCCACCACAGCTGTTGCTATAACTCTACTGTAGTTTCCCTCTTCACTGTTTCAGTTATTTATGTGAGATGGGGTTGTAGCATGGATGAGATTTAAGAGAGATCTGTTTGGTGATGGTAAATGGTTCACTTGCACCATTAGTGTTTAGTGGTAGACACACAAAGCCCTTTCATAAAACAGTGACAAGCTGTAATTGCTGTTTCTTTCTACCCAAAAATGAAGGAATGACCTATCAACTTTTTATTTCTCCTTTAGTCTCAGAGTCTCTTTTTCTGTACTAATGTTAACTGCTGTTTAACAGCATTTATTAGTGATTAAAAATGTGTGGTAATGAACAAAATGTCAGGCCATGTTTCTGTTTTCTCAGCAGGTCACTGACTGAGATACGGCTGAAAGTCCTGGTGGGTTTTTCTACTATTTGTATTATTTAAGATTAACTTCGATTTCAAGTATCAATGCCACATCTGTGCAGATTCACAAATAAAGGAACGTTTACTATGCTCTCATTGTGAGAGCCGTCTATGTTCCCCACAGACTGTTAATAAAATAGATATCAATAATTATCTGATTATCTGGTTCTGCTCACTTTACTCACATACTGAGGTTCTTGTGAGTTTATTCTTTTGACATCTTATTACACAGTGCACAAAGTGATATTCACAGGATTAGAAACTTGGAAATAGAGGTTGTGTACCTGTACTCGAGCCTCTGTGAGTTTAGTCCTCTGAGCCAGCTCCTCTCGGGTGTAGATGTCAGGGTAGTGTGTCCTTTCGAAGGCCTTCTCCAGCTCCTCCAGCTGCTCAGCAGTGAACGTAGTTCGACTGCGTCTCTGCTTCCTCTTCAGCGGAAGGTCTGGCTCCGAATCCACATCTGAGCCTTCATCTACACGATTCCCTGATATTGCCAAAAAGGAGCAGAACTGAGTCATTGTAAAGTTAAAATCAAAGTGGGAATTATAAATACTATGTAACACCCACACATAACTCAGGTTTTTTATTCATAAACAATTTCATGTCAGTTTTCACATCAGTGGGAGAAAGGAGGGAGAATGAGTGACAAGGAAATAAAAACAAAAATGGCATGACTTTCAAACAAATATGAACACACTGTTTGCTTATTTATATGAAAAAAATAAATGCAATTCTGTGGGAGGACAAATCCTAACTGGCCCTGAGGACATGATGGAGTGCTGGGGGAGTTAATCTTAGCAGACCACCTTAGCAAGCCACTATTGTTCTGCACTGAAACAAAACTGGAACTGCCTTAATATCCATAGTATTTTATTATGTTGTGTCTTTAAATCAGGTGCACAATATATCGTCACTGCTTTTAATATGCAGACAGCAGATTATCTTCGACACTACAGCTATCCATGTCAATTACAGATAACACACCATTGCTGCTCAGTGGCACAGTGCAGGAATGTTTTCAAATTACCAGAGAATTAGATTAAATTCATCACCTAATAGAGGGGAAATATGTGTAGGGGATAACTGAAGCAGGGAATGGATGCACAAAAAAATGGCCATTACTGTGTGTGGAACAATGAGTATATGTGTTTAATTTTTGCAAACGTTTTAAATTTCACAGTACGTTTATATGTTTATTCATGTAATGTATGGCAATGTAGATCATTTGTATAAAATGAAATAAAATCTAACCATATTACCCTTGTTTTTTGTTGTTGTTGTTTTAAATCTTTTTCTAAATTCTCATCAGGCTCACCAACAGTCCCCTCATACACATAAAAGATCAATCTAATTTTTGCTTTATTCCTTAAGTCACATCAAGAGACTTCACCCATTCCACATTAATGGAATGATAAAGATAGGCTCTAAGAGCTTTTCTGCCTTGAATTTATTCCTTATTTATTTCCAGTTTGGTAGCACTGGGCTGATCCTCTAAAAATCCCCCTGGCAGCATCAGGGGCCCAGTGCTGCAGATGCGGGCCTTAATCTAGGCCATGACTTCCCCACAAATTTAAGCCATTCCACATTAGGAACGGCTGAACCCTGGCTCCTCATTGGCCAGTGCTCCCAGGGACTTCCAAGCCGGCTTCCTCTGAGAAGGAGGCTGATTTTGGAGAAGGTGGAACAGGCCATGAACTGCTATATAGCAAGTGAATCTGCTACTCATCGGGTGTCCAATACTATGCCCTGAGCCTAGATCTCATCACTCACACTCTTACTCTCTCAAGATTGACACCTCCACGTTAATGACAGTTATTAGTTTTATCGCTCTTTGTGGTGGTAGTTGGTTTGGAAATGCCCAGCAGGAGGACGCTTCAAACAGAGGGCGAGATTGAGGTTTATGGGAGCTAGCTTCAGGCAATATTATTGGAGAATGATAGAGTTTAATTACTCTGGGACATGATAGCTGACATGAACTGATAGCTCTGATCCCATCTGACCTGTTCTACTCAGTGTTTGTGTCCTGGTTGGAATGACAGATCCAGTGTCAAAGATAAAAATTCGAATGAGAGCAGTGAAAACCAGCTGAAGCTGTTTAAAGCTGTTAAAGCAACCTTTTTGAAATGTACACTAAATCCAGCCCATGCAGCCTGTCACTATGAAGTGGCCTGGCTGTTCTGGGTGAATACGCTCAATAGGAATTTGTGATGTATATCAGCCCTAATGATGACAGCAGCTCATGTTCTCTTGTGCTCTGATTCAGGACATGTGCTGCCAGAGGGGACAGCAAAGAGTTGAAGGTTCAACAGTTCAGGTAAATACAAATATCACAGCAAAACAGGTGCTTATCTTATGATAGGTGAGAGTGTTATAACTGTTAATTATCAAGGAGTCAGAAAGAGTAAGTAAAATATAAAACATTAAGCCATGCACTATGACCCTCCAGTATCTTTGGTTTATAACCCTGGCTAACTCCTTATGCTCACACATGAGAACATGCTTCAGACAAATGACAAGTGATTCTTATATCTCTCTTGCTATAAAGATTTAAGCTATATACAGTGGAGTCCAAAAGTTTGAGACCACACTGAAAATCTTGGCTTTTTGAATATTCAAAATTTAACAATTAAATGTAAGCCAATTTGTGATATTGACCATGTTATCTCCTGTAACAAAAAGTAGAAAAGGTCAGAATCAAGGATCATCCGATTTTACACAAACTTGTGGATTTTATGCCCATTCTAGTGCACACTGTCATTAAATTCATGTAAATAATTTATTAGCATATATATTCATGTAAATATTTCTAAGATTCGACTTTTCACTGAAGTTGTAGCTTATAATATCGTTTGTAATGGACAAAATATAGTATTCACTTAGAAAAGAATGCAAAATGGAAGTATTTTCTCTAACGTCTCAGACTTTTGAGCTAGCTGTATATATTCTGCTATTCGTTGACATGATACTGATGCAATCAAAATAGCATTTGCCACAGATTATGGAATTCTTATGCATTCTGTTTGTTTTTTGTTTTTTATGTATGCGGAAAACATGAAAAAGTCCAAACCCAGCCTAAATAAAAGTGCATTTAAAAGAAAAAAGGTAAATGAAAGCAAAGCCTTCAAAGTGGCTCCAAATTCAGGCCAGCACCACAGTTTAATTAAACAAGGAATTAGGGGATTACATCGAGACTCTCATTACAGGCCACTTGAGGAGTCTTCTGGTGGCTGTCTTTTTGTCTCCCAGAGCTCACACTGCACAGTTCTCAACGGATTACATGTGGCCGTAGGACATGAGGCCGCATTAATTAAATCAATTCATCTGCCTTTTCTCTTTACAAAGATTCCGTTTCCCCCAAGTGCCACCTCCTCTGAAAGTCTGGGGTAAAAATATACTCATATACAAACAACGCTGTACATGTAGCAAATATCCCTTTGTTGATTTTAGGGAAGATTGCGACAAAGCACTTTGGCTATAAGTCACCATGACTATACTCAAGGCCAGAGCAGAGGTCCATAGAACACCTTCCAAAGGCACCTTCTGATCCCCAGGGGTGGCTGCAGCTTTCATTTCAGAGACAGCATGGAATTTATTTATGCTTTCCTACATGCTGTTGGATTTCAGACGGGGGGAAGAAAATCCAACAATATTCAGCCTTGCTTTGCATCACCAACCCACATACTGTAGTTATCTGGGCAGGTTCAGCTTCACTCAGAGATTGGTCCTCTTAATGTTTCTGATTGCCATTCTCAACTACCCCCTTACAAATTGCCCACCCACCCAAATACCACCCCCACAAATACCACCCCTGTTTTTTTTTCTCTGCACCAGCTGCTGAATAAATAAAAGTTGAAGAGATAAATCTAAGCAGTGCATTTCGAGAGGCCAGAAGCTTGAGAGAGAGGTGCATGCATGACTGATGAGTATGAATCCTGCCACATCTCATTCTGCCCTGGTCACAACAATTACAACGTCATTTAGCTGTCACAGCACATGAGCAACTGGGGTTGCACCACATGATAGAAAGAGAATAAGTTTGAAAGTGTGCTCCTGCTGAAGATCAACATCTCTGTTTTTTTACCCCTCCCTATAATGAAGATGGGATTATGGTAATGAAACAGATGCTGGCGCAGATATGAAGTCCGAACCTGAACCTCGTCTTTGTCTCGGGAAAGAGATCCCACAATTGGCATGCTAGGACCCTTCACACAAATGGGCCCATGGCAAATTTACAGATATGATGAATGTGCTACAGCATAAATGGAATAGAGTAAAACATATGCTGCCTAGAAGCTCGAATTTGGTATACGGTAAATTGGACAAGATATATCTGTTTTAAAATTCCAGAGTACTTCTCGAGCTGTTCATCTCTCTCTGAAATAATGAAGAACATCCTAATTATAATAAAATGGCATGTAATTCTATTGGCAAGTTCAACGGATGCTGACAAAATGTTCTTGTTCATCATGAAATGAGAGCTTAATTAGTAGTACTGAGAAGGCAATATTCCTTAAAGATCCTCCAGAGATTACAATTTTGTCAAATGCCTTATGTTAGCATGAACCTGGTTTATAATTTAAATAAGAACCTGAAAATAATTTAAAATGTGATTTTTTTACTTCCTTATCAATTGCAACAAAAAAGAAACTTCACATTAGACTCCCAAAGGACAAAATACAGTATCCTATCTAAACTGAATTATTCAGGTTGATTGCTCCTGCTTGTCAGATTTCACAGAACAATTACAGTCCATATTCAGCCTTTCAATATCAAGTAAGCCAAAAACAATTTACAAGAAAAATACATTTTAAAAAATACAGCAAGCCTTTCACTGAATTTTCACTACATAGTGTGTGTTATTGAACATCGCCAGCCCTAGGCTGTAGAGCCCGTTAAAAATGGCCGAGTCCAGGATGGTGATTAACTGCTATGGGTGAAGTGTGACTGAGGCCAAAGAGGAGTCATGACCACCCAACACAAGCTCCTCTCTTCTATCTTTCCCATCAACCGCCAGCACCAGTGAAGCAGCAGATGGGATATTCATCATCACAGCCACACTTTCTTCCTCTCAACCCTCTTTTCACTCTTGCTCTCCTGCAACCGCTCCTGCCGGCAACTAAAAGGGCCTGAGGAAATGTGGCACTCCACAGCTGCACATTCTTGAAAGGGCATTGCACTTAGCACGGTGGCAAACATTTACACATTTGTCTTCATCAGGCCTGGCAGTCTAAACAACATTATAGCCTGTGTCACACATTAGCCAGGGCACATTATTGCTCTCCTCATTTCCAACAAGCGACGATTAACAAATTAGAGCAATACATTCGGCCTGTCTTAGCCATGGAAGGTAATGAGCCATGGCATGGAGGGTCTGTCAATATACTCTATGCACTACATGGACTATTATTTACAATCCAAAGTGATTCTTCAGAAGACCACCACTGTATTTTAAAGAGCTAATTCTAATGCAATGATTTGTTAAGGAAGAAAACAGATGGGGTTTTTTTTTCATTCTGTGCAAATTCACAGCGTAGGAAAATCCATTCAAATCACACTCTGCCCTGCCTCACAATAAATGTAAATCACCACTATCCATTTCACCTTAAAAAAACCACACCAAAACTGCAAAAAATAAAAATAAAAATAACAAAAGCATTCTCATCAACCACTGTAATCCAACTCCAACCTGTCTCCAGTTTCTCTCTTGTTTTCACAGTTGTTCCAGTGTCCTCTTTATAGGTCAGTTGGAGAGCAAGGAAGAGGGAAGAAATACTGTACAAACCGGCTATTATAATCTCCTATCTCTGATGTCCATCTGCTACAGAACAGTCCGTGTGGCTTGAGGGTTGGATTTAAACCGACCTGTCAATTCTAACATCTGCGCAAAGAATTGAAATGCAGCTGCAGAAGGAGACGGAGGTGCAGACTAACTGAGGGGTTAAAAATGCACACATAATAGAAAAACACAAAACAATAAATTAGAGTCTGTCTGAAACCAAGATAGGGATTTATGCAGAAATGAGGTTTGCTGTACTTTATAAATGCTAAACAATTATGCAAATGGAAACAGTGTACAGCGAATGATTGAGTTTGTTTCATTTAAATATTTTACTTTGATTTATTTACTTGCATAAACTATATTAGTTTTAGTTGTAATTGTATTTAGTTTCATATTGTGAAACCGTATAGCAAATTTTTTAAGACATGCTGGCAAACTGCAATGCCAGTGTGTTTAGAGGTGACACTTCTTCTACCCAGTGTCCATTCCTTTCATTCCATGGGATAAAAGCACATCCTCAAAAAAAGAAGAAGTTGTATAAGAAAACAGAAAAAAAGGAAGAAAAGGGGGGAAGGTTCTATAATCTCCAGCTCCCACAACAAACAATTAGCTCTCTTTTCTTTCTGTTGCTGTGCACAAAAAAGTTTGGAGGGGAAAAGGGGAAAATGTGAAGGAGAGGTGATGGGTGATGCTCTTTTATAGGTCTTGTCATGTGCTTGAAGGCTCAGTGGTCTTTTTGTCCATTGCCTGTGTGTGTGAGCGTGCTCACCTTAAACAACAGAGAGCCTCGGGGGCCTCTGTGGCCTTTCAGGCCCAATAGAGGCAGCACCTTAGGGGACCATTTAAGCCTGAAAAGAGGGCTGAAAACCCTGCACAGCTCTGTGGGGCATCAATAAATGCTGACATATTGACTTTCTGTGCCCAAGCGCCACTGGAAAGTGCTGCCTGCATATTAATCCATTAAGGGGTTGGGGAGAGGGCCGGCACCATGGGGAGAGGGGGGGTGACCAAGGATGGTTTGTGTCTCTTAGGTTTTGAATGTCCTGGAATGTGCCAGCCGCATGTTTGGTCTACAACAACGTTAAGAAATGTGTCGTAATTTAGAAAACTTTGAGTAAAGTCGTCTGTGTCTGGCTTGAGTCATTGTAACACATAAGAGATGGATTTGTTTTGCTTTGGTTGCATAGCCTCTTGACATTTCATCACCATATTTTAAGTGCACATAAAAATGTCTGAGTGCCTTGTCCGTCCCTGCTCTGAAATTTAAATCTGTGCACTAAGAATCAAATTTCTTAATATCGCTTCAGGCCATATGAGGTGATGGTAGAATTGCCTTTTGCTTGCTACATGAAAAGTGGACTCCATTGAGAAATGCTGAGGCAGGCAACAGAAAATGGAGAATGTTGTAAGGTTTCTACCTGAAAGCATTGTTCAGACTGCAGGTGAAAAGCAGGTGTCCATTTACACCAGCCTCATTCGCTCTTTTTTAATACTGAATTCATTTCCTGGGATATGGATCTTGATAATTCAGGCCAAAAGCAATCAAAATGGAGGAACTTAATCAAATTTTTAAAAGGAGGAAGAGATTCAGAAGAAAATCAGACCTTTAAACTTGTATGCCTTAATTGAATTCCACTTTAATACATTCCTTAGAAAAGAGCTTAGAACAGCACCAAAAGAAATGTGTTCTCTGTGGAGAGGTTATAATGTATCATTTATATTATATACATTTATTTAGTATGTTTACAAATACTCCTGGACTGGATATAAGAAAATGAGTGCCAACATATTTACTTCAAACACTCTGCAGGCGACATTCCAGGGAGTTTCCTGAACCTGAAGCTTTTACGATAATCACTACAATTTTCAACTCATAATAACTATTTTTTAAAAATACATTTGTTGTGAAGACATTCTTTCTTAGAAAGTCTTTATCTACACATTCCAATAACTGCAGCATTTGTGAATTTCTCAGCGATAAACAAAAAAGTGCTGACTGTCAGCTCTACCAGTGATTTATCTTTAAGATTTAAAAATACATCTAAATATAAAGATGCATGCAAGTGGATAGCCTGAGCCTTAAATCAAAAACTTTTTTCTTTTAAATGTATAAACTGTTTTAAAGCAGATTAATAAACACAATAATGCCATTTTGTCTCAATGAACCTCCTTAGAGATTATAGTGCATTAAAGTGCGTTATTATGTTATTATTATAAAAAAAAAAATTCTTTTTTATTAAATGCATGAAACTAAGAAGAGGTTTCTGTTCAGAGATCTAAAGATCAGCATTTGAATCGAAAGTCAATATTATTATTTGGTCAATATTACTAACACAGCATACTAAATACCTATAATGTCTAAGCACTGCTATAAAACATCTGTGAAATCAAATTCAATCTTTCTTAGTCAAACACTGAATAAAAAAATTACAAGACTTACTGCTTTAATAGTAAGGGGTATTTCAGAGCAGTTATTCAAAATGGTGACAGAAATGAGGGAGAAAATCAGTGTAAAAATAGCCTGAGCCCATTTTGAAGCTGCATGGGGAGATGGGAGCAGGTCCTAAATGTCCTCCTCCTCTCACAGTGCCCAACGCTTTCACATTTTAAGATGGTGGAAAAAATCTGAGCACATTTCTGATTTGTAACACTCTAGGAACATGTTTATTGTCTTTGTGTGAGTGCACAACGTATAAATAAGACTAATGAAGAGTCTTGGGGTGAGGCTGCTGAAGAGCATAAAATGGGAAATTTTATGGCCTTAACTAGCATGGGCTGATGCTGATTTTTAAGCTATTGGACTATGGTGTTAGCTGCTAATCATAGGACTGATGCGGGACAAATGCCTCTCCACTTAATTAGTGCTAGATATTACATGGGCCATGCTTCCACTGTCATCTCAATCGAGCTGAAATTTTAGCCTTTGCAAACTGGAGGCATGCAAAGTCGAACATCTTCTTTATGATTAATTAAAAAAAAAAAAAAAAAAACATTATTGCAGAGCTACACATATTAGAGACACTTCTCATTGAGAACAGGTGTTCTTTCAGTTGTCATCTTCCATCTTTTGTAAACATTTGGCTTTGGTCTATTTTAATTTTATCCATAATGGAGCAATGATTTGCTGTTGTCATTTTAATGGAATTGTGAAAAATATATACTCATTTCTTAAAAAACAAACATTCAATTTTGCATGCACTATATGATTATGTTGGTTGTAGAAAAAGCATAGCATACAATATTTTCAGCATTTTTGTAAGATGAGAACTGTCACTTTGCAATAAATATAGCCTGAGGCCTCAAGTTAACTTGGCTCTGCTGTAATAATCATCAACATCAGCAAATTTCCACAGCTTTGGAGACTCATGCGCCCAGATGATCCAAAAGCAAACACTCTTCAATCAATATCTATTTGTCTAATCAACAAAAGTATTTTTTTAAAAACATCTTAAACAATTGTAGTTAAGTCGGGGCGGCTGTGGCTCAGTCGGTAGAGCGGGTTGTCCACTAATCGTGGGGTTGGTGGTTCAAATCCCGGCCCGGGTGATCCCATGCCGAAGTGTCCTTGGGCAAGACACTGAACCCTAAGTTGCCCCCGATGGCAAGCTAGCACCTTGCATGGCAGCTCTGCTACCATTGGTGTGTGAATATGCTCTCATTTGTAAGTCGCTTTGGATAAAAGCGTCTGCTAAATGAATAAATGTAAATGTAAATGTAAGTCACAGCTTGTATTTAGTGAGGTGTGGTTACAAGAAAAGTGTTTATGTACTGTCAGCTTATAAAACCAACACAGGGCGAGAGAATGTCAAGCGCTGTCAATGCCAATGTCAAGCACTGCCAATTTATTTTCCAAACAATCATATAAAATGAAAATAAATGGAAGTTGATTAAGTGTTTATGCAAGTTATTTAGCAAAATCTTTGAAGTTTATCCGCACAGAGGTTTACATAAAGTTATAAATGATTTGTGAAAATTACAAAAATTACATAAATATTGTTGCCTGGACACATTGTTGTGTCTAGATGTTGATACATGTAAACACCTAAATGGTGTTTGCAAAAAAAATTAATCAAATTTTAATTAGTATTGGAAAAAAATTGGTACTGAATTTTCAAAGTGTTCACATAATGTCATTTTCCATAATCTGGCCTATGTTTAATAGTTCTAATAGTTCTGCTCTTGCCATGATCACCTTGCAATTTCATCTTTGCTTTTTAAATCTGTTTACATAATATCCAAAAAAAAAGTAGCACATGTCAGGGTGAATAGATTGCCATCCCCTCCACCATGTCCGGCAGAACACAATTCGTGTGAAAGTGTGGGCTAGAAAAGTCACAAATCACAACACCCATTCTTCTTAAGCCACAGCACATTACACACACAAGGACTATTTTGTTTTTTGGTACGTTTTCTTGTTTGACCTGAAAACATGTCTTCCTAATGTTGTTGGTCAATAAAAACAAAGTGTAATTTGTAAGTCGCTCATTTGTAAGTCGCTTTGGATAAAAGCGTCTGCTAAGTGAATAAATGTAATGTAAATGTACGTGCATGCTTAATATATTGCAAAATATCTGTACACTAAAACACATATATGGTAATTGACCAATATGTCTCCTACTATTTAATTCCCACCAATAACATTATAACGACTTCCCACCTTTGTTGATTCCAAAATACATATACTTTTGCCTGAATATAATCTAAAGACATAATTAGTAATGTACACACTTTCAATTCAAAATTTCAATTTTATTTTGGTTGTTAATAATTTCCATATAGTAAAGATTACTTCAGCTTAAATTAGAACATCTAATAGTTTCACGAGAGAAGCAGCATACAAACATTTTGAAACCTTTAAACCTTTCTGCAGCAGTCAAAGAAATGCAAATCCTAACTTGCATTAAGACAACATCCAATGCTACAAAAAGCCAATTCCAAGTCACTCACTTGGAAAACAGTCTGTTTTAGGGTCTTTAAAAAAGGGTTGACCCTTTTCTTTTTGGACTTGAGATTACCATACTTCTCCCAGGCCCGTGACACCTGCTGCCCACTGTGGGCGTGCAGAACACAGACTTTTACTTCAAGCCGTCTAAAGACTACGGTTCAGCGTATTGACCAAGGGCAAGAGTGCCCAGCTTGGAGCCCTCCTACCGCAGATGTACATTAATGCAGGAAATATACTGATCCCTGCAGCCGAAAGAAAAGGCTCTCCTTTTAACATGCTGTTGTCTGACTTGATCATGTCAGTTTGATAGAGCCCATTCAAAGTTATTCATGCACCCACCTTTGAGGAACAATGGCAGCCAGTTTATAAACTGTCTCCCTGCTTGCCTAAAGGCTTTGGGGTCTTTTGTTTCACTCCTCTTAATAAACTTTTGGAGGAGTTCATCAACCTGCCTGAATGGTCAATGTGGAAAAGCCAAAAGACGCCAAACAAGAGAGTTTCCCCTTTTCTCTCTCTCTCTCTCTCTCTCTCTCTCTCTCTCATTTAGAGTGACTGTATTTGAGTCAGCTGTGGAGGCTGTTAGACAACAGAATGAACTTTGCTCAAACAAATGGTTGGGACATTGAAAGAACAAAGTGGTTTTTAGAAAAGAATAGAAGAATGTTGACTTTTTCATTCCTCTAAGCTGAAAATAAACACGACACGAATACACCAACAATAGCTTTAGCTATCATTTGCTATTGTAAGCTATTCTAAACTAAACCATTCAGTCTGGTCTTGAAAATAATCAACTGTTCAGTCGACTAACAGATTTCTTCTTTTCTACACAGACTGACATTTTAGAGAGCTAATTCAAATCCAGTTTTAAAAATGTTTATGACTGAGTAAATGTAAATGGGTTCATTTTAAAATGTGGAAGTGTTTACAGTGGATTACTACAGCCTGGTAAATTATTAACACATTTCAATATTCCTTGAGCGTTGTGTGCAGTAGTGCTAAGGAAGTGCTTGTGATGGAGGTTCCTGTTTCAATTTCCCTACACGCAGCTTTGTAAACAAAGATGATCTATTCGAAATGTACAGACTAAATGCTACTTTTCACTCAGAGACACGCTTGGGTTTTTATAGCTGCCCTGAAGCAGCGCTTCGCCTGGTCAGTCTTGTGGAAGAAGAGGCTTTTGTTAGCTGATCAGCGTCCCATCGGCTCTCCACACAAAACTCTCGGCATTTTGTCGGCGAAAATGAAAGCGGGATTAACGACTGCCTACTGAACACTCCATAGCAAAGGAGAGGGCCTCGACCCACCCCCGTCCCTCACCCTCATCCCATTAAAAAAAAAAAAAAAAAAAACCTTTCCACTTTGGTAACTCCTCTTTTTGGTATATTTGTATTCCCAAAGAGACCATTAATGCCGATAGAAAGCGAATCGAACAATAGGCTAACAAAAAAAAAAAAAATCAACAAGTTTTCCGAGTGCTGCAAAGCTGGCTTCCATCCTGTCTCTTGGCCTAATATAGACTACTGGCTAATTAACAAATTACCACCCACTCTTTTTTTTTAAGGCACCCCAATTGTCTCAGTGATGTTAAAACGACCGAATAATTAGCTGACAGCAACAATAAACCTGGTCAATTTGCTTCATTATTCCTATTGGTTGTTTTAATAGCTGTTTTCTTTACAATATCGAATATTCTCGATCTTGTTCTTGGAGCTCAGCAGAGGTGCCGAAAACAGATAGCTTTTATTTGGCTCGGGTCAGAAAGAGTTCTCTGGGATGCCAGTTTAATGGTTCCGCATCCAGCACTGAAGGTGGCTGGGCGATCAAAACCACTTTTGTGCCACTACATAGGAAGCCCGAAGGCCAACACTTTAATTGCTGTCAGCAGGAGTTTCCCTTGTCGTTTGTTCATGTTGGTCTTCTGATCTAGCAAGACGTGGTGCACAGCGCGGTGCCAGTCTGCATGAAGTGTTTCCGGCCCGTTCCTTCTGAGCCATCAGCCTTCAAAATACACTCATATCAATTACTGCACACATTCGAGCTGAAACGTTTAGTTAAATAGGCCTTGTTCATGAGTGGTCAAGTATTATTTGCTTCAAATTAAGACGCAAAATACCCGTAAACCCATGCCAAATGACTCTATTGCATTTTTTTTTTATTAATAAATAAATAAATAAATAAATAAATAAATAAATAAAATTCGATATTATATATTTTTAAACCGTTTATCTCACATAGCAAGATATATTTTAATTAATAGACGGACAGGTTTGAAGGGAGCACTGGCACCCTGTAATATGATGAACTCTCATTGTCGTGGTGTCACCACAAGTGTTCCTGATAAGCAAACAGCGCCCAAGGATCAAAAGGCTTTAAGCCTCTCGATTTCCCCCAAGCCACCTCCAACCTTCTCCACAACTTAACGTCGATTTCCGTCCCTCTCTCGTGCCTTTGAATATAAACGCATAAGGAGTTTTTTTTGCGGTAAACACAGGATCTGCCCCAGGTGAAACGGCCTGCAAACCTGGTTACAATATGTGATCCAACTTATATAGAATTGCATTATGCAATGATGAGTGGCTCTCTCGAAATTGATGTTGTTAGTTTTATTATTAACACCAGCTGCTTTCTGTAAAATGTAGACTATGAAATACATTACGCTCGTGCTCCTGGAGTGAAAGTGATCTATGTCGTCCAATAAACAGTAAAAATATTTTTTTTTTATTTGTTTTTTAAAGCAGATATTATTAATTAATGAATAAATATTTGAACTACCGGACAACATATAAAATATGAGCTGATTTATTTATTTATTTGTTTGTTTATTTTAAAAGATGGACATTTTTTTAAGCTTGCCAAGTAGGTCTATTAACCAAGCACAAATCAGCATTTTTGTCAGATGAAAAAGAATCTGAAGCTGTTTCAGGAGAATACAGAAAAATACACCGTTAGGAAAACAATAAGAGAGACTGCGTGTGTGATGTTCTCCAGGCGAACACACACAATGCTGCAACCTAAACTAAGAAGATGTTCCAGTTCACAATGATGGTCACTTTTGCTGGTTTGACTAATTTGATTCGTTCCACGATTTACGTCACTTGATTTCTCTGGATTTAGGGAGTCAGTTTTAATGCTGAGCCCCATTTCTCTGCAAAGAGCACCACTAAAATTAAACGGCATGTTGATCATTTAATATGCCAACGGTTGCGGTTCCGGTAAATCAGTTCAAATAATAGTGTTCTTTTTAACCATGATCTTTTAACTATTATTATTATTATTGTTATTGTTATTGTTATTATCTTGTTGTCGTTATTATTATTATTGTTGTTATTGTTGTTGTTGTCGTTATTATTATTATTATTATTATTATTATTATTATTGTTGTTGTTGTTGTTGTTGTTGGTTATTGTTATTGTTGTTGGTTATTGTTATTATCTTGTTGTCGTTGTCGTTGTTATTATTATTATTATTATTATTATTATTATTATTATTATTATTATTTATTATTGTTGTTGTTGTTGTTGTTGTCGTTGTTATTATTATTATTATTATTATCTTGTTGTCGTTGTCGTTATTATTATTATTACCTTGTTGTCGTTATTATTATTATTATTATTATTATTATTATTATTATTATTATTCCTGATGCTTGTTATCCTGTTTATAAATTCATTTTAGGCTGGACTATATATTTTCCAACACCAGAATTCCAGTGGGATGTGATGGGAGGCAGCGCGGTGAGGTTAATCCGAGTTTAATACACTGATGCTCAGCACAGGAGCGCGGCTCTGATGATTGTGTTATCTCTTCCCAACATTTGGGTCTCCCTCAATTTGAACCCAGCCCAGTAGCTGCGAGAAAGTGCAGATGGAGTGACTCTCTGTGCCTGAGGAAAAAGGGATATTAATAGCGAAATAACTTCCCCATACTTTCACTAAACCTCTGTCTGTCCCCATTTCGGGTAGATTTGTTTGAAGTGCTCTCCTTCTCCCTTTTTTATTTCATAAAAAATATATTTAGGAAACCTGCTGCTAGTAATTGTATATATGTTTTTCTACAAACAGGACTATTGGAGTCCTTGACTGGATACTGTCTTAATCGTACGCTTTAATTTGTTATTAATAACAACACAAATGTAAGTTTACTCGTTTACTTTTTCCACTTAATTAGGCATATTTCTTACTCTACGGCACACACAGTGAACATGGTAGCTTAAGTCATTGAACAGAGACAAGTTTTGTCTCTCCGTCGTTTGTGTAAAGATGAGGTTTTTACTCTATATCACCATAATTAATCGACTGATATTGCAGACTTCTGGCTGTCTACCGGTGTCCATATTTGTAGTCCAGTAAAGTGATAAGGATCATATTCAGATTAATGTTTCCCTGCGTAAAACTTAACAAACAAATAACCAATCAGTCGGATTTATTGTCAGAATATAGTCAACGGAATTAATTTCTTGGTACGTAATGCTGAAAACATCACATCATGCATTCTACCTATAACTGATGGTTACGAGTAGGAGTAGCAAATTTAATTCGGTTACAACGAGTAGTCGATCTGCTGTGCTATGATTAAAACGTAGGACGAAATAAGAGTGACCACTGATTACCAGTGTAGGCTTAGACTTGTTTCTCCATATGTTATGTTATGATATGTGTCTATCACTTTCCATTCCTTCCAGCATCCGGTAAAGCAATTGGAAAGTACAATAAAACAAAATAAATCAAATATCTATATGAAACCCTAACAACTACTCGAGAAGCTAAAATCTCATGAATTGGTGCCCAAGGCTAGCGTTTAGAGATGAAAGTGGAGAGAAATAAAAGGCTCAATTTAAGCTGCTTTAAACCCCTTCATCGTAACGTTTGTGCCGAGTGCTGGGGAGTGAAGGAGCTAAATACACTGCGCTCTGTGCCTGAGAGCTATTACACCCCTGCCCAGTCTCCGCACACTCACAACACAGTTTCCATTACCAGCTCTAATAAGTCTTGACGTTATTAAATGCCAGCAGGATGATAGAGTGAAACAAGACCAGAGATGAATATATTTTTTTGGAATAAAGCACTGTGTGCTGAGACTTTGCGTTCATGTGCCACCGTGACAGCTAAGCATGAGAAAATAATCTCCAGCAAATAAACTGGAGACAAACTGTTCAAAGGCCGTGGTGTTAAAACGCAAAATATATGCTAAATTAATAAGTGAATATAAATTGTAAGCCAACAATGTTTTTTTTTTTTTTTTTTTTTTTTTTTTTATAAATAATTAAATATATATAAACTCTAACGAAAAAAATAATTCTTCAAAATGAACTGGGAAATAATCGACTCGGTCATCATGTTGTGTTGATAATTACCTTACTTAATGGTATGTCAAGATACAACGCCACGTAGCCTATACCATGTATTATGAGGCAGTGAATATATTTTGTATGTAATATAATATTACCACCATCAGTAAAAAAAAAAAAAAAAAAAAAAAAAAAGTGCTGTTGTTGTTTAATAGCCTATTAATTTTTAACAAACACACTTGGCACTTGTTAATTCATGAGAAGTAGCTCTTGAGTTAAGTCGGAGATTTTACATTTACATTTACATTTATTCATTTAGCAGACGCTTTTATCCAAAAAGACTTACTAATGAGAGCACATTCACACACCAATGGTAGCAGAGCTGCATGCAAGGTGCTAGCTTGCCATCGGGGGCAACTTAGGGTTCAGTGTCTTGCCCAAGGACACTTCGGCATGGGATCACCCGGGACGGGATTCGAACCACCAACCCTACGATTAGTGGACAACCCGCTCTACCCACTGAGCCACAGCCGCCCATTTTGGGGACCGGTGAAAAAAAAATCATTTTGCGCATACCAAAGTTCTAACATGACACTGCAGCACAGGTTACCATAGTTACTGCGGGTGTCATTCTATTTTCACTTAGTCTGCTATTTATTAGGGAGGAATGGAGTTTAGGATGCAGCCTTAAATATGCAATAGACTTGAAACTCCAGCTTGGAAAACGCTGCCTTGATTGCAGGGTTACACCCAAAATGCAGCAGTTAAAGAAAACACACACACACACACACACACACACACACACACACACACACACACACACACACACACACACTAGCATCATACGCATTTTCAAGAGAGAATCAAATATTTTGCACTCTCCCAATCTTATTATTTTCCAGCAGCAGATTCCATAAAATTACAAAACTATCTATCAGTGGGGTGTATTGAATAATTCATCTCGCTTTAGTTCTTTTCTTGGTCTTTTGTTTAGAAGTTTTCTCTCCTCCTTTACGGTGTTTTGAATGTGAATGCACGGATCTAGTCCTCTTTTCCACGCCTCGCTTTTGGATCTTGCCTTTGTAACGCAGATTCTTTACTTTCAAGCCTTCAATAGGGTCGAGGCTTTTTTTTTATATATATATAAATTTTGGAGTGAAGTTCATCTTCAAGTTTCATGAATGACTGTCACCGTGAAGGCACCATTTCTGCCATCATTTGAACAGGGCAAAAAGAAAAAAAAAAAGAAAAGAAAAGAAAAGAAAAGAAAAAAACATTGCAAAGCGCGCAAACGTGCATGTCCTTAAAAATAGTATGGCAAACTAAACATATATAGCCTATATACCGGCAACTGTGATGCCTAAATAATCCTGGGAAATAGCTCAAACACGCAAGATCACATTAATACAAATCATACACGCGTAGGTCATGGCCTAAAAATGCGTTAAGGTGAGAATGAAAGTGACACATGATGGCGTGCACCAGCGCGCAAAGTGGTGAATCTACCGAGGGTAATTGAATTTGATTGCCACATCGGTCATCTGTCAGGCACCAGTTTACTACAGAGCATTTACGCAGCGCCGGAGGAGTCTGTTGTACAAACGCGGCAAGCTCTAGATACCTCCCGTCAAGGCCAATATAAATAATTAAGTAGGCCAGATCAAATGGCGCAATGACAGCTCAACAGCAGGACAACTCTGCAGCGTCGGTCAGACACCGCGCATTAACGCCAATAAGCACGCATTAACCTCATGCACTGTAGAACTCAGGTCCACTGAGAGCTAAACTAAAATAAAATCCTGCACATTGCACGCAGTGATTGGAGATGTGTCTCGAATTTTGCACTCAGAAGAGGGGAAAAAAGGATCCAAGGACAAGGTTTTTTTGTTTTGTTTTGTTTTGTTTTTTTACCTTTGTCACCGAGTATCCCATCAATGCTGTGTTTTGTTTTCTTCTCCCCACTTTCATCTTTTTTATCGCAATCCTCTTCCTCTTCTTTCCTGCCAAATCGGGCGCGAAGCACTCGGCTTATCGAGCTCACTTTTAAAAGAAATATATATATATATATATATTTAGGGACCATTATTATTATTATTGTTGTTGTTGTTGTTAATAATAATAATAATAATAATAATAATAATAATAATAATAATAATAATAATAATAATAATAATAATAATAATAATAATGAAAAACAGAATTGTTGCATTCAATATCTTGCTAAAGAGGCAGAAATATGTATTCGCTGTAGAGGTCAGAGGTGTGTGAATATGGCCATGGTATAAAAAGGGTCGCTTACCAGGTGAGGCCTCACCTGAAGGAACTGTGCTTCTGTCACACACCCCGTCCTTCAGCAGTTTGTCGCGTATTTCCCAGCTGAACATGCCGGGATTCTCGCGCTTGTACTCCTCGATTCTTTTCTCCACGTCCGGCGTTGCCACCTGCTTTTAGGATTCAATGGGAATACCAACAATCAAGAAATAAGAAGGAAGTGCAGAGAAGAGGGACATAGGAGACAAAGAATGAGTACAAAATTAGTTTCAGTGTTCCACAGTTTAAGGTTAAGAAATTGTAGAATATCTGTGTGAGATATAGGCCTATATAATTAAAAAAAAATAAATAATAATAATAATAATAATAATAATAATAATATACAACATGAATTTAGCCTTATTTCCATCCATCGCTATTGTTGGGCTATTAAAGGCCTATTATTATTTTATTATTATTATTATTATTATTATTATTATTATTATTATTATTATTATTATTATTATTATTGATGTTGTTGTTGTTGTTGGTCCCAGTGTCCAGTGATGGATGCAATAATAATGTTTTATTATAGTATATACAACAACAACAACAGTAATAATAATAATAATAATAATAATAATAATAATAATAATAATAATAATAATAATAATAATAATAGTTTTGAGCGAGCTACTTACCCTGGGTTTACTCCCCCCTATAGCTCCAGGGCGGATGGATCCTGTCTCCTGATACCTGCAGAGGATTTTGGACACGCAGCCGTGGGAGACCCGCAGCTGGCGCGAGATCACGCACGGCCGAATTCCGTGATGCGCCATTTCCACGATCTTATGTCGGATATGATTAGGCAAAGGTCTGCCGTTAATAAAAACTCCGCCAAGCTGATTCACACGCCCTTGACCCAAAGGAGTAGATACTAGGGGGGAAAGGTGTTTTAAAAAAAATAAAAATATTTTTATTAAATATAAGAATTTAGGATTAACTTGGACCGAAATTATAGTTCATAAAGAGGCAACTTTTGTCCTCTTAAAAATGTAATCTTATTAGGAACTAATATCTGAAAATAAAAGTAGGCAATAAACCAGTGGTAAATGTAGGCTAATGATTATAACAACACGTTGTGGAATTTCTTAAACATGCACAACCGCCAATTTTATAGACATCCACAATATTTCGTTTTCTAGCTAGTGCATTTCACAACATTAAATACAATACACAGTGTAAAATGCATTTTTTTTTTCTGATTTAAAGAAAATAACCTCTTTGAAACACATTAATCAAAACCAAAACATGATATCATTATGTAGGCTACTTATTCGAAATGTTTAACAATTATGATAACTGAATAAGCGAGCGTAGGCTGACTATCTAAAGCTACAATAACTACAAAAATTTCAAATAATAATAATAATAATAATAATAATAATAATAATAATACAAAATAAATAAATAAACAAA
>JAFFST010054105.1:86685-97685 GCA_022414735.1 Noturus placidus
AAACACTTAAGTGTGACAAACATGCAAAGGAACAGGAAATGAGGAAGGGGGCAAACACTTTTTCACACCACTGTAAATATTCTTCTATTTAATTATTTTAAAAAAAACAAAAAAAGTGCCATGTATGATGTTGCTTGGTTGAATAACATTTCTGGTCTGCACCATATATGATTTTTATATATAATTACATGATATCATTTACAGTGGGTTTCCATTTTACCTGTTCTTATGACATTGTTTATGAGAATCTGCATTGAAAAATGTGTTGTTCAGGTGCCCCTTTATTCCTTGCTCATCCTGAGAGATCTTGACTGACCTCTACTGACAGTCTGTATTATATATAAAAGCATGATAGTAGGTATATAATTTATGGCAGGGGTTCTCAATGTGGGGTCAGTGAAACAGCCTACGGTCCTTAATTTGTTTGTTTGTTTTTGTTTTTGTTTTTTTGCAAATCACAACCCAGCATTATCACAGTTTTAATTATTTGTTATTGAGTTCTAATAGACATTACCCTGATTTTACACTTGAATTGAATGGGTTTAAACCAATATATTAATTTAATAGAGTTGAAATAAAAATTATTCAACCCCCATTGCAAATCAGGTTTATTATCAAAATACTTTCAGTATTGAAGTTGGAATTTAGTTGGAAAATTAATCTTATCGAAATGGTGATTGACAACGTCTGACTGCAAAATTCAAATCCTGGACTTGAAATTTCATAACCAATATAATTTTTAATTTATAATTTATCTATTTTGTATAGCGCTTTTTACAATGGGACATTGTCTCAAAGCAGCTTTACAGAAATATCAATTTTACATTTACAAGTGACTTACTAATGAGAGCACATTCACACACCAATGGTAGCAGAGCTGCATGCAAGGTGCTAGCTTGCCATTGGGGGCAAGTTAGGGTTCAGTGTCTTGCCCAAGGACACTTCGGTATGGGATCACCCGGGCCGGGATTCAAACCGCCAACCCCACGGTTAGTGGATTAGTGGACAACCCGCTCTACCGACTGAGCCACAGCCGCCCTATGACTTACATGCAACTATAAATGAATGAAATATGAAGGAAAACATTTTAATCTTACTGAACTCAAGCCAAAGTACTGCGTACTATTAAATACTGTGAAAGTGCTGTAAATCTGTGTAAAGAACATCCATCCATCCATCCATCCATCCATCCATCCATCTTCAACCGCTTATTCCTTTATCAGGGTCACGGGGAACCTGGAGCCAAATCAGGGAGCATCGGGACAAGGCGGGGTACACCCTGGACAGGGTGCCAGTCCATCACAGGGCACAATCACATACACTCACACATTCATACACTACGGACACTTTAGACACGGCCTAACCAATCAGCCTAACATGCATGTCTTTGGACAGGGGGAGGAAACCGGAGTACCCGGAGGAAACCCCCGAAACACGGGGAGAACATGCAAACTCCGCACACACATGGCCCTGGCGGTACTCGAACCCCGGACCCTGGAGCCACCATGCGCCCCGTGTAAAGAACAAATTATAATAAATAAATAAATACATACATACGTACATAAATAAATAAATAAATAAAGCTCTTTCTACTTGCATTGACAACATGGGTCCTTCAAAGTTCTACAGATTTGCATTGTTAGCACAGTTTGAGGTGACTAATCAAATTGTGGTAACGGTAAGTAAACAACAGGCAGTAGCCTATAACATAAAATTAACAAATTTTAAAAAAGTTACTGAAAATACACTAAAATCGCAGGCTTTGAAGCAATACAACAGCATTTCAATCCTGTACTGCCACCTGGTGGACCGTAATGGAGGCGTTAGAGCCAAACCAAAACAAACGTTAAATCCTAAAGTTATTATTTAAAAAAAAAGTTATTTAAACACCGTCTGGAAGAATGTAACGTTCCTGTAGTATTTGATTACAATTGATTTGTTTGCTTTTATACCAGTGTAGCAGTGTTAAAGGGTCCAGAGTGGAACACAGGAATAGTTTAAGGGTCGACATGCTAGCATGACATTGTACAATGTAAAGGAAACGCGGAAACTTCCATTAACTTCATGTCTTGACTGGTAAAGATTGCATCATGTAATCATGTCAAAACATCATTTCCTCTTCAATTTGAAATAAATGGCAAAGGTGGGTCTAATGTTTATAAGGAAACCAAGATACCAAGCTCACGTGAGAAAAGGTGTTATTTGTAGATTTAGGGTTGTTTCAATACCCTGTTACATATACATATTCCTCACTACATAGCTTGCTCTTTAAAACTCCCAAAAAACAAAAAAAGCCTTGGCTAATAAGTTGGTTATAGCTGGTCTAGTTTTAGACACTTCCAACCTGCTTCTAGCCAGTCCGGTTAACCGGCATGGTTGGTCAGTCTGTTTCTAGGTGGTCAGGATGACTAGCTCGGTGGATCAGGTTAGTTCTAGCTGGTAATGATGGTTCTGGCTGGTCAGGCTGGTTCTAGCTTGTCAGGAGGATAAGCCTGGTTATCTGACCAGTTTAACACCAGCTAATCCAGGGGGAGACCACTCAAACCAGCCATCTTAGGCTTGTAAAAGGTTTCATACTTTCTTCTAGGAAGTATAATAGTTTTTCTACAGTTACCACTTTTCTGGTTTTAACAAGATGGGATATTTCTAAAAGAAGAGAGATCTGTAGTACCTTTAGCCTTTGTTTTTCAAATCAGGTTAGTGACTCATAGCAAAACATTGTTTAGAAGTGGCCACTGGCTAATGGATAAACATATGGATTGGAGCAATGGAACTGAAATTAGTACAGCATGTGTGAAAGACACCACATCTTTGTGACATTTGTCACTTTGGCGTGCTGGAAGTCAGAGGAAGTGAGTCAGGCAAGAGCCAGGGGTTTACAATCTGTTCATTATGACTTCTCGGAGCAAACAACAGAGAGATAACGCCACACTGCATTGGTAACAGCGGATATGACCTCTAAATACATCCTATAAACTGATAAGATATTGTGAGAACTCTTCCATGAACTTCACACGAAAGGTCAAAGCACAACATGTCTCTGTGGACAAAAACAAGGATCCAGGAAGCGGTGATCTCCAAATATTTGGATTGTAAGCGGTTATAATGGTGTTGCACTGTTCTCAAACATGCTAAAATTTTGAACAGCAAAATGGCCACTGTAATGTGTCAGTACAGAATAGAACAAGGTTAGTCATGTTATCATTATAATATAGAATATCATTATATTCTGTTTACTATGCTCTTAGAAAAGGCTTCCTCAAGGGTTCCTTAATGGTGTCATGGCTTCATATGCATGTGTGTATATTTTGTGATATAATCTTGCTTCACTTTTACTAAAACTTCAAAATGGGTCATTTAGACCTGAACAGAACAAAGTATCTCGCTTAGATTAACCAAACACTATCTAACTTAGTGAACGTGAAAAGTATATAAATAATACATGAGACATCATAACTTGATCTCATTTACTGATAAATAAGTCACTTTATTTCTTTAAATAGATCATAGATGTAATGTGAAAAACTACAAATACTGCACGTAAAGACAAGTGCAATGCAGTGCAACAACAGCAATAACAGTTAACGATCACGAGCCTTCATATGTGAATAAATAAGCCATGGATAAATACATTTTCACCTTCTGTTATGAGGAAGATGGCCAAAATGGACAGATTAAAAAAAATTATAAATCATGTAAACAGATGTGGTGCCACATGACCGACTTAATCATTTGAGAATTAACTACGAAATAAGCAACAGTAGATGGGTGGATAAATACATGACATGTACGTATTAAAGTACAGGTTGTGTCAGAGTAATACCGAACATTGACCTTTTCTCATTTGGCTCAAACAGTCACACTAAGAGTTTAACAATCATTGCTTAGCTGCACAAACAAATAAATGTAAGGATTCAGATTTTATAATTGTTTCTTTTAGCATAATCAGAAATTCTAACTGTAATAGTAAGCAACTAAACAAGCTTTCTGTTAAAAGGACATTAATCCAGAAATTAGCTCAATATTTCAGAGGCATTCTTTTTAGTAATAAGTTGAGTCATTTCATTAATAAACTGGTTTTACATATCCTTAAACAGTTTAATATGTAAAAAAAATAAAAATAAAATAAGCTCCCACTGAACATACTGTAGAACATGAGTTATCAGTTGATGAGTGCAAATACTAGATGAATTATCAGCAACACAAACAACTGGGGATATAATACATGTAGTGCAGAATGATAAAAATGGCACTTATAATGCTCTTAATGCTCAGTGTTAATGATATGACAAAGATATGATCAGGGCTGCTCAACTCCACTCCAAAAGGCAGTTTGGCAAGTTCTCTGCTCGAACACACTACTGAAGCTAGTAATTAACTGGTGAATTACATATGTATGAGCAAAAAGAATAACCAGAATGTGCTGGAATCCAGTCCTTTTAGAATAAGACCAGCTTATACTAATCAGCGGTACATGTAAACCATCAAAGAACAAAAGATGTTAAATGTTTTAAAAAAAAAATAAAATAAAAAAGGAATACTGGAATCAGGCGAAATAAAATAACAATGTAAATCATAATGACGCTGCATGATCAAAAAATGTTGTTTTTTTTATTTATTTTTTTTTTATAAACAGCTCCACTATGTCCAGCATTTATGACCTGGCCACATTTCAGTACTCTGGGTTCAAGTTGAGGTGGTACTGCATAGGAATGAATAAATCTATAAGCACCTGAATACTGCAAGTAAGTACAGTTGTAGTTAGCCAAACAACCCTGCTTCTACTCAACATCCACTTTGCACAGCTTCGGAATCAGACTCCTTGAAAAATCTTCCAAATCGGTCCAGGTATCCTGGCCTCTGTGGAAGAAGAAAGTAATGTGTAGCACTGGCCTTCTTTCCATCTTCCATGATGGGCAGTATACATGGTGTATATGAAGCAGGCAATTCTTCACACTTTGGCTTGCCCTGGGTTTTACTCACGTACTTGGGATTGGGGGCGAAGCTTTGTGTAGGAGGCATCACTCCATTGACGTAAATGGGAAGGCTTTTAGGACTAGGACTGCGTGGGGCCATGTAGTACATTGGCCGCCTGGGTGGGATTTCGGGAGGCTCTTCAATGCCTTGATGGTCAGCACTCTTTTGAGGACGGGATGGAATGGGAGCTCGAGGAGGGACCTTGGGCTTCTCCTGCGCAAGGATATTTCGGATGTTAGTAGGTTTAAAAGACGCCGCAGGTCCTGAGTTAGAGCGGCGCAGCTTGCGCTGGGGCTTTTCTTGTTTAAGGCTGTCCCTTTCTCTAAGCACAACTTGTTCCCTATCACACTTCTGTTCAATCATATTATCCTGCATAGCATCACAGTACGCATAGTTGATCTGGCCGCAACCGCGGAAACTCCGCCTAGTCTGCGCTGTGTATTGGAAAGCTAATGTTTTAGAGGCACATTCTGGTATCAGTAGCTGGCTCTCGCTGGTGCTGGAGAAGAACTCCACTTCGCTGTCTGCTGCTTCATCAGAAGACATATCCCCCATGTCCGGGAGAGGAGGAAGAGGTTTAGAGATCCTCTTGGGAGAATATGGGAGCGCTTGTTCATAGACAGAGAGTTTCTTGAAGGACGGAACGACTTGGTCTCCTTCAGGTGAGCTGTGCAGGGAGGAGAGGAGGAGCTGTGCAGGATCAACAGGCTTTAAAGACTGACAGTGGAGGCTAGAGTTGTAGGAGCCAAACATCTTCCCTGGAAGAAGTGGGGAAAAAAGTGCATGCATTTGGAATCATTTGTGGCCTGTACAAGTTATATTTACAACAGGCAAACATACATTGTAAGATAAGAGAGCTCAAAAGTCTCCAACCACTGGTGATAACCGTTTTTCCTTCAGCAGTAAAGCTGATAGAGAGCATTACTGAGTGGATAAGTGTAATTAAATATAGGTTATTTATAGAGATGCACCAATGTATCAGCCAATAATTGGCAGCAGCCAATAAAGGCAATTTTTCTTAGCAGAAGCAGTGCATTTTTTTTCGGTATGCATGCCCAAGAGGGTTAAGGCAGTGCTTGAAAATAATGGTGGCCACAAAAAATATTTACACTTTGGGCCCAATTTGGACATTTTGGACGTTAATATTATATATTACCAGTTTGATGTTCAGTGATGAAGTATTAATTATAATAATAATAATTTATCAATTTGTATAGCGCTTTTTACAATGGTACATTGTCTCAAAGCAGCTTTACAGAAATATCATTTTTACATTTACAAGCGACTTACTAATGAGAGCACATTCACACACCAATGGTAGCAGAGCTGCCATGCAAGGTGCTAGCTTGCCATTGGGGGCAACTTAGGGTTCAGTGTCTTGCCCAAGGACACTTCGGCATGGGATCACCCGGGCCGGGATTCAAACCACCAACCCCACGGTTAGTGGATTAGTGGACAACCCGCTCTACCGACTGAGCCACAGCCGCCCTATAAATGCTTTTGTTTGTGATGAGTGAATGTGAAGCCTAACAGGAGTGATTTTTTTAGCATTCACTCAATGTTAATATGAATTAATAACATTCAATAAGTTATGAAATCTTAATTTAATCTTCAGAATTTGAGGAACATGTTTTCTGTATATGAGACCAGTTACTGTGAAACAACTTGTTGAAATGGAGAGAATAAACTTTTTATTTGCATTTCCTTCAGAATTGTTGAATTAATTATTATTAATTTAAAAGAAGGTATAAAAGAGAGAAACACCAAACTATCGGTATCTGAATCGGCCAATATCACTGAATAATCGGCTATCGGTATCGGCTGAGAAATTTAGGATCAGTGCATCTCCAGTTACTTAGTCATTTAAGAATTCACACAGAATTTTCTTCAGTACTATAAAACTGCTGCAATCCCACTTGCTTCGTTTACATTATAAAACATTTTTTTATACTTAAAAAAAAAAAAAAAAAAAGTAAATACCCATGTACAAATAAAAATACCTATACAATACATTTCATTACCTTAGTGAAAAAGGAGTCTTGTTTGAGAAACAATTTATAAGCTAGTAATACTTTGTAACAAACAATGAAACAAAACAAACAAAAAAAAATTATACAAATGGTCTCAAATTTTTGGTTCGTACTGTGCACCTTATAAAAGCTTTAATCTTAATGGGAGAGAAAAATGCAGAATCAACGCAATGCTTATCAGCCAAGAAGGTGACAATCTGGCTTCCCAAAGCCCTCGGAATTTCCTGAAAAACAACCACCTCAGAGGCAGAGAACACACAGTGACCAGACGGTCTTCCTTCCCTGCTGGTACATTTCAGAGTCATTCACTTACTTTCAAATCCCACAGAGGTCAAGCCTTGCTGATGTGTTTTCACTGTGTAGTCAGCTCCAAAAGAAAAGCACATGCTGTAACACAAACAGAAGAGAAGTCCTTCAGTACAAACCGGCCAAAACTTTGTACATTTTGCAATACAGCAAAGCTATGCAAATACATCTCAATCATGCCTTTAATGGCTTGCTAATATGTCAACAGCTCAATAGAGAATAAACAAAAACCCTATTTTCATGGCACAGTCCAATGGAATAAAGCTTCTATACAATTTGATGTTTTTTTGTCTTTTTTTTTTTTTGGTAAACATAACAGTATTATATGGCATATAGCCATGTGCCTGTGTTAGTGCTCACCTGTTAATATCATCATACTGGTCCCAGTATGGCTGGGATGAAGCCATACCTTGGTGAAAGAAAAAAAAAAAATGAAGAGATATTTCACATTATCTCAGTCATGGGGAATTCATAATCCATCAGCCTCCATGTTCCATGCAAACCAAGATACCATTTGATTCAGTGCTCTGAAAGCATAAGAAATTGAAATGTCATAATTTCTTTTCATACACCAAAGCATGTTCAAAGTGTTCATTGTTGGGGATGCTAGCAATGCTTTAATTTGTAGCTCCTTTTATGTATATCAAACTGAGGAATGCTGTTTGAAGTGTGGTCATTTTTCACCACCCACTTCACCAGTAGGCATGGCCTCTGAAGCCTTTCTCCTCCCTCCTTCAGTTAATTACAGAGCAGCACACTGCCTTAATCAGCTCTGCAGACTCAAATCCTATATTCCCTCAGCCTGGAAAGAATGCATAGTGGTCTCTAATGCTGCTGCTGCTACTACTACTACTGCAACAACCACTACTACTACTAACTCAACCATTACTATTACTACTACTGCTACCACTACCATTACTACTACTACTACTACTGGGCGGCTGTGGCTCAGTCGGTAGAGCGGGTTGTCCACTAATCGTGGGGTTGGTGGTTCGAATCCCGGCCCGGGTGATCCCATGCCGAAGTGTCCTTGGGCAAGACACTGAACCCTAAGTTGCCCCCAATGGCAAGCTAGCACCTTGCATGCAGCTCTGCTCCCATTGGTGTGTGAGTGTGTCTCATTTGTAAGTCGCTTTGGATAAAAGCGTCTGCTAAATGAATAAACGTAAATGTACTAGTACCACTACCACCACTACTACTACTACTACTACTGGTGCTACTACTACCACTACTAAGACTATTACTAGAGATGGTGGCTGTCTCTAAACAAAGAGTTATACATTAAATAATCTGACATGGTTGTTAATAATAAAAAAAAATAATAAATAAACACTTTTTCTACAGATTAGATCTAGGAAATGTAAATGAACCAATATTAATATAAATATATTATAATTATATTAAGATCAGTGTTTCAGATGACAAACCTTTTTTCCCAATACAACAAAGTTCTTGTAATTATTCAAATCCTGTCACCCTTACTGAAGGAATGAAGTTTCTCATAAACAAACAAAAGACCCATACATAGCTTAATTTATGTCTGTAGGAATACCAAACACCTCAGTCAGCCAAGGCGCCATGACATAAGTGCTTTAAAACACAATAACTTGTCTGTATATAAAATAAATAAAAACCCTAACCCATTCAGGAAAAGCAGTGCTGGCATTCTCAAGTGAAATGCGAAGTAAAAATCAATGGAATACCAGGTAGGCCACGATATGAAACTTATCACATGCTTTGCTTCAGGCTGAACTGGGCTGAGGCTACTATCGTTAATTCTCCCACCGCGCATGTACATGAATAGAGCTGCTTCAGTGCCTGAATAGTGCTTTGTGTGTTCATGATTGTGACCAGGATGGATTCATTCATGAGGTCAGGTTTCTATGCAACACGCAGGAGCGACATATGAATGCATTAATACTTGTCCATTATTATAGCCATCCCATGCTAAAACAAACACTGCGCAAGGCCGTGTGACTCGGCACTATGGCACAACATGGGCATGTATTGGGTTATAGGGCCTTACTGCAAATTTTTTTTTATCACAGATAGTACTTTTACTGTGTTCAACCCTGAATGACTTGCAAGTCAATAATTTGTAATTAACATGTGATATTTAGTAGTGCAGTATGTTTATTTTAGATTTGAACACAATGCTGACTTTTTTTTGGGGGGGGGGGGGTTCAATTCATCAACATCACTTTGGTGATTTATTCTCCTTACCCGTAGTGTTGTTCGACGGCCTTCTGAAAGTGGTGTGAGTAGGAATTAATTTCTATCTAAAGACACTGCTGCAGCAGTGCTTTAGCCTCTCCAACTCTCTCACCTCTTCATCTGTCTCAAACACGAAGCGTTCCAAACCTTATTGCAACTTTCATGCTAATACCACTGTCTTCCTTCAGCATAGCCATGCTGGTCACCTCGTAGATCGCCAACTCGTCAAGCTTCTACTGTAAATCAGCACAATTGGGTCATATAGCTGTACTACATTCTTCTGTGTTCAATTTCTCATTAATATGACTCTGCAACCTGGTGAGTGAGAAAAGCAGCTCTTGCTCTTTTGGTTTTAGGAGCCAACAGCGAAACCTGACTGTTATCCCTCATGTTTGATAATGTTTAATATTTTGCTGTTATTAAACATCATTGTAACTGCACTAGAAATGTCCCACTGTGATGTAATCACGGCACACAACCTCAAACATGTCACTGGAATAACAAAAATATAGCGTCAATCAACACAAGAATTGCTAAACACATTATATTTCAATATAATCATATTTAATATGTTTCAGGCTGACATTTTCCTTTAAAGTTACATAATATCCCAATACCAATATCTTATATGATCCAAAAACTAAGCAAACAGCAGTCATTTTACTTAAACGGAGTTTTACTGAAATGATGCATGATATCTGATCATATGATTGTCAATTTCTCAGGGTCACATAAAAAAGATTAACATACATATTGAAGAGCAAATGCACATGGTTTGGTGGTTCCTAAGTGGCACAACTGCATACTTGCATAATTCAAGACTTCTGTAGAACTTTAAGATCAGTTAATTTCTCAAGCAACGAATACATCATTCGGCGATCATAGATCAGGATATTTCGCAATGATATAGTCAAATACATTAAGGCCTATAACTGTGCTCATAAAACTTTAAAGTATCCTAAAGTATAGATTATATTATATATACATACATATTTAAAAAGGTTCATGACTGACAGTAAAATAAAACAAAGCTTCTTTTTCCATTCTTAATCCAAGTGACTGTATTATTGTGAAATGTTCTGGTGTTGCGTCATAGTGGTGAGTCAAACTGACCTAAGCCCAAGTGTTTGTTTTACTATGAGATGGCTGTGATAAAGGAAATGTAATAAGGCATTCACACCTTACGTCTGTGTTCTGAACAGACTCCTGACATCATGCATGAAATCCTTCCTGATTAAAATACGCAGGCATTCTCATCACCACAACACAAAACATGCAGTACTGATGCTTTCCTAAAACTAATCTTCTCACAGACCACAATTCAAAGTTCAGATTATCATATTAGAAACATTGAACAGGAATAAAACACACAAAAAAAAATCTCGACTGGAGTCATAAAACCAAACTTCTGACAATAGTAAGAAATTATATTTTCATTTTATATCGTTTTTCCAATGTTTGGGATTTAAAAAA
>JAFFST010054105.1:103135-111511 GCA_022414735.1 Noturus placidus
TATGTAAGTCAGGAATAACTCCATATTTGGTTTTCAGGAAGTCACAGGGATACGAGCAAATGTTATTCGGGAAAGTATGTACTGTAAATGTGCCCAAATGTTATTCGGGGAGACAAAAAAATGTGCAAATGGTGAGAGGCTTTATCTGTCTGTATCTGGTTGGGAAGAGTTAACAAAAAGCATATTTCTTCCATGTGCATGACAAAGTGCACGACAGGGTTATTCACTCCCAAGAGAAAGAACTAATTCTGAACAGCTGAAACGAGTCATTAGTAATTCCAGACTTACTTCCTGTACAAACCTAAGTAAGTTTGTAACGAAAAGCCCCGCCTCTAGTCTTATTTTTTTTTTCAGACCTAGTTGATACTCGTTTCCTTTTCAACACACACTGACAGCAGTAGACCAATCACAACAGACTGGGACATCTGACCAATCAGAGCAGAGTATGTTCTCTGAAAAGAGGAGTTTAGAAGGAATCCTTTATAATCCTGTAGAACAGCTCATTTAACGGGTTGTTTGTGACACTTGGGGGGGGGGGCCTAATGCTACAGTTTAAATTATGAGCACATTAAAGTGTTTTTGGATGCATGTAAATCGATTGTATGAGACATCTAAAACAAAATTAGGCATGTTTCTAAACCATAATACATTTACATTTACATTTATTCACTTAGCAGATGCTTTTATCCAAAGCAACTTACAAATGAGAAAAATACAAGCAAAGCGATATATCAACCAGAGAACAATACAAGTAGTGCTACAATACAAGATCCATTAATTGAGTTCCAGAAGGAGCAAAGTGCACAGAGTAGAAGTGTAAGTGCCATTTTTTTTAATGAGTTGGTTAGGTGTTCACAGAAGAGATGGGTCTTTAGCTGTTTTTTGAAGATGGTGAGAGATTCTGCAATCCGGATTGAGGTTGGAAGTTCATTCCACCACTGAGGAACAGTTAGTATGAAAGTTCTGGAAAGGGACCTTGCACCATGCCTAGTAGGAACGAAGAAATGTCGGTCGCTTGTCAGTTGATTGTGAAATTTCTCCTTTCTCGAGTGAGCTAGTTCTGGTCAGGCACCATTTCTCTCTACTGGCGTGAATCCACTGGGGTTGAAAGTCAGTTAGTACAGCTGTGCTAGCGATAGCTATCACCATTGTGGGAGGTCCAAAGGCGGCTTCTCCAACCTTCCTGGGGTTGAATCTTTTCTAGTACTGTCTCACCTGGGAAAAAGGGGAGTAGGTTTCTCTGCAGGGAGAGAAGCAAAGACATTACCATGTACATTGTTAATTTTTTTCAATTAAAACTTGATTGTAATCAGCGACAATCCCTTCCAAGTCGCCTGTAAAAGAAACACTAGGGTTAGCTTTAGCTCATGGGGTTGGAACTGGTCTGCTCATTATGATTTCAAAAGGAGATAATTGAGACTTTTGGATTTGACATCATGAATGTGTGGAGATGGTGAGCCCTCTTTGACAGCCCACTTAGCCATCTTGTCCTCCAAACAATTACCAACCTGCACAAAAGGTGCAGCAACGTTAAACTCACCATACGCATCAGAGTTACGAGAGTTAGAGGGCGTGACGGTAGTGCAGTCAGCTGTACTTCCTGAATAATTGTCAGTTTAAGTGCTATCACTGATCTAGAAAGACCAATTCGACCCATGACTAATGATTTACATCCAGAACAAATAACACACAACAAAGACAGCAGGTAGGTGGAGTGTAGTGCAAAGCAATAGTGCCCGCGACTGAGGCGGACTTGGTTTATCCTCCTATTTCAAAATTATTTGAAACTAAGGTTATGCTATTTATTTACAATAATGCAGAGAGAAACAATACTCAGTGGCTAGAGCCAAAAAAAAAATACTAAGCATAATAAAAACACAAAAAAAACCTTTTTCTCAATAAAATAAAGACTTTTTTACAACACAATAGAGATTCAATTAACGGTTACTTCCAATTGCTTTCAAAGAACACCACGGAATATATATGCAATGCATGTTAGTACAATTGGGATACATGAGATATGAGAGGCAGAGCAAACAAATTAAAATTATTTGTACCTCTTAGTAGATATCCTAGAACAAGCCCCCTGAAAACTGTTAAGATTCGTGATCTTCAGGTTGCGATGTTAGGAAAAGAGAAAAAGAACGTACACAAGAAAGATGGCACCCTCGCCCCGCTACACACTTCCCACAACAAGGCCTTGAGAGAATTTGCCAAACGACACACAGACACACAAATTTCAAATGGCAAGATCTCTGATTTAATCAAAGAAAAGCAGAGTATATGTCATGCTTGACATACAACAGAGACAATGGGTTAACTATTGATGGCTAAGCGGAAGAGCATATTTACATAAAACTGGAAGCATATCAATATAAAACAGGAACAACACCATATATGGTTTTCAGGAAGTCATAGGAATACAAGCAAATGTTATTCGGGCAGGTATGTAATGTAAATGCGCACAAATGGTATTCCGGGAGACAAAGGAATGTGCAAATGGCAAGGGGCTTTAGCTATCTGTACCTGGATGGCAAGAGTTAACAGAGGAACAAAGGGGAAGAGTGTTCACAGTAAATTTAAACACAGTGAACTCAGTGGCAAAAATTTAACGTGGTCGTCAAATAAACAGCGTTCTTTGTTAACAGTTTACTAAGCTTCCTTTTCACTAATCATGGTTTATGAATGCACTGCCAAAGTTTTCATTTACCCTTTAAAATGTTTCATTTATGTTCTGCAAGTTTACGTTTGCCTCACACCTCCAGGGTCGGGGGTTCAATTCCCACCGTGGCCCTGTGTGTGCGGAGTTTGCATGTTCTCCCTGTGCTGCAGGGTTTCCTCCAGGTACTCCGGTTTCCTCCCCCATTACAAAGACATGCATTGCACACACAGGGCCACGCTGGGAATAGAACCCCCGGAGGTGTGAGGTGAACATGCTAACCACTAAGCCACCGTGCGCTCCAGAGAGCATAGTTCTATAGCTAAAGCAGACATTTAATAAAGACAAACATGACAACAGGAATCAAGGCAGAGTTGCTCTATAGTTTTAGATTCACAATGTTTAATCACAATCGTTGTTTAAATCTCCCTAAAGTAGACTATATGTCTGAAAAACCATTTTAGCAAGCTGAAACTGCTGTATACTAATCCTTTTCTTTTGATACATAGTATTCATTTAATAATATGTCAGAAAATAATTTCACAGGCGTCAGCATAAGTGTCTGCACAAGAGCTCTAAAGCACCAGTCCTGAATTACTGTAATTTTCAGTCTATTACAAATCGGCTCTTGAAACAAAGGCTCTTGAAACAACAACATATCCACAAGTATATAATATGTATTTTTCCCTGGCTTAGTAAACTCATAATAGGTTCTAAGTTGCTTTGGGAGCTTTTTCTGTCCTTGTAATTATTGCTTTAATCAATCCTTTTCAGCATCTGTGCGTAGTAGGAGAATGTTGAGCTGAGCAGTTTTGTCACTGCATGTGGGAGTAGGAAAGTGGGAGTGAGGGGCAGCTCTGTGGAAGATTACGTGCTTTCACCGAATCTGCAATTCATGTCCTGTTGACGCAGTGTATGTTTTAGTTTTCAGCCTGGTCACGAGCTGGTCGGGTTCCAATGACTGGGCTTCTCATTACAGCAGAAACACTGAAAGCAAAACCACAGAGAACACTAAGCTCCTTATGTCAGTCTGTATATGGGGTGACCAAATTCCTCGTGAGTGTACATATAAAAACAGTACTGAAACATAAGCTAGTCCTAAAGCACTGTACAGTGTAACTGTCAATTTTGAAAGAGTCAGTGTTCAAAGTTCCAGAAGAGATCACAGAAATAAACTGTAGGAATTACAAGTTGGTAAAGCGACATTGCAATCTAACATTAGGCTTTCTAGCAAAATAAAATGAAAGCATATTCATTATTCTTAAGATAAGTTCAACCAGATCACACACACAGATATATATTTGAATTTTATATGAAGAATCAAAGGTAATATTGAACAAAAAGAGACATAATGTGTGCCTGAAAGATGAAAGTATATCTCATAGTCAAAAAGCATAAACATTTCCTTCTAAGCTCTATGATTTGTTGCCTCTTGTCCCAGGAGACAGGGACAATAGTTCAGCAAGCCTGAGAGCTGTGGGGGTTATGCTGTGGAGGGTCAACTCATTTCCTGTCCATGGGCCTCTGTACCACACACAGCTGCTAGTGCCACAAATCATATATCAACAACTTTCTTGAATTGCTGTCAAAGACACAATGTTAGCCATTTACCAAGAGAAAAAATACATGCATTTGACATAATCTATTCCAGATTAGAGAAGCAGTGATTTTCTTCTGCTAATCCTTGCATAAGAAATGCAGTTAATTTCTCAGTGACAAACGCAAATTGTAATTGTAGCATTACTATCAGTAATGTGGGTTTTCTTTCAGATGTTGCCTGTGGGAATGTCAGGAATATTTACCGTTCAACAGGAGTTACAGCGATATTAAAATCAGCAGATGACACATCAAATCTAAAATATTGAGCCTCTCTATGATGGACACGGTCTGTGGTCAGAATTGACTGATTCTAGGTAGTGGTAGATCAACATCCGAAAAACCACAAATGGTTTTTGCAGTAAACTCTACGTATGATTGCTATTTCATGACACAGATCTGAACAAATACAAAAACCATATGAGTCGAGCTGTTCCTTTCTTCTGAGGTGCCCAGGGATTCCTTTTCTCCTCAAGGCAAATCTGGAAATATCAGCACAACTGTATAGGAGTACAAATGATTTCACATATGTAATATAGTTTTTATATATGGTTCACAAGTGAAGGCATGGATCATAAAAGTCACAACAAAAAACTCACACACAAAGAGAGACCTGTAATTAAACACACACAAGTGTCACATCTGGAATTATTATCAGAGATTGGGGAGACTTTACTAAATATAAGTAATTCATCACTCAGCTTTTAAAAAACAAGTTTTTAAATATAGCTGTTATTTTTTTATTATCATTATTTATTTAATGGCCAATACACCTTTTTCTATCAAAGAATTTGGCGAAAGCTGTTATCCAAATGCTCTGTTCTTTTCTAAGTTTGAATAACAAGTATGTATGGATTGCTGAATCATCATAATATAGAATCAGCACTGATATCATATACTGTACTCCCCTCTGAAACTATTTGAATGGCAATGCATTTGCTTTAGCTGTAGACTGAATACATGAGAGAAAATCAATCAGGGGCATTGCACAAACATTGAACATAGCCACTACAACAATTTGGAATGTCTTGAAAAAGAAAGAAACCACTGATGTACTGAGCAACAGACACCGAATGGGTCAGCCAAAGAAAACAACAACAGCATGTTGCAGAAACATTTTGAGAGCTGTGAAGAAAAACCTAAAACCAACAGTCAGTACATCACCAACAACCTCCACAGAGGAGGGGTGAAGGTATCACAATCCACCATTCAAAGAAGGCTTGGAGTTCACAAGGAAATACAGAGAGGAGCCACAAAAGCTCTGGAACCAAAATTATCCTTTACCAAAGTAATGGAAAGGTCAACATGTGGAGAAAGAAAGGATCCGCTCATGATCCAAAACATGAAAACATAAAATCTGTGAAACATGGTGGAGATAGTGTCATGGCTTGGGTTTGCATGGCTGCTTCTGGAATGGGCTCACTAATCTTTATTGATGATGGAATCTTTATTTCATGATGGTAACAGCAGAATGAATTCAGAAGTTTTCAGGAAGATTTTGTGTGCCAATTTACAGAGAAATGCATCCAAATTAACTGGGAGGAACTTTATCATGCAGCAAGAAAATGATCCAAAACACACTGCCAACTCAACAATAATAAATAAATAAATAATGTTTTACAAATCTTTATCCTTGGACATTAAACGTGCAAACATAATTTTGGCTTTCACTTTTATACTGGTGATGCACAATTATATTTTATATAGGATTGCTAGCTGTATACGTGTTTGAAATCCAAATTAAAATGGTATTTGTTCATATATAATATCTATATATATTTTATATTTTGCTTATGAAATAATCAATGCATTCGTCATTTTAGACTGTTTCATTAATATGCCTTTATGATACTTTGTTTGTACTTTTAATCCTTTAAATAATAATAATAATAATAATAATAATAATTATTATTATTATTATTATTATTATTATTATTATTATACCCCAATACACTCACACAAACACAGAGCTAACCATGACTAAACAGACACAAGCACACACACATACAGAGTCACTTTGAGTTTGTTTGTGAGCGTCTGAGTGTGTTGGTATATGTGTTTAGCTGTGGCACTCGTTGTTTGCTGGTAAGTTAGTGCAGGATTTGTATCGCTGTTTTAACAGCCAAAAGCTTGGATTTCATTGTTTTTCACTTATATCCCAGTTTGGAAAAAGGAGTCTGCCAATACATACATATACATATATACACACACATATACATATATATATATATACACACACACACACACACACACACACACACACACATATATATATATATATATATATATATATATATATATATATATATATATATATATATTTATGTATTTATGTATGTGTGTGTAGACACAGTTTATTAGAAGTCTTCTTTATCTTCAACAATATCTCTCTCATTCTTCTGTTGTTTGGCCATCGACTAATTGGTTGAATGAATAGTCAGTATGTGATGTGTAGACATTTGTGTAAACCCTCCTTCAGTTCTTCATTGCATGATTGAGTTTAGCTGGTGGAACCTGACTGGGCTGTTGAGTAGCTTTGGCTTTTATTGCTCTAATAGGCTGTGATGCCTCAAGACACCCACTGCCTTTTTCCACTGAGTAAGCTCCTTTGTAACCAACTGCACCAATCAGGACTCAAGGGTTGGGCAACACACAAACACTGGTTGGTCCTTTCACTTCATGGCACCACAAGATCAGGAAGCCTTTGACATGAACAGACACACACACACACACACACACACACACACACACACACAAGAACAATGAATATGCAATCAGATGCAAATAGTCACGATGTTATTTCTCTCAACTGGAAGAAGTTTTGTAATCTAGCTGTGTGATTAATTTCTACATTTATTTATAAACAGAGGTATTTCTGTGGTGCACTGAAGATCAATCACATATAGTGATGCAATAGTCTCTTTTCATAACTTGGAAAGAAGCAACTATTTTATTATGAATTCATAATTTATTGTGAATTTATTATAAAAAAGAATATATTATGAATTGCAAAGCTATTTCAGGATTACTTAAAAAAAAAAGATTGAAAGATGTATCCCAAAGCATCAAACAAGCAATTTATTTCTATTTTGTTCAGATTTTATATTTATACACTGGGCAGACATTCCCCCCTAAATAATACAAACACACTTAGAGTGACTGCACATATATTAATTTTAATAAAATCCTAATGTTTTAAGGGAATAAACAACCACACAAACACAATACTTCCACTATGTGTAACAGTTTAGATTATACAGATAATAAATAAAGTCACACATTTTTACTTAAAGAAGGAAGCTCAAGCAACTCTATCCTTAAGGCACTTAGAATTTCCCAGGATGCAACAAAGTCATTCAGCTAAATTAGTGGGCGAGGAAGTAGCAGGGATTAAAGTGATTCGGGGTTGAAAACAAATGACTTCATGGCTAGCAGCGACTATGAAAGCCAGATAGGTGGGGGCTTGGAAAAGAAAGGCATAATTAAGGCTGTTTGCCTGGGATACAGCAGTAGAAGGATGGGCAACTCAATTACCCACAGTTCCAGGCTACAGAAAGGGCATGAGGTTTGCGCAGCCAGCAGGGTTCCTTCCGCAGCGGATTGTGTAGAAAAGGCCAGCACATTAATCGACTCCAAGATTGATTTTTTTTCTCTAAGGGGACGGGGTCAGAGCATGAAAGACAGAAACAGTACAAAAGAGTGAGATGCTGAGCACAGTATGGAGACTAGTGAGTATATACTAGTATACAGTGCCTTGCAAAAGTATTCGGCCCCCTTGAACTATTCGACCTTTTGCCATATTTCAGGCCTCAAACAAAGATATAAAACTGTAATTTTTTGTGAAGAATCAACAACAGGTGGGACACAATCATGAAGTGGAATGAAATTTATTGGATATTTCAAACTTTTACAACAAATAAAAAACTGAAAAATTGGGCGTGCAAAATTATTCAGCCCCTTTACTTTCAGTGCAGCAAACTCTCTCCGGAAGTTCAGTGAGGATCTCTGAATGATCCAATGTTGACCTAAATGTCTAATGTTGATAAATAGAATCCACCTGTGTGTAATCAAGTCTCCGTATAAATGCACCTGCTCTGTGATAGTCTCAGAGGTCCGTTTAA
>JAFFST010054105.1:145222-158261 GCA_022414735.1 Noturus placidus
CTCTTCTGGTGGACCTTACTGTGTCAAGCAGCTCCTATTTAAGTGATGCCTTGATTGTGAACAGGTGTGGTAATAACCAGGCCTGGGTGTGGCTAGAGAAATTGAACTCAGGTGTGGACAACCACAGTTATAGTATGTTATAACAAGGGGGACAATCACTTTTTCACACAGGGCCATGATGGTTTGGATTTTTTTTCACCTTTAATAATAAACACCTTCATTTACAAATTGCATTTTGTGTTTACTTGTGTTGTCCTTGACTATTGTTTAAATTGGTTTGATGTTCCGAAACACTTAAGTGTGACAAACATGCAAAGGAACAGGAAATGAGGAAGGGGGCAAACACTTTTTCACACCACTGTATGTTCAAACACCATATGAAAGTGGATTTTGCATAATAGGTCCTCTTTAAAGTAACAACTACTGTAATATGTTTTTATGTCTATTTCAAGGCATGCACAATCAACCTGTTCAGTGCTGATGCAGGACGGAGGCTCCTTGATACCTCTGTCACCTATATGCTGGATCCTAATGGAGGAAAGCCAACTAAGGTACTTGTTTCCAAATGGCATATAGGACTGAGAATATAAATATTGGACCGCAGAGCTAAGCGAATTTAAATTGTTCTTCCAGTTGTACATCAATGCCTTCCTGAAGAAAGATGACTCTGTGGGCTACAGAGTGATTGTACAAACTGAAGATCTTGCTCTGACTTTCCTACAGCAACCTGGTATGTTTGCATGGAAGCTTTATACATGGGATGGTGAAGTGATGTGATGTATTATAATTTTGTCAACACCTTTTTAAGTTGAACTACAAGGTGGTGTCATGAGGCCTGACATGAAGCAGAGTTGCTGCTCCCACCCCAATGTTGATTATATTCCTATTACAGTACATACCAAAGTGGTTTCTTCCTCATACACCAGACATCAGCCAACGATTACAGTTTTAATCTAATTACTGAAAGACGTCATACTTGAGTATTATTTATAGTTGTTAAACATAATGTTGAGGGGACATCCGAAGTTAGTTCCTGTTATCACTCATGTTGTAGCAGCTATACAACAACAAAACACACCACTTGTTATGTTCCTAAGAAACTGATAAGCGCAAAATCATCTGTTCTACATTGTAAAATAAACATCTTAGCAAGTGGAAATACCTTCCATATAGTCATGTGTATAGTATCTCCTACAGTCAAGTGGAAATGGAAATGGTTGGCTTTTCTGACACACTTTGGACAAGCAAACATTTGATCCTTTTTGAAACCGTGCCTATTAATAAAGGTGTTACACTCTTATCAAATGACACAGAAACCCTCAAACATCTTGCAAATGAAAAAATATTGCATGGAAGAGTGCAAAACATTCATTTGTACCCATCAATCCAAGACCATGCCATACACATGCACAAGTTCTGAGAGTGATTAGGGTCCATCGGTGCCCTATTATCTGTTTGGTTGTTTGTAATCACACCACATTTTCATTTAGAACATTTAAAGAAACATTGGTGCTTTACGCCTGTAAATTTGTGCAACTGTGATAAAGGTCAGATTTATATTCCAACCAACACATTTCAACATTTCCAATGTGCAGGCCGGGTCGTGTGGACCAGAGAGGAGGCCCTTGCTGATGTGGTTACTATGGAGATGGTGGACTTGCCGCTTACTGGAACACAAGCAGAACTGGAGGGCGAATTTGGAAAGAAAGCTGGTAATATTTAATGTGATTGTTATAATGATCAATTTCTTAACATTTTTATCCTCTTTGTTCCGGTGAATGTGATTTGGGTGGGTGTATTTCAGAATGTTTCTGTGCGCACTACTACTAACTTTCCTGTTTCACTTATTCAAAAAGCTGCAATAATAATAACTTGTGAAGCTTAAGTTTGTACGTATTATACTTTGATTGAATGTTATTTTGAAGTTCATTATGCAACATTTTACTCACATTGCTTAAACTCACTAATGCACTAATCTTTCATCTGTGCAGTGCACGCTTTATTTTTCTTGAGCTGTATTTGTATATATCTTTCCTTTTGCTCTATCATTCTGCTGCACTTGGATCCAGCTATTCAAGGTAATTTGCTTCTGTATTTACTTTTTTTTTTTTTTTTTAACAGTGTGCAATTCATGTCTTAATGATTGTCTGTTTGCTAAATGTTAATTGCTGTGTGATTCAGACTAGCTAATTTTTTTGTTTGATTATTAATTAATTTTGATATTTGAAGCATGTTAAAGTATTCTTGCCAGTATTTCAAATCTCAAGTGACCCAGGCAGAATTAAAAAGTCAATGTGTCTTAGTTTGCGAACACTGCGTTACTGTGATGTTTGCAGATGGGCTGTTAGCCATGGTTTTAAAGCGACTCTCGTCGCAGCTCATCCTTCTCCAGGCGTGGGTTGGCCATCTGTGGAAACTCTTCTACGACGCCCGAAAGCCTCGCAGCCACGTAAAGAACGAAGTCACTATCGAAACCTTGTCTCGGGACGAGTTCAACCTGCAGAAGATGATGGTGATGGTGACTGCCTCAGGGAAGGTATGATGCTCATGACTGTTTACGAGGGATCTGTTTTTGCATAATAATTTGTTTACATAGCGTTTGATGCTGCATAGTTGCGTCAGAGATGAGTTTCTTTATAGCCTGTTATTTTAAAGGATAAAGATTAAATGAAATGGAAAGTTATATTTTACTGAACTAAAACTTGTGGTCTTCTTTTCTTTTTCTCCTCTCCGCTCCCCCCTCAGCTATTTGGCATTGATAGTAAGTCTGGAACCATTATGTGGAAGCAGTACTTGGATAATGTCAAGTCGAACTCGGTTTTCAAACTGATGGTGCAGAGGACAACTGCTCATTTTCCTCATCCCCCTCAATGCTCTTTACTCATTAAGGATAAGGTAGGTGGCCATACTCTTTAAAATATGTTAATTATCTATACCACATTTGGGTTAATTTATGCATGCTTTATGAACTTGATGTTTAATTAATGCAGATTCATATCAGTAAAGAAATAACTGAAATTGAGGGGCGGGGAGTACAAAGAAACTGTGTGGCAATCTCTTACACATATTCTTATATTTACACCCATACTTTGACACCTCATCTTTAAGAAACCATTAATATATCTGTATTTAATTTTTAAAATTGCCTAGGCTCTAAATAGTCTGTCTAAAACCTTGCTCACTAACTGTGATTTTTATCACACAGTGAATGTCACGTTGATTGATGGCTGTGTGACGTAGCAAAATGGACATCAACCTAATCAGTTTAGTTTGTAATCCAGTACCAGCTATCTAAATGCCTTCTATGCCCCAGTTAAAATGGGGTGACCATAAAATAACTAATTACTGTATAGTTGTAAATGTAAAATTTTCCCAATGTTAAGGGTTTTCTTACAGAAGCTAAGTGGCCATGCAGTCTTATTATTATTTTTCTTTCTTGTTTTGTCATTATCACGACTTTAATTTTCTCATGATAACGACTTAACAAAATGCTGCTATCTCATTTTATCCCGAAAAAATCTCGCACCTTGTGAATGGGACTGGTGTTAAATTTTAATCATTGCACACTAGTAGATGGACTTGATCTCTGCATCGAGAGTGGGGACATAGAGCTATTTCAGCTTGAGTGAGTCCCTGATCAAAGGAAAAATTAATCTGTCCATCTATGATGATGCGGTATTGCACTAAACTTTTGCTGCCTCCAGAACAATAAAACACGTAATGTCAAGTACACAGAAATTTCATCATGATTATGAGAAAAAACAACTTTTGTTATGTTGAGATCACAAAAAAAGAAGAGAGAATATTGCATGGCCTCTTAGGGCTTCCGTATTTTCCCAGGCACCACATAAATATTCCAAACTTTCCACTACTACACTCTGGAAAATTTTAGCAACCCAACCCTGTTCTTGTCCATTTTTCCAGAATTCTTACACTCTGTAGTATCCATCAATAAGAGCAAAGGTGTCAAGCTAAAGACCCATGGGCTAAATGCAGCCCAGTTCAATTTATTCATTGTGCAAAGAGAAATAAAAAAAATCAGCGTGTATGAAATGTGATCTTGAAAGACCCCATGGTATACTGCATTTTACATGTATAGTATTTGTTGGTGAAATATAATCCAAATTCTAAAATGCACCTTTTAAATCTACCCCCCAAGGTCACCAGTGTAGCTATCCACAAGGATGTCAAAAAAGAAAAGTTGATGTAAAGTAAATAATAGCTTTTTCATATAATATATTATATTGCAAATGCAGCACAAAGTGCTAAACAAGCTTGATTATAAAAACCAATATTCTGGTAGACAACATTAGTGCCACATCAACAGATTATTTTTTTTTTTGAACAGTTAAGTAAATATAAACTGATAACCTCTTGGATAATAGTGATGTGTTTTCAGTGCAGAAATGTTACTATTGATGTCTTTGATTTTTTTTTTTAAAGGACACAGGCCTGGGAAGCCTCCATGTCTTCAATCCTATCTTTGGTAAGAAGAGCCATATCGGTGTTCCAGCTTTGTCCAGACCTGTCCTTCAGTCCCTACTGCTGCCCATAATGGATCAGGACTATTCCAAAGTCCTTCTTCTGATCGATGATCAATATAAGGTCGGCCTTATTGCATCCGTCGAATGGCGTTTCTCTCTGAAGTAGATTTTAAATAACATGAACCTGTCTGTTTATTCTGCAGGTCACAGCTTTCCCGTCCACTAAGAATGTCTTGCAGCAGCTGCAGGAGATGGCGTCTTCCATTTTCTTCTACCTGGTAAACTCCAGTCAGGGCAGACTATCTGGTTTCCGCCTACTTAAGGATCTGTCAACTGAGCTGATCTGGGAGGTGGTGATCCCCACTGAGGTGCAGAAAATAGTAGAAGTGAAAGGCAAGCGTGCTAACGAGCATGTCCACTCCCAGGGCCGGGTCATGGGAGACCGCAGTGTGCTTTATAAGGTATTCCTGAGCTCATTATCAAGTGCTGTAAATACAAAATTTGGGCCTAGTCCACACTAACATGGGTGAATTCTTGTCCATAAACAAAAATGGTGGAAATGACCGGAAGGTCATGGATCAGACGATCAGACACCCATTGCACATGTTCAGTATTCTATAAAAAAAAAAACCTAATAATTTTCAAGGTTTTTTTTTGGGACAAGTAACAGATTGCAAACACTAGTGTGTGTAAAAGATAAAAATTCTGTGTTCAAGTCTACCTTTTAGACTAGGCCTTCATCAACAATTTTCTTCTCACTTATTAGACAATTCAATATCTTTCCCTCTAGTATCTGAACCCCAACCTGCTTGCAGTGGTAACTGAAAGCACAGACACCCACCAGGAGCGTAGTTTTGTTGGGGTTTTTCTGATCGATGGTGTGACTGGCCGTATTGTCCATGAAGCTGTGCAGAGGAAGGCACGAGGACCTGTTCACTTCGTGCACTCCGAGAACTGGGTAGTGGTGAGTACACAGATTACAGTACATCCTTTTGTTGTTATTGTTGATGTTGAAATCCAGTGTAGAGGTCGACCGATTGATCGGTTTTGCCAAGTAATGTAATTAATTAATTGTCTGGAAAAAAAATCCACACAGATTTTTCCCGGTTTTCTTGGGTTTTCCCCTTTTGTCTTTCCTTTTGAAGCTAATTAATATGCTCTAGTAAAAAATGTTTCCTGCCAACAGAGAAACCTTGTTTCTTGTACGTAGTGCAGCAGGCGGCAGGATTAGGGCGGCTGTGGCTCAGTTGGTAGAGCGGGTTGTCCACTAATCCACTAACCGTGGGGTTGGCGGTTCGAATCCCGGCCCGGGTGACTCCACATGCCGAAGCGTCCTTGGGCAAGACACTGAACCCTAAGTTGCCCCCAATGGCAAGCTGGCAGCTCTGCTACCATTGGTGTGTGAATGTGGTCTCATTAGTAAGTCGCTTGTAAAAATGTAAAAATGATATTTCTGTAAAGCTGCTTTGAGACAATGTACCATTGTAAAAAAAGCGCTATACAAATTGATAATTATTATTATTATTATTATTTGGATCAAGAGAACAGTGCAGCATAGCATGGAGGTACTTTGTGCCACTGAGAAGTGTATGATCCAGCTGGTGTGCATTACATTTAAAGGAACATTAAAGAGAACAAAAACCTTTTCATTTGATCTTTTTTTGTAACATCAATAAGGAGTTTTTATTTCTCTGGTGGTCAAATGTCTAGGAATTCTTTTTGTCCAGAGGGCAACTGTGAATGAAAAACTGGTCTGTAATGTGCTTAATCAGGTAGTCTAGTGACTTGTCCGACCTGACATTCTTTAATGCGTTATACTGTGCTTTATGCTTGTTTTCTTCTCTAGTATGCGTACTGGAACACAAAGTCTAGGAGGAATGAGTTCTCTGTACTTGAGCTCTTTGAGGGAATGGAGCTGTATAACAGCACAGTGTTTAGCTCTTTGGATAGACCTCACCCACCTCAGGTTCTGCAGCAATCCTACATATTCCCCTCTCCTATAAGCACTCTAGAGGCCACACTTACTGAGAAAGGCATAACCAGTCGTCACCTACTTGGTCAGTTCAGCTTCCTTTAATGTAAATGTGAACTACAGAGAACATCTCAATGAGATGTGGAGTGTAAGAACCATTTCTGATGTTGCTGTTTTTTATTATTGTTATTCAGTGGGACTCCCATCAGGAAACATCCTCTCTTTACCCAAGATGTTTCTGGACCCAAGGAGACCAGAAATGGCCTCAGAACAGAGCCGGTGAGCATTGAACTGTTGACGGTGTTCTAGACCGATCGTTTAGTTAATCACAGACTGCTAATTGCTAATAAATTTGTTGCAATTGAATTTTTTTTCCCACCCCAGAGAGGAAAATCTAATACCTTATTCACCTGAAATGCCAATACGCACTGAGTGGTTTATTAACTACAACCAAACCGTGTCAAGAGTGAAGGGTATCTACACTGCCCCATCTGGCCTGGAGTCTACATGCCTGGTGAGTATCTTATCTTAATTAATATGACTGTGTGTATAATAAAGAAACCAATCAAAATGTCTTTGTTCTTGTTCATTTGAAATGATGTTTGATTTATTGAATCTTTAACATGCTTAGACATCATGGGTACATATTATACAGTTGATTGCAGAAGTCTGTGTACAATCATGACAAAATAAATACATTTTATATACCGATGAGACATTTAGTTTTGGGTTTCACAAATGTTCCTTCATTACAAGAAGTAACAATAATGGTTATATACAGTTGAAGTCATAAGTTTACATGAGTTTACATTAAATGTTAACTATTATTTTTTTTAATGAGAGGGATGTCCGAGGGACATCTGAGGGACTATTACAAAAGGTGTAAACATTCACTAATTGTCACAAAGGGTGCACGGTACATTAAGAGCCAGGAGGTGTAAACTTTTGAGCAAGATGATTGGTGTAAATTATTGTCTTCTAGGGGAAAATGAAAATATCTTTGGTAACTTTTGAATGAATCTTTTAAGCAAGAAAGATCTTTTAAACAAAAATCATAACCATTTCCACCAATCATCCTTAATGTATCGTGTTGCTTTTTTGATAATCAGGTTTGCACCTTTTCTAATAGTTTTAAGTCCCTCCATTGTCCTCAGTGTGAAAGGATGGATCTCAATGTCATATCGCCACTGTTGGAAAGGGCTCAAATATGAAAAACAATGTGCAACACCTGGAGGATTTTTCTGAAGAACAGTAGGTAGTTTAACTGCTCAGGACATGAACAACTATCACAGAACATAAACACAGTCGTTGATCATCCAGGTAACAACACACAGTATTAATAATCAAGATTATGTAAACTTTTTAAGTGGTTCATTTGTGTAAATTCAGTTATTCTTGTGTCTTGTGGACTACATGTAAACCTCTGTTATGTGAACTGGCTTATTCAGGGCAGTACTAAATTAAAAAAAATGCTTTTTAAAAAAAATATATTTATAAATCCTCTTATTATTTTTAAACATTTTCTAGATTCTGCAAGGCATGTAAAACATATGACCTGAAATGTACTAATGTGGGAAAACCTAAATTATTTAATGGAGAAGTTTGCATTCTCCTTTCTGACTGTATCAGTAGTCTGTAATAGCTTGTATATTCATCCTTTGCCCTTATAATTGCCTCCAACTGCCTGGTGTCATCTCTTTACTATCCTTTGGGAAGTTTTTGAGATGTAATTTTTCTTTATTGCCTTTGCCTTCTGGTTTTGGATTACACCCACATCTCGTGTTTTAAACATCAAGGAATATACTTGGTGTTGATTTTGGAGATCACTCCTATTTTAGAGTTAATTAAAACTGTAGGGATGCAAACTTTTGGTTAGGGGATGCCTCTTCAATTATTTCTGTTTTAATTCAAGTACCAATCTCAATTCTGTACCATTACATTGCACAACTTGAAAGTTTTTCTTCTTTTCCTTCTGTAGGTGGTTGCATATGGTCTTGATATTTACCAGACCAGAGTTTACCCTTCCAAACAATTTGATGTCCTTAAGGATGATTATGATTATGTACTGATCAGCAGTGTACTCCTCGGGCTATTCTTTGCTACCATGATCAGCAAACGGCTGGCAGAAGTCAAATTACTTAATCGTGCATGGCGATAAAACTCATCTATTGTACCTGGCAGCTGCACTCTTCCCATTTAAGCTATGGGATTGACACACTGATCGCAGTAGACCTGCTGATGCCCTTATTAGACTGCAAGATTACAGTGAGAGGTGTGAAGGACAACTGTTCGGCAGTGTTTTTTTTGTTGTTTGTTTGTTTGTTTTATTAAATAAAGAACATACTGTCTGTAATGCAAGAAAGATATGCATAGTGTTTCCCCACTCCATTAAGCAGTTCATTCTTAAATTATTTATTGTAAACTTACGGTAGACCCACTGTCTGTTTTTAGGCATAAATTCTCTATAGAATGTACAAGTTTCCACTGAACATTAATGCAAATTAATTTATATAATTGTTGTGTATGTGCTAAGGTTGGTCAATTTACATGAATGATGCCTCCTTAATGAATAAAAATTTGCTTTAATATAAAATTGATATCTTTTAACAAGTAGCGAACATCTTTTTGATGAAAAACTACATACTAATTGTGGTTTTTAATTCTAGGACCTGAGTCTACCTTTAAACTGCTGGTCAACTACTGTATAATTTTTATTAATGGGGGGGGGTATAAATGCAGGGAATTGCCAATCCTTTGTATGAGTATGTGAAAGAATGAATCAAAGTTGGAATTTTGAGGTAGTCAATAAAGTTAAAATATTTTGCTGTAGGAACGGGAGTATGTTGTTTCAAAAAAAGATGAACCAGCCATCTGTACCAGGTGCAGAAGTTCTAACGTTCCTCTTTATACAGATTTTATTTATTTTTTAGACTGGTTTTTACATTTATATTTATTCATTTAGCAGATGCTTTTATCCAAAGCGACTTACAAATGAGAGCACACTCACACACCAATGGGAGCAGAGCTGCAATGCAAGGTGCTAGCTTGCCATCAGGGGCAACTTAGGGTTCAGTGTCTTGCCCAAGGACACTTCGGCATGGGATCACCCGGGCCGGGATTCGAACCACCAACCCTACGATTAGTGGACAACCCGCTCTACCGACTGAGCCACAGCCGCCCTGAGCCGTTTTTATGTTGGTACGGTGGTTGTTGCAATTTGCATTGCTGCCAAATAGCTCCAAGGTCCCCATTTCAATTCTGAGCTCAGATATGTCTATAATGTGAAGCTTTGCATGTTACCATCTTTTTTTTTTCTTTTCCTCGCCTGGGTTCTCTGGTTTATACCTACCTCCCAAAACCATGCTGGTAGGTGGATTGGCTTCACTAAATTCACCCTCAGTGTGAATGTGAATTATGGTGCACTGTGATGGACTGATGTGCCATCTAAACTATATTTCTGCTTGAAAATTCCTGATTTTTACTATTAAATGCCTCTAGTAGCTGAACCACGACTAAATCATGCATCTCTACCGCATTTAATTATATGTAGAGATAATTCAATGTAAAGAGTTTAGGTCAGGGTTTTATATGATGTGAAACCCATAACTACAGTGGATCTAAGTACTATTCTTGTGGCATAATGTTCTCCCAATTTTGGAATCCTACCTAACAATAGCTCTGGAGTACCAAGAGTACATGGTTTTGTGCTGGATTTAATAAAATTGTTCTTTAATTCATGCTTTTTTTAAATTTATTATTAATTATATGTAATTTCCAGAACACAAGTGTAATTTGAAATCCATCCTTAACTGCTGATAATAAAGAAGAGATCTCAAACACCCCCTGACCATTTACTCGTTTATTTAATACATCCAGCATACACATACATGCACCCCCCCCTTTCAATATATAATTATTGTACAATTAGTGATTCAGCCCTTTAGTTTCTAAGCACAATTTGTCAGATCCTTTCTACACTGTCGATTAAAGAACAGAAACCACCATAGAACCACTAATGAGCGGATGTTATTTGGATGGTAGAGTTTTCTCAACACATTGCTGCTCCATCTGATCCTCCCATAAGCAGTGTTACCATTTCAGTATGACTGATGATTTTCCAATACACATATCAGGTCAGCAGTAGTTCTAACGCCTAATTGATTTGTAATCTTGGCCCATGACCTACCAAGACATAGGCTGAATTGCTAGCTGGTAAGTCCATCCATCCATCCATCTTCAACCGCTTACTCCTTTATCAGGGTCACGGGGAACCTGGAGCCTATCCCAGGGGGCATCGGGCACAAGGCGGGGTACACCCTGGACAGGGTGCCAGTCCATCGCAGGGCACAATCACATACACACTCACACACCCATTCTCACACTACGGACACTTTAGACACACCAATCAGCCTAACATGCATGTCTTTGGACTGGGGGAGGAAACCGGAGTACCCGGAGGAAACCCGTGCTGGTAGAAAATTAACAGTTTCTGAATGATTTCTTCTAGTGCACTACATTGCACACAAAACTACACAACCTTAACACAATTGGAAAAATCTCAGTTATAATCTGGCAACGGTGGTCTACAAGCTTGAGCAGCTCGGTGTGTGTATCGACAGCTCAGCTGCTATCTTATCAGACCAAGCTGGATTTTTCAACCTGGGTGCCATTGGGGTGTTTTTCCACCCCAGCCATGTTGCTTCCCCTGATATATTCATAGCAGTGCACCTGTTAGAATTAAAATTCACAAATGTTATGATGGTTCTATAGTTGTTATTTTTCAGCAAAGATTTGCCCACCTATAATAAAAATATTGGCTCTCAAACATACATATTGTTTGTTCAGTAACTGAGTCACGTGCACAAATGTTGCCACTGGAGACATAAAAGTTTTAATGATATGCAAAAAAAAAAATTAACAACCCAGTAAATAAATTAAATAAAATTAACAACCAAATAAATGATTTAAAACATTAAATTAAAACGGTCCTGGCGAAACGTATACGTTGTTGAAATGTTGATTTGTAATGTTTACCTGTGACGTCACATCCTGTTGTTCTCCGTCTGGTGATTAACCTCATTTCCTCCCCCAGCTTCTAATAGACAAGTCGCAAGATGGCGTCGAGTGGAGGAGATGGAGAACCGGAGTGGACCGCAGCAGTGCGGCCGCTTTTATCCGCGTCGTACACGGCTTTCGAAACAAAAGAGCTACCTCAGCTTGTAGGATCCATCATAAACAGGTCGGCGCGGTGGTTATCTCGTCAGGTTGTGCATGTCGGCCTACGAAAACTAATCACGGTGTTCGCGCTAGCTAGCTAGCTAGCCTGCTAAGCTACCGTAGTAGGCATTAGCAGTAGCGCTAATAACACTTGTTGCTAACGCTAGTTAGCCTGTACTGGGCCAGCGCGTTAACAGTTAGCATAGCTTAGCTTGCTAGCTAGCAGTACTGAGATTCTGCTTCATCATCAGGCCGCTGCTATTCCGGGCTGTAGCATCTAAACCACCCCGGCGGCTCTTTCCGTGGGTTTCACTCCGTCTTTTGCGTTTTAGCTTCCAAAATAAACCTTAATTCCCCCCCACACACACTAAATTTCATATTTTGTCCGTTTGCTCGTGTTTTATATAAATAGCCACGGAGTTGTTAGCTACCTAACTTGCTAGCACTTAGCCGTTTAGCTGGCTAAAAGTCAGGAATATGCGAAGGCGGAGGAGAGTTCGCACTGTTTCAGTCCGCCACATCAGCTAAACGTCTTCATGTCTTCCCACGACGGGGAAATCCTCAAGGCGTTGGAAGGTTGTAATTACCTAACCAGTTCGATGCAAAGCCAGCTAGCAAGTGCATCCAGCTAACCTTGCTAGCCAGATGCAGTTCCATAGTTTAATTGTTAGGTAGCGCTTATAAGCTCAAGCTTGAAGGCTTTTATTTAAAAACAGATAGCACACTGACTTAAATGTCGTTTAGTCTGGTCGCAGTCCTGAGTTTAAACCAAGTTTAAGCAGAGCTACCTGTCCTGCTGTCAGCCTGTGGAGTCAAAACATTTACCTGACACTGCCTGTGTTTGAATAATAATAATAATAATAATAATAATAGTCTTTATTTTATAAAGCGCCTTTAAAAGTAGCTTCTCAAAGCGCTGTACATGAATGAACTATAAAGAGAGAACAGTACAAACAATAGAAGTGAAAAAGAACTAAAACAACACAATTGATGGAGAAGGTGATGGGACATTAGTAAAGAGACACTAGCAGTCAAACGCAAGTTTGAAGTAGTAGTAGTTTTCAGTTGAGTTTTAAAAGCGCCAAGAGTCTGGGCTTCTCTGCGTTCCGGAGGAAGAGAGTTCTAAAGTGAAGGAGCATAGAGAGAGAAAGGCCGGTCACCCATAGAATTCTGGTGTGTTTGTGGAAGAGTGAATAGATCACGCTGTGAGGAGCGCAGTCTGCGATTTGGGATGTACGGGATTAATACGTCCGCCTCACACCTCCACGGTCCGGGGGTCGAGTCCCGCCAGGGCCATGTGTGTGCGGAGTTTGCATGTTCTCCCCGTGTGTCGGGGGTTTCCTCCGGGTACTCCGGTTTCCTCCCC
>JAFFST010054105.1:158482-173461 GCA_022414735.1 Noturus placidus
ACATGATCTTGAAATCGACACGGAACCTGACCGGGAGCCAGTGTAGTGACTTCAAAACAGGAGTGATGTGCTCACGTATCCTGGTTCCCGTCAGGATCCGGGCAGCAGAGTTCTGCACATATTGCAATTTATTAATTGTGTTTTTAGAAACTCCAGCCAAAACGGCCTTGCAATAATCCAGCCGCGAGACTACAAAAGAATTGATCAGCTTTTCAGCGACAGATAAATTTAGCACTGGTCGAATTCTGGCTATGTTTCTGAGATGAAAGAAAGTCAGGGAGATCCATATTAGTTACTCTTATGTAAACATAATACCTAATAGATTATATATCAAGAAACCTTGAGGATTCGTTATTATTGGTGATTTTCTTCTAGATCTGTAACTCGTAGATATCTGATTATAAGATCTGTTGTGTGCTTAAAGTTTTGCATAAAGTTTCACACGTGAGCAATCCAAATGCATTTCATTATTATATTTATTATAAGTAGGTGTAATGTGTGTGTTTTTTTTTTCCAAGTTAAAAATATTTGGTTTTTCTTACATATGTTCTCCAACCCCAAACGTCAAACCCCTGCGTCCCAATTGGCATGCCGTATTTTCCGCACTATACGGATTATAAGGCGCAGTCTCAATTACGGGGTCTGTTTCTGTACGTGACCAATACATAAGGCGCACCGTGTTATAAGGCGCATACGGTTGTTATGCCAACCAAAGTCGCACAACATTTTTACAGATTTTGGAACTCAGTCCACACATAAGGCGCACCGGATTATTAGGCGCACGGCCGATTTTTGAGAAAATGTAATGCTTTTAGGTGCGCCTTATAGTGCGGAAAATACGGTATTTATAATATGTGCTAAAAGTATGTACTGTATTCATGAAGGAAAAAGTACATACTTTTGAGTGTGTAGTAAAAGAGTATGTAAGTACTGGGACATTCTAACATGTCCTGTAACTAACAAACTCCTCACTGTATTTCAGCTTTTCTTCATTCATTATTCCTTATATAGTTTATACTGTATCACTTAATTTGGCTCTGTGGTTAAAGGCTCTGTGTTACTGGTCAGGAGTTCAAGCCCCAGCACTGTCAAGCTACCGCTGTTGGGCCCTTGGGCAAAGCCTTTAACCCTGATCTACTCTGTGTAAATGGTGTAAACTCGGAGACATAAGTGTGGCTGCCAAATGCCATAAATGTAATTGATGATTTCCTTAATTTTATTTTTATTTTTTCAGTTCTTTTACATGTCTCTAAAATGCATTCTATAATTTGGAACCGCAAACAGTCACAAAACTCCTCCTCCATCACACAAGGAGTTGTGGGCAATATTAGCTGAAAGTGTCCATGGGTCCACACTTCGAAAATTTACCAGGAGTCGTAGAAATCCTTTGGGATACTCATTTCAACACACTGCAATTTGGGACACATTGATTCTCATTTGCATACTATTTAGTGCAGATAGTATGCCAGTTGGGATGCAGGGGGCTAATTCCGAAAGCATTATGAGCTTTAAATTGTGTTTGTTGTTTGTATCTCTTTATACCACAGTGCTGTTGAAGGATTTGTCAGATGTTGAGTATTAAGTAGAGAATAAAACAAAGCAAGGCGTGTAAGCAAATGATCCGTGATATCTAAAGCGAAAGAGTTACTGTTGTCACCCTGAAGTTGATTATTTTCCTGTTACTGCATGTCCTGAATTGTTTTATTCCTTTTATATCACAGTGGTTTGCCAACATTGATTTTTTTTTATTGTTTTTTGCATTTATTAATGCATGTCATGCTTTTGAACCGTTTAGTATCATTTACTGTTGTTGAACTTCCTTGAAACAAGTTAGTTCCTGTTTACTGTTTCTCTGTCTTAAAGTTAATTATGACAAATATTGACAAAGCAGAAAGCACTTCTGTCCTGTAGAGGAAAACTTGCAGACGGTTACAAAACACTTACACTGGAGACTCTTTCTGTAAACGTTAAATACTCGTCTCTTCACAGAAAGCTTCAACATATCTACACAATAATTAGCCTTAGATTATACAGATTGTCCGTATATACAGGTCTCTGTGAATGAGCTGAGATTATAGAAGTGGTGATGTGTTGGAAAGCAAGTATTAATATAAACCATTCACTACTCTCTAGTAAACATTTCACCCTGGTCACAGTTGCGTTAGATTTGCTGTCTATGCATATGCGTCATTTACTTGGGGAAGAGGTGGCACCAGGATGCACTATGGGAAGAAGGCAAGCCGGCAGAGGCAGTTTGATGCTCTGAGCAATGCTCTACTGGGAAATCTTTGGTTCTGGCATTCATGCGGATGTTGTTTTGTCATGTACCACCTACCTAAGCGTTGTTGCAGACCAAGTACAACCCTTCATGCAACAGTATTCCTTAATGACAGTGGCCTCTTTCAGCAGGATCATGCTCCCTGCCACATTGAGAAAAATGTTCAGGAATGGTTTGAGGAACATGACTGAGTTCAGTGTTGACCCAGTTCTCTAAATCTCAATCCGATCGAGCATCTGTGGGATGTTCTGGAAAACAAGTCCGATCCATGGAGGCCCCACATCGCAACTTGCAGGACTTAAAGGATCTGCTGCTAACTTCTTGAGATATCACAACACACCATTTAGAGGTCTTGTGGAGCCCATAGTTTCATAGGTCAGAGCTGGGCTGTTTTGGTGGCACAAGGGGAACCTACACAATATTAGGCAGGTGGTTTAAATGTGTTCTGGGTGATCGGTGTACCTACCAGTATGTTTTTAGGAGGTTGGAGGAAACAAGAGAACATGGAAGAAACCCACAAGGACTTTTGGGCATGCACAGAAACAGTAACCTGAGCTCCATGACCACAGAACTGTGAGGCAACAAATGGTCACCCATGTTAATATAACCCACTTGAGCCAGCACGATCATCAGAGCTGCTGCTGTTATAGCATATGAATCAACAGAATCAGATTTTATAACTCTAACAGAGTTCTGACAGTAGTTCTGGCTCCAAGGTTTATATAAATGTGTTCTGTAAGTAGATATTTATTGAAAGAGTCTCTGCTGTCAGGGTTTTATAGGAGTCAGTAAGATTTTTTCCATGGCAGAGTTTTCAGGGGAGAGGACTTTCGATTTCCTCTTTCTTTGTAATGTGCCAAGATGCAATGTATTGTTTCAAAAGGGAAAATAGAGGCTGGTGAGCTATAACACTGTTATAGTTGTTATAATATAATCGATATCTACATGGCAAATTGCTGTAGTATGAGAGGAATAAAACACTATTGGACACTAGTGATATTGGAAACATTCGGGTATAATATCGGGTTGCATCATAACACCATCATTGATTGTTTTCCTATAACATCACACCCTGTTGTCTTTTATGCCATATATAAGCCCATTTTTTGGGAATGATTTAGAGAGTGGTTTAAATGGACAGCATTATTATAGCCACATTTGATTAACAGTCATTCGCCAGTTATGTAAAAACATAATTTCTACATCTGTTTGTAATCCTCTTTTTATCCTCCAGTGATCTCCAGTGTGCAAATTCCTCTCCAGTGTAACCTCATCTTTCATTCAATAATTAATTTCACTTTATCTCTCAGCACTCTGTTTTCGTTTTCTTTGCTCTTTAAATGGTTCTACCTTCTTCCAACTTTTGCATAGTTGTCAGTGCAAGTCATTGGGACTGATCACCCTCGTTCATTTTGTACATGCATGGATTACGTATCTATGAGAAACATGAGAGGAGGCAATTTTGGAGAGTCTTCTGTATCCTCCACTGCTCTACAGTGCCACTGTTGTTACACGTCACCATCGTGACTTTTAAAGGTTGCTGCTGTGAACCTGAAAATTGTCAATCCTGAGGTTTAATCAGTGTGTGTGTGATATTTCTAGCTTCCAGAGCTGTCTGAATTGCTCTCGACTGTGGCGTTTGACCTCGACTCTGGAGTTTGACCTCCTCTGGTTCAGTTAAAGCAGAGTGATTGTTTTTAAAGGCCTCTTTTAGTCCCTGTTCACTACGTGTATAAATAGGTTTGTCGTTTTAACTGTTAAAGTTTTACAAGGCTACAGCTAAACAGTCATCTCTCTAGTTTGACATTCTGTTCTCATTTTTCTTCTCGCCATTATATTTTGTCTTGCTAAACAATAGTGATTGCTGTTCTGTGACTCTTCATTGCCCAGGTTTGGTAATCTGCGTCACACTGGATGTTCACCTTGCAACTTGAACTTCTTATTTCTTGTTCTATTTCTTAACTTTTGGGTTTTAGCTTTTAAACCTTTTTCGTGTTTTTCATTCTTCCCTGAAAACATAATGCTCACGTTTTGAATCGAAATCATTGAGGACAGAAAATTTAACGGTCGTGGTCAGAATTGGCTGATATATTTGAAACGCATTTTAATTGGTACATGAACCCACAAGGGAGCAGGTTTGGTAGTATATATTTTTTTGTTTGTTTATTTTAGTCAAAAGCTTTTCAAATTTTTGTGTACATTTCCTTTCCAGTGAATCTGAGATACTTCATCATGATAAACAGTATGAGCCGTTCTACTCATCTTTTGTGGCACTCTCCGCACATTACATCACAACAGTTTGTGGACAAAGTAAGTGTGTTTTTGCTATTTAAACGTATTCTTTCAAATGAAATATTACTTTGCAAAAAGTAAGCTATTTATATATGCCATTGCTAGAAGCAAGCGGCATTTATGTATTAATCTTTTTTTTTTTTTTTTTTTTAAATTTTCTCTCCTTTACTTATTTGTGATTAGTCCCCAGAAATCAGTTGCTGTCAGTAGCTGCAGCATGTAAAGTATTGATTGAATTCTCGTTGCTACGGCTCGAGAACCCGGACGAAGCATGTGCAGTTTCACAGGTGACATTTTTGTTGTTGTTATGTATATGGCTGTTTGTTTCCCCACAAGTGTTGTGCCTCAGTAATTTTGGTTTATTCCCTGTTCTTTTCCAGAAACACCTAATTCTCTTAATAAAAGGTCTTTGCACTGGTTGCAGTAGATTAGATCGAACGGAGATCATTACCTTCACTGCAATGATGAAGTCTGCCAAACTTCCACAGACGGTCAAGACCCTTTCTGATGGTGAGGAATGTGTTGACACTTTGTATTTTGTCCCTGTCTGTTTAAAAACGTACAGAAATCGCTGGTTTTATCGGTGGGTTTTTGTGTTCTGTTTTCACTTGGTACCACCCCAATTCCAAAAAAGATGGAACACTTTGTAAAATGTCAGTCGAAATGTAAATGTGATGATTTGCAAATCTCATGAACCCATGTTATTCACAATAGAACATAGGAAACATATCAAATGTTTAAACTGAGTAAATTTTAAGGGGGAAAAAACTGAGTATATTTTAAGGGGGAAAAAAAATAAGATAATGTTGAATTTGATGGCAGCAACACGTCTCAGAAAAGTTGGGACTAGGGCAACAAAAGGCTGGAAAAGTAAGTGCTACTAAAAAGAAACAGTTGGAGGTTAATTGGCAACAGGTCAATATCATTGGATATAAAAAGGGTATCTTAAAGAGGCAGAGTCTCTCAGAAGTAAAGATGGGATGGATGCATATGTTGCTCTAAAACATATACATATATATACACACACACACTTTCAGCATTATGAGGTTTTCAAATCATTGCATTCTGCTTTTATTTACAATTTACGCAGCGTCTCAACTTTTTTGTTATTGGGGTTGTATTATAGGCCAAAGTTCCTGGAAAGAGCAAGACACACTTTTTTATAAAATCATGACAGTTTTTATTTGATGTGTGTGTGTGTGTGTGTGTGTATGTATATATATATATATATATATAATGTGTGTGTATGTATGTATGTATGTATATATATATATATGTATATATATAATATATATATAAAAATAAAATCTTTGGTTACCCCTTTTGTTGTAACGTTACATGGTTTAGAGATGCAGGTGGTGCCATCATGCTTGAGTGAATGAAGGATGGAATATCAGCATTGTTTCAATGGGTTTCGCAGCTTTTTCTTTTATTTATTTTTCCAATTCCTTTGGATTTTAAAGTAAAAGAATTTGTGTTTTTGGGAGTCAGGTGTCCAGAACATTGGAGGGTAAGATTTGAGGAGGCTATAACAAATGGTTTGTTTTTTGTAATGGAAAGGATTTTTCGCCTTTACATCATGTCAAAGAAATTCGCAATAAGAATGTTCGTGTCCATAACTTTTTTCCTACAAATACAACTAGCTTCATCTTAACATAAGCTTAATGAACCGTTTCGACATTTTATTAAGGCAGCACTTTTTGCATTCGTTTCAAACTTGGCTTGATAATCACTGGTGTCTGCTGTTACTACTAAATGGTGCACATTGTCATATTTAACCTCAGCATTGTCCCAACATTATCTAGATAGGAGGATGTGTTCTGTTACTTAACAGGAAAATTTAAATTAGCTTTGAGTTTATATTTACTTGGTACTTCATGGACAGTCTCTTGAGCCCCATACATTCTCATTCCCTTGTTCTATTGTCCAGTGGAGGACCAGAAGGAGCTACCTGCCCCAGTCAATCCTGAGCTTCGGCACAAAGAAGTACAAATGAACTTCTTCAATCAGCTGACCTCAGTGTTTAACCCCGACTTTACCGTCCTGTCCTCGCCCTCAGCCCACATGCAGGTCAGCAAAATTGCATGCTCGGAGGGACCAAGCATGTATCTCTGTGTGTATGTACATTTTGTGTGCCAAAATTTGTATATACACCTTGAAATGTATCTGCCATTTTGTATCATAGGCTGAGGGTGAAATTGATGACCAAACGACGACAGATCAGGCTGCACAGGCCAAAATGAAGAATGCCTTCATCTCACAAAATGTGTCCAGTTTACAAGAATTGGGTGTGTGTTTTTTTTTTTTTTTCTTTCTTTTTTCTTCTTCCCTCCTCCGTAGTGCATAATTTCTTATGGTGTTTTCACACATTCCATTTGAATCAAAACCTGGTCCGTTTTCCCCATCAGTGTGGTTCATTTGTGCAGGTGAGAACACCGCAATCACACTCGGGTACAGACCAAAACAACTGGTCTGAGATGGTGGTCTTGGTACGGTTGCAAGTAAACTGTAGCACAGTTCGATTGCAGTGAGAAAGTAATAAGACCACTGGTCAACCCAACTTTGAAACCAAAGTGAACCTAACCAGATAGCAAATGAACCAATATTATACGTGTCACTCTGATTTTTGTGCTGGACAAACAGATTAATAGGTGTAAAAGCAGCCTTAACGTTTTGAGTGTGCAGTATTGTGTGGACAAGATGCCTTGTTCTAACTTTGTAAATATCATTTCATCTTGTCGCAGGAGGCTCAGAAAAATTGCTGCGTGTGTGCCTCAACCTGCCCTACTTCTTGCGCTACATCAACCGCTTTCAGGATGCTGTATCGGCCAACTCTTTCTTCATCATGCCAGCTACTGTTGCAGATGCCACCGCAGTCCGAAATGGGTGAGGCTGAAATGCTGTTTCAGTGTCTGATGGGCTTCTATATTGGTTGTGAGTAGTCGTTTTTTTTTATTGTTTGTGTATAAATATTTTTATTTTTACCTGTCAGATTCCACTCCCTTGTGATTGATGTAACAATGGCCTTGGATACTCTGTCCCTACCTGTGCTTGAGCCTTTAACTCCTGGGCGTCTCCTCGATGTGACTGTGCTAGCCCTGAGCTGCCTCTATGCAGGTTTGTTAACTACTAACCCCTGAGATCTTTAAAAGCTAAAGATGTGGTTATTTGAGGAATATGGAAAGATATTTGGTCTTCATTTGCAGGTGTGAGTGTGGCAACGTGCATGGCCATTCTGCAGGTGGGCAGTGGCTTGCAGCTTCGCACCGCCTCGACAGGCTCAAAGGAGGAAGATTACGAGAATGACGCTGCAACTATTGTGCAGAAATGTGTAGGTTAAGAATTCCGTGTTTATCTACTTGTCATGTTTTTAGTGATTTGCTTTCTGAATAGATTCTGCCCTCCCTGCTCTCTCAGTTAGAGATATATGATATGATCGGACATGCAATCAGTAACTCTCGACGAGCCGGAGGGGAGGTAAATAAGAACTCTGTTGATTTAGATTATTGCTCCTGGAATTTCCAGTGCTCTTAGATATACATCTTTAATCATTGTATGTCTTTTTTTTTTGTTTTGTTTTTCTTCCCCCCCCCCCCCGGACAGCATTATCAAAACTTCCAACTGCTGGGTGCCTGGTGCTTACTGAATAGCCTGTATTTGATATTGAACCTAAGCCCCACTGCACTGGCAGATAAGGGGAAGGAGAAAGACCCCCTGGCAGCACTGCGGGTTAGGGATATCGCTGCCCGCACAAAAGACGGGGCAGGATCCCCTAAACTTGGCCCGGGCAAAGGGTAAGGTTCAATTTTAAAATTCCGATACTTTCCATATTTTGCATCAACTTAACATTTTTCCTTTTATTTTGTTTTTGTGAAGGCACCAAGGTTTTGGGGTTTTGTCAGTCATTCTGGCAAACCATTCAATCAAGCTGCTCACTTCACTATTCCAGGACCTACAAGTGGAGGCATTGCACAGGGTAAAAAAAAAAAAAAATTTATTGATACCTTCCCATTGGAATTTTCAATGTTGCCTTAACAGGCAGTTTATTCTAGTTAATTTTCTTCTTTTTTAGGGATGGGCTAGTGATGGGCCACCAGCAGAGTTAAACATCATGGCACAGAGCACATCGATTCAGAGAGTTCAGCGGCTTATCGACTCTGTGCCTCTAACCAATCTTCTCTTTACTCTGCTGTCCACCTCCTATAAGAAGGTAAGCAACTTCAGGCCTGTTAATGGAGCACAACAGCGTTTTTTTTATTATTATTTATTTATATATATTTTTCCCTTAAAATCTACTACACCACAATACACAACACCTGTAATGTTTGTGTACAGGCATGTGGATGCGAAACTGATGCCTTAGGGACAGTTGTTGAAATCCATCAATAAACAAGAAATATGTGGGCAAATAAGACTAATTCCAACCTATTACTGTTCTGCTTAAGCAATAAAGATCTTAGGATGAGAGAGACATTACAGGAATTAACTTGTTTTGCTTAAATGGTGTTATGTTTTATTCCATGTTGCAATACTGGAGGAATAGAAGTAAAAACAGTTCTGCTGATTTGCTTTGTCCCTGAGGTTTTCTGGTATCTGTAAACAAGCAGAGTGAAAATGAGGCATTTTCATGTTTACTTTAAACTACGTTGTCGGGAATGCAGGCCCACTTCTGAAAGGATGTTATGTCGTTTTAGAACCTAATTTACAAATAAATTAGACTGAAGTATTCATGAAATAAATGAACATAAATAGAAGTGGGTAAATCGGCTGAGCATGTCATTGTAATTAATTGGTAACTGCACACACATCATTGTATTAAAGTATTACTTTATTACATTAAAGTAATGTTTATTTAGTAATGTTTATTAACGCTTATTGTATTAAAGTGTAATCCTCACCCTTTAAAGAAAGACTCCCTTGCATGGCTGGGTATAAAGAGTTTCATTTGGTTTTAGGCCTGCGTACTGCAGAGACAAAGGAAAGGCTCAGTGAGCAGCGATGCCAGCGCTTCCACTGACTCGAACACTTACTATGAAGATGACTTCAGCAGCACGGAGGAGGACAGTAGTCAAGGTAACCAATGCTGCAGAGTTCTCTTCGAAATCAGACCTTAAAGATTCAGGAAGGGGTAGATAGTCAGTCTCCAGAAATTATACACATTTAGAAATTAGAAACAGAATATATTCATAGACCAATCTTTTGTGTTTGTGTTAACTTCAGCTTTCCACTTTAAGTAAATTCAACACTGACTTCTCTAGCATAGGCCAATCTTGTCATTTAAAAAAAAATCTGGCCTGCTCTTTCATTGGCTGAGTTAGATTCAAGGTTCAGGTGAGTGTGGAATAATTTCATGCAGTTGCTGAAAGCTGCATACAATAGTAGGCAGACCAGAGTCAGGCCACCCAAGAACTTAGACAGGTCAGTTTAATTCTGCTGCAGAGTGCTTTTGTACACAAGCATGCTCTGCTTAACTGCGCCGCCATGGCAGCTTGCACACCTAGTGACAGTGTCCGTTATTTCAGCAGAGAGAAGACAGGAGAGGACAAGAGCAACTTGTGTCTCAGGTCAGCAGATTTCTGCATTAGCTCAGCCTTGTAGTTTCTCAATGTGCAATGTGCAACTTTTCAACAATAAAGACTTCACATAGTCTTGTAAACGGTTTGTGGAATCAGCAGCTCTGTTTCCCTGCATACACTGCCATGAGTGACTCTGGAGATGAACTTGGCTGTCTGCATGTTCACAGATGACGACAGCGAGCCAATTTTGGGCCTTTGGTTTGAGGAGACCATCTCTCCCAGTAAAGACAAGGTGGCACCTCCCCCTCCTCCTCCACCCCCTCCTTTGGAGACCTCGCCAAGGCTCAAGAGCCCTAGCAAACAGAACGCAGGAGAGAACGGGAACATTCTGGCTAGTCGGAAGGACCCTGAGCTGGTGAGGACAGACCGCTGTGTATTCAGTTATATCTCTGAAATCTAGGGATGCAAAATTGCTCAGTGTGGGTCATTTTATTTAGCTGAGTATATTTTTTTTCTTTTTCTTTTTTTTGTAGTTCTTAGGTCTGGCCTCTAGCATTCTGAATTTCATCACCACATCTATGTTGAAGTCCAGGAACAATTTCATCCGCAACTATCTGAGCGTGTCCCTCACCGAGCAGCACATGGCCACTCTGGCCAGCATCATCAAAGATGTGGACAAAGATGTTAAGGGTGAGTGTGTGTTTTGTATGAATTCAATTCTTAACTGTACATGGCTTTGCACAGATCAGGACATTCATTTGTGTCGGTTTGTGCTTGGGTTTTTCCTTTAGGTTCCTGTGATGAAGAATTTGCCTCTGCTTTGTATCATTTTAACCACTCGTTGGTAACATCAGACTTGCCCTCTCCAGCCTTGCAGGTATATAGATTGTGCCACTTGTATCGATTGATTTGATTTATTTAACAAATGTAATGACTGTTTAGCTGTTTGGCTAACACTGACGCACTGTTTCCAATCATTTAGAATACATTGCTGCAACAGCTAGGTGTGGCTCCGTTCTCTGAAGGTCCTTGGCCCATGTACATCCACCCACAGTCGCTGTCTGTGCTCTCTAGACTGCTGCTCATCTGGCAGCACAAAGCCAGCCTTCAGGGGGACCCTGATGTCCCTGAGTGTATGAAGGTCTGGGAAAGGTGTGTGTTTGCCATCACATTACTCAGCATTGAAGAACTCCTTGCATTATTCATCTGGCATTCTTTCAACTTTTGCACATTCCATTTTTGTGAATGTTGTAGGAATGCAGAACTGCCTCTGGCAATTGAATGATAATAGGCTTGATTGTGTGCGCTGTACGAGTTGAACTAAACCAGTAACACAGCATACACATTTTCATAGGTGTTGTCCAGAGTGGCATACAAAATGGATCGAAGTAGTACACGCCCACAAATTTAAACAATACAAGAATTTTTTGTTCAAGAGTTTGAAGGTTTGTTGATTTTAAAGGCTACTATGAAAGCTGTATATCCATTGCTGAGTGGTAAGCTGTGTTGTAGTCTCTGTGCTTATTGCAAATGCAGGGTAACCTTGAGCTTTAAACCAGTGGGTGCCATTGACTTGCTGTGTTATTTGGTGCAAGGCAGAACCTCTGAAATGATCCCTCCGCTCGATGCAGGTTTGTGGGAACGCTGAAGCAGCACACTTTGCAGGGAGCAATGCCCAGCGAGGAAGACCTTAATGTTGAGCATCTCCAGCTGTTGCTCCTCATCTTCCACAACCTGTCAGAAAAGGGTCGTCGCACTGTCCTCACTCTCTGCACACAGGCCATTGCTGAGGTGGCCACCCACGTAGACTCCCAGCTCCAGTCCGTGCCCCTTAACCTGGCTCGCATTCTTCTGGTCTTTGACTACCTCCTGCACCAGTACTCTAAAACCCCAGTGTATCTATTTGAACAGGTAAGAAAAGACATTTGCCCAGTTCTCATTTTCAATAAAAATGTTTGTGTGCGTGGTGGCTAGATACTGTTTGTTTGATCAGGTGCAATACAATCTTCTGACTCCCCCTGCATCTGGAGCCAACTCTGCCCAGGAGGGCACAAAGAGAGGCACCACCCCACTTTACTATGGTTTTAAGGAAGTGGAGGAAAACTGGGCCAAGCACTGTTCAGCAGATTGGAGTAAGTCATATCTCTTATGTTTCTCCCATTATTGTCAAATCTATTCACCCCATTTCAACATAAAACATGCCATTAGAAAGTTATATATTGTTGACTGCATGTGCTCTTTTTTTTTATTATTATTTATTTATTTATTTATTTTTTTAGATTCTAACGGGCAGCCCAAGTTCTACTGCGTTCTTTCCCCTGAAGCGTCAGAAGATGATCGGAGTCGACTTGACAGCAAGGTAAAGCCAAACGCCATGGCCAGTTTGTGCACAAACTAATTTTAAGAACATTTTTGGCTAAATTCTGCTTTTTCATTGTATTTTAGGTCTTCCAAGTGTTGTTCAGCGGAGCTGTAAAATATGACAACTTGTATTACTCTCTCATCTCCCTACTGGCTGCGGGGTCTCGTGTCGACACAGCTAGGAGACAGGAAAGCAAACCTATTACCCCTGTTGTGAGTAACATTCAGTAAAAATCAGTTAAACAGTCACTAGCTACTTTTCCACTGCATGTTACGACTCTACTCGCTTTACTTTTCTGAGCTTGCTTTTTCACTGCGGTTTAGTGACGCCTCAATGTGGGTGCCATCTTCCTCGTGCCTTCTCGTAGGAATAATGTTGTCTTATGGAAGCCCTGTACAAATACACGATCAGGCCACATTTATTCAGGGACAATTCAGAACCACTCGTTAAGGAGAATTCCCTGCTGTAGTGTGTGGCTCAAATTTAGTATCGGCTCTGCTCGCTTGGAACCTCAACCGAGGTGGTACTAAAGAAAAAAAGGCACCACGTGCCTGGTACTGTCCACAGTAGAAAACCTCCAAAAAGAAAGCAGATTTGAGCCATACTGTGTGGTGGAAAAGTGCCATTTATGTTCTTTTGTGTGACTTTTCCACATTTGTGATTCTTGGATTTTCTGTATTTCGATATTAATATATGCCGCTCGTTATTTTAGCTGACCAATTGTAATACACTTTAAATAATTATGTTGCTGGTACTCATTTCTATGCAGGAGGCCTGCTCTCTGCAGTACTATTTTCTGATCCTCTGGAGGATTCTAGGAGTGCTTCCCCCCTCTAAAGCCTATATTGAGCAGCTGAAGACGGGTAACTGTGATCCCAGTGAGAGTGACATCCTGCACACACTTAGGTGGTCATCTCGGTTAGGTGTCAGCACATACGTTAACTGGATTAAGGTGTGTTCTCGAACATTGTCACGTGAACTAATGTTTTTGTTTGTTTTTTTTAATATATAGTTCTTTCTTGTTTACATTGTTCATTCTTCATCCTGATCAGGAAAACTTGGTGAAACAGGGCATGAAATCAGATCATGCCACTTCTTTGATTGAAGTGGTCTCTTCTAAATGCAGTGCAGTGAAATATGATGTAGAAATTGCAGAGGAGTACATTGCCAGACAGGTAATGGCCAGATGATTTTCGAAATGAAGATTCTTTTCTATTACTCAAAATGAATATAATACAACCTCTTCTCTCTGTACTTTTTATTTTTATTTTTTAGATCTCATTCTGTTGTGTGGATCCCAACAGCATCATGCCTCTTCACTGGATTCCTTCCCTGCAGATCATTTACACCTTGGACGCCATAATCTCTAAAGTACAGGTTTCCCGTAACGAGCATTTCTCCAAGGTGGCAGCAGAGACGGACTCCAACAAATCCTTCGAGATCACCAAAAATCTTCTGCCTGCCACACTGCAGCTTATTGACATCTACACAGCCTTCACCAGGTCTGTACTATATTTGTGGCTTACGACGAGGAATAGTTTTTGGGTTTTTTTTCATTATGTAAATATCTCTCTCTCTCTCTCTCTCTCTGAGTGAACCAAATTAGTTTTCTTGTCTGGTTTCCCTGGGTAGATCCTACTTGTTAATGAGCCTCCCTGAGGATGGCGAGAACAAGCCCACAGAAGCCAAACTACAGGGCTACGCTGCTGTGTTGTCTATTGGCTCCACTCGCTGCAAAGCCAATCTGCTTGGTAAGGATAGTGTGCACTTGCACATGACATTCTCTTTATCTTTTTGTAAAAGAAAAAAAATAGACTTGCACCAATATGGAATCAATATTGGATGATTGACTTGTTTACTGGAATATTTGAAAATTGAAAGGTACACATTTTGGATCTATTAGGCTCTGTAGCTAGCACATGAAAGATAGCATTTTAGATAACAGACCTGTTCTGGCTGACTTTATTTAGTATAAGTTTGTGTAAATTTCATTCTTACTTTAAGTGTTGCATATGCGATCAGAATATATGATGAGTAGATTAACATTTCCCAGCCTGGATAAGTTATTTTAATTAACAAGGCAAATATCACCTTCATGGTCAGGATTTGTGTACTAATTATCCAAGAAATCCCACTACTTCGAAATAGTTTCAAGTATCTCTGTATACATACATCATACGGGGGAGCGGGAATGGCTTAATGGCTATTTGTTTCTCTAGTTGGAGTGTAGTTCTGGGTTTGGGTTAAATTATAATTTGCAGTCCTTTTTATATACTAACATGTTTATATTAAAAATGTATACAAACTACAGCTAATATTGTCGTTTCAGGTCAGACAGTAATGCAGAATCTGCCATCTGCACTTCAGACCCTGTGTGAGACATGGAACAACATTCACACAAATGAGTTTCCCAACATTGGCTCCTGGGTAAGTGTGTTCCTCCTAGTTCTATTTCTGACTGAATAGAATGCTTTTGCTTTTCCATCAGCAACAAGCGTGTTCTAAGGTTTGTGTTTGTCGTTCCCCCCCCC
>JAFFST010054105.1:173481-189249 GCA_022414735.1 Noturus placidus
CAGCGAAATGCTTTTGCCAATGACACCATTCCCTCAGAGAGCTACATCAGTGCTATCCAGGCAGCCCACCTCGGTACACTCAGCAACCAGTCTTTACCATTAGCTTCCTCCCTGAAACACATCCTGCTCACACTTGTGCGCCTCACTGGAGATCTCATTGTGTAAGTTGCATAACTCTGTTATGTGTACACCTGTATTTTATTTTTTCTCCCACTCCAAATCTCCAAGTACTTGAAATGTTTTGTGTAAACAAGTCTAGGAACATTGTTTGAGCCCACTGGACGATAAATGTGATTTTCTTATAGGACAGAGGAGCTGAACCCTCCCCAGGTGATCCAGACACTTCTACCACTGTTGTTGGAGAGCAGCACAGAGAGTGTCGCAGAGATCTGCAGTACCTCTTTAGAGAGGATCCTGGGCCCTGCCGAGTCTGATGCCTTTCTGGCCCGTGTATATGAGCGTCTAATCACCGGATGCTACAACATCATCGCCAACCATTCGGACCCCAGCAGGTGAGACAGGAGATATTTAACTGAGATGTTGTCAGATCTGAAGCATGAAGTAAAATTTTAACAGTATCATGAGCATTCTATCTGATCGACTTTGTCTCTCAGTGGTCTAGACGAGTCCGTGTTGGAGGAATGTTTGCAGTATCTGGAGAAGCAGCTGGAGAGCAGCCAGGTCCGCAAAGCCATGGAGGAATTCTTTTCCTTCAGGTACTGCCCAGCCTGACGTGTTTTCTTCTCCCCAGAGAAATTGCTTTGTTTAAACCGTGCATCGCCTGTCATTTCTGTCTGCAGTGGTGAACTGGTACAAATCATGATGGCAACTGCAAATGAAAATTTATCTGCCAAGTTTTGCAACAGGGTTCTGAAGTTTTTCACCAAGCTTTTCCAACTCAGTAAGTCACCCGAAACAGTAGAAGACTGATCTCTAGGCCACATACACTACACTACATTTGTCAAGTCACTCCAAACATTTGACCGCTGGTGTACTGTCCAATATAATCTAATGTATTTTCTTTCCATATGTTCTGTGTAGCGGAGAAGAGCCCCAACCCTAGCTTGCTTAGTCTGTGTGGTTCTCTGGCACAGCTGGCCTGTGTGGAGCCAGTGAGGCTGCAGGCCTGGCTCACTCGCATGACCGCCTCACCACCCAAAGATTCAGACCAGCTGGACACCGTGCAGGAGAACCGGCAGCTGCTGCAACTCCTCACTTCTTACATTGTGCGAGACAACAGCCAGGTGGGTGAGGGCGTGTGCACTGTGCTGCTCAGTACCCTCATCCCCATGGCCACAGAGATGCTGGCAAGCGGAGACGGAGCCGGCTTTCCTGAACTCATGGTCATTATGGCGACGTTGGCCAGTGCTGGCCAGGGTGCAGGACATTTACAGTTGCACAGGGCTGCTATCGACTGGCTCAGTAGATGGTGAGTCATAAAAAAGAACACGGGTTTCCTTCAGCTTTCTTCTCCTTTAAGATTTATCATAATTTCACCAAATACTCTACCAATTTCTCCATATGCCCCCAAAAAGAAATGTTTTGGTTTTTTTTTTTTTCACTTTAGTCCCAGATGTTATTGAATGTATATATGACACTCCAATTAAATTAACATTTTTTTCTTTCAGTAAAAAATATTTATTTCAGAAGAATGTTGTGGAGAAAGTGACTGCCAATGTTTCACAAGGAAAGGTAAGCACAATAGTTTGTAATATTTAATAACAATAATAGTATGAAGTTTTAAGGACTCCTTGTTGGGAAGTTGTCTGAACTCTGCTGAAATTTTTGCAGCATGCCAACATGTTGGAGTGTGCATGCCACATAATCTCATATCTGGCAGATGTGATGAATGCACTAAGGCAGAGCAGTGGTCAGGGCTCATCCCAGATGTTGATGGAGGGAGAGGAGAAAGCCATTGAGGTGGACTCTGACTGGGTGGAGGAACTGGCTGTGGAGGAGGAAGACTCGCAGGCTGAGGACTCGGTCAGGAAATTGTCTGCTGTCAGGGTCTATGAATTGGACTTCTTGGTATTAGAAGCCTAATTCTTGCTTCTGTTTGGGTTTTTGTTTTGTTTCCTAGGATGAGGATTCTCTTTGCAATAAGCTTTGTACCTTTACCATAACGCAGAAGGAGTTCATGAACCAGCACTGGTAATGATGGACGAACTAGCCATCTACTATATGTACCCATTTATCCACACCCCCCTCCAGTGACACTCTACACTGATTTAAAACTTCAGCACTGGCCTTAATCCTCTCATTTCCCTATACAGGTATCATTGTCACACCTGTAAGATGGTGGATGGGGTAGGTGTGTGTACAGTGTGTGCCAAGGTCTGTCACAAAGACCATGAGATCTCCTATGCCAAATACGGCTCTTTCTTCTGTGACTGCGGGGCCAAGGAGGATGGCAGCTGCCAGGTGAGACCGAATACTTCAAGTCATCATGGGAAAAGAACAACAGCGGTAACTTTGGCTTGCAAATCAGTTATCATTGAAAGTCATGAGCTCATCCCATTTTTTTTTTTTCATTTTTTTTTCAATATCGTTTTCATGAATAATCATATTTCCTTCATGTTAACTTGGTTATACATTTAATTGGTGATTCAATAAACTGTCATTTTAGCAGTACGATACATTTCCCTAGATATTTAAATATTCTTAGATGTTAACATTAAACCATTACATCTCTCCTGCATGTCCCTTTAAGCCTGGATTATACTTGCTTTTAAACACGTGTGTATGCAGATGGGTGGTTCACGTGTCCTGCGTCAGTTTGGAGCGTCACTCGTTTACGTTCTGAGAAATCGATGCTATGTGTCCGTGTGGTACAATGACCGAATACACAGTGGCATCATACAACACCGTGTGTGCAAAGTAGTATCGTCTCAAATCACTGTCTTGTGTATGCTTGACAAGGTATCGAGTACTGACACCACCTAACCATTTTACCTGTAATGGTTGGTGTTTACATTTTTAGAAACCTCACATCTAGATTTCAAACCTAATGAAAGGTTTCTCTTGCAGGACAATTTTCTAGATCTTCTAGATGATTAAATACTTTGGGAATATAAGGTGATTTTCCCTTTGAGACGCAGATAACGAAAGTCATGATGAACTCATGAGAAACAGCTCATTAGTTAGTTTAACTTAGCTGTGTGTGAATGCATACTCAAAGATTTACAGCTTTACTTGGAAACCTGACAGGATTCAGGATGTTTTGACTCTTGTGTGTCATCTAGTGGATGTAACTTTTTATTGACCAGATTAAATAATCTGCTTTCGTAAGGTAAACAGATGAGCATGTGAGCAATACCGTTCGCTTTGCTGCTGCTTCTGTATGCGCGCACAAAGCCACGCGTCAATTATAATCCAGGCTTTAACGGCATCCCAAATCATGTAAAACTAATCAGTTTGTCTAATTAGCTCTGACATGTCTTGTTAAAAATCAAGCTTGGTCTGTTAAGTCCTCTTGCACTCCATGGTACCCCATTTAACATGAACAGAAATAACTATTTTAAGTATTTTAAATACATGTTTTTTTCCATGTGTTTGAACTTTGTTCCACATGTGTTGTTTGCCCAGGCTCTGGTGAAGAGAAGCCCCAGCAGTGGAATGAGCTCTACTATGAAGGAGTCCTCAGCTTTCCAGAGCGAGTTACGCATGCCGGAAAGTGCCATCCGGCATCAGAGTGCCTCACCTGTTGACAAGGGCAAAGTCACCATCTGTGATGGCAGGAGCAGCGATGAAGAGAAGCCCAAGAAAAGCAGTGTGTGCAAAAACATTGAGGGCTGCAGAGAGGACCTTCTAGCCCAAGTGGTAAGTGTGGTTGCTACGTGGGATGCCGTTACTTGGGGGGGTGGAATATCCTGTTGTTTCAAGTGGATTAAGTGGAATTCTAGATGCTTATTAATAGCAAAATAGTGCATCCTTTTTCTTTTCTTTTTTTTTTTTTTATTTAAAGCCTAAACACATAAACACCAAGATAGACAGGTACCCACTTAGCTGAGGACTGAGCTCATAGCAAAAGTTTCAAGTATTATATCTCACTTCTGAGATACGGAATTGGTCCAGGATTGACATGTCAGATGAATAAGTTTATGTAAACTGATTTGACGTCACTCCGTAAATGGAGAAGGAGCTCAGATTTGAGGAGAATACCCCAATTCTAATAAATAAATAACATTCTAATAAATAAAACTTTATACAAGTTGTATAATTTTCCAAGTGCAGTACTAAGAACAAAAAAATCGAAAGCAAGTGGTGTTCATAAAGGGAGGAGAAGTTTTTAGGTTTGTTTTTGGGGTGGGGGGGGGGTTCTCCTCCCCTCTAGTCAGTTACTTTGGTAACTATGCACTTTTGTTTGTTTTGAGAAACACTGCATCACTGGAATTTTGAGATGACTTATTGATGTTCTTTGTATTATACTTATTTATAAATAAAATGTTTTTCATATAGTATTTGGCATTGGTGTATTTTTATCTTTATTTTTTTATTTTTAAGTGTTTGAACCATTTGCCTATTCCTTGTTTGTGTATCTCAGGCAACTTCATCAACAGCTACCCTAGTGCTGGACCTGCTGAGCTTCCTAATGGATGCCATCCAGACCAATTTCCAGCAGGACTCTGCTGTGGGCAGCAGCAGCCGTGCTCAGCATGCTCTCAATGAACTGCACACTCAGGATAAGACTGTAGAGATGACTGACCAGCTCATGGTACAAACAATGTCTTGAACACCAGCAAGTAGTCTGAATGTTACAGACTTGACTGTTTTTCAGTACAAATACTACTGTCTGTAAATAAGAGTTGTTCTTTTGTGTGTTTGTGGCTTGTCCAGGTTCCCACTCTGGGCTCTCAGGAGGGTGCGTTTGAGAATGTAAGGATGAACTATAGTGGTGATCAGGGCCAGACCATCAGGCAGCTAATCAGTGCTCACGTTCTGCGTCGTGTGGCCATGTGTGTGCTGTCTTCTCCCCATGGACGCAGACAGCACCTTGCTGTTAGCCACGAGAAGGGCAAGGCAAGTTCACTGATGATGCCTTGGATCTCAATTTAACTTTTTTGTGATTAATCAGTTGATAGAGGCGGAAAAAAAAATCATTGACTCACATAAATACATTATGACCATCTATAGAAATCCTTCAGCTGTTTAAAAGTTTAAATTGTATTTCGTAAAACCTTGTTTATGGTTGTTAAAGGTTTTCATCAAGCTTTAAGTGAAACGTTCACGACTGTAATTTCTTTTCCCTCAAAGATTACAGTCTTGCAGCTGTCTGCCCTGCTGAAGCAGGCTGACTCCAGTAAGAGGAAACTGACTCTGACACGTCTGGCCTCAGCACCCGTGCCTTTCACGGTCCTCAGCCTGACTGGAAACCCATGTAATGAAGACTACCTGGCTGTGTGCGGCCTCAAGGTAATGCAAGTCTGCAAATATATATTTTAATTGGAACTTTAAATCTATAAAATTGGTAAACTTCATGTGTGTCTCCAATTTGTAGGACTGTCACGTGCTCACGTTCAGCAGTACAGGCTCTGTGTCAGATCATTTGGTACTGCATCCTCAGCTGGCAACTGGAAACTTCATAATCAAGGCCATCTGGCTGCCTGGATCTCAGACGGAACTAGCGATCATTACAGCTGACTTTGTTAAGGTGAACCATTCTCCTGATATTGATACTTCAGCCTTGAGGTGTTACTAGTTACAATCAGAGTATTTCAGACAAACGCTGCATCATCTGAAGGTTTTATAACTAATAGTTATGCTTTTCTTTCCAGATCTACGATTTATCTTTGGATGCCCTGAGCCCTATGTATTACTTCCTACTTCCAAGCTCAAAGATCAGGGACGCCACATTCCTGTTCAGTGAAGAGGGTAAAAACATTATCGTCATTATGTCTTCAGCTGGTTACATGTACACTCAGGTGATGGATGAAACCAGCAGCGCTCAGCACGGGCCTTTCTATGTTACCAATGTGTTGGAGATCAGCCACGAAGATTTGAAGGTGATGCAGCCTTTACTTTGTATACACAGATATACAGATTCCTAAGCTTAGTTGCATGCTTTTAGTTAGAGGAAAGTGTTAAAGGTTTGTCGTGTTTGTTTGCCTCACAGGACAGCAATGGCCAGGTGGCAGGAGGAGGCGTGTCTGTATATTACTCCCATGTGCTGCAGATGCTCTTCTTCAGTTACAGTCAGGGCAAGTCCTTTGCTGCCACAGTCAACCGCAGCAACTTGGACACTCAAAGACTATTCACCATAAACGTTAAAGCGTATGCCACTTTCCTTAGTATCTTTCTAGATATGTTTTAACTGTCAAGAAATATCTTGCAGCATCCGAGCCATCTAACATTTTTTCTTTCATGTAAAATACGGTCGTTTTTATTCTTAAATAAAGGTCGAATGGAGGAAGTAAAACCTCTCCAGCTCTGTGTCAGTGGTCTGAGGTAATGAACCACCCAGGGCTAGTCTGCTGTGTGCAGCAGACCACAGGGATCCCGTTGGTCATCATGGTGAAGCCAGACACCTTCCTGATCCAGGAAATCAAAACTTTACCTGCCAAAGCCAAGGTTTGTCCTCGGTCACAGCATAGCAGTAAGTGTGTGTGATGTTTATGATGATTCTGAAGGCTTATTCTCTGCTGCACAGATCCAGGACATGGTGGCCATTCGTCACACAGCCAGTAACGAGCAGCAGCGTACTACCATGATTCTGCTGTGTGAGGACGGCAGCCTCCGCATCTACATGGCCAATGTCGAGAACACATCCTACTGGCTCCAGCCATCTCTGCAGCCCAGTGGTGTCATCAGTATCATGAAGCCTGTCCGGAAACGCAAAGCTGCTGCAGCTAGTCAGTTCACGCCACAGTACAACTTCCCCGTAGCCTTAAATATTTATAACCATAGTAATGTCTAAACTGATAATTATTGAGACCTTTTTATTTATTTATTTATCCTTATTTTTCAGCCAATTTAGAAATAAAATGGTTTGAACACACATCTGTAGGCACTTTTCTCTGTACGTTATACAAGTTTGTATTTGTAAGATTGCACCCAAGTCACATTAACTGTCTGCACTTTAAAATGACAAATAGGTTTAATGCCCCCAATTAAAAAAAAAAAAATCTTACTTTGAGTAAATTAGATAACTTTAGCAAAGTTCATCTGTACTGTAGCCGATGTAGTTTATTTGGGGGAAGCCGAAAATTTTGATCCTGTTAAGTTTAATTGTTCTTGCCCTAAAACATTAGGGCTGGACAATTTAATAAGGAATTATTCATTCCTTATTAATTGTTCATTAATAGTGGGGAAAGAAATAAGTTCAACTTGTTCCTTTCCCCACTATGTTAAATCTTGAACTTTGTCACTCTCGCAGCTACACGCACATCCAGCCAGGTGACATTTCCTGTGGATTTCTTTGAACACAATCAGCAGCTCACAGAAGTGGAGTTTGGAGGCAATGACTTGCTGCAGGTCTATAATGGGCAGCAGATCAAACACCGCCTCAACTCCTCTGGGATGTATGTGGCCAACACCAAGGTAAACAAACAAGTAAATAAATGAATAAAGAATTAATAATGATGCTGCATTGAGTTAGTGTTCGTAATGAATATTTTCCCGGAAGATTATTGCATGTTTACAAAGCAAGTGTATTTTTCCTCAGCCTGGTGGATTTACAGTGGAGGTGGTCAACAATAATAATTCTATGGTGATGACTGGTATGAGGGTACAGGTTGGTACTCAGGCCATAGAAAGAGCTCCATCGTACATAGAGATCTTCGGCCGCACAATGCAGATGAACTTGACTCGCTCCCGCTGGTTCGATCTGCCCTTCACGCGGGAAGAGGCCCTGCAGGCTGACAAGAAGCTCTCCATTTTCAGTAAACGCTTTTCTGCACTGTATTCTGTGGTTCCAGAGGACTGCCATGTCAACCTGCATTATGTGATGTCCCTTCTCCCCCTCCCCCTTTGTGTCTGACCTTCACAGTTGGAGCATCTGTAGACCCTACAGGAGTAACAATGCTAGATTCCATTAAGATCTATGGCAAAACCAAAGAGCAGTTTGGGTGGCCTGATGAACCCCCTGAGGACTTCCCTTCTGCCTCAGTCAACAATGTGTGCAGCCCCAACTTGAACCAAGGCAATGGCACTGGTGACAACGATATAACCACACCCACTTCCACTAGCGGCACAGTACTGGAGAGGTGAGGCTAGCCTACTCGTGACTTCTGCTGCTTACCCCTAACTTCTGCTGCTTACCCCTAATTCAAATCATAATCCGTACCTCAGTATAGCCTACACAGCTATGAACCTGTATCTAAAATTTTTTTCTTTCTTTAATTTCATTTCTCTCTCTCTCTCTCTCTCTCTCTCTCTATATATATATATATATATATATATATATATATATATGTGTATGTGTATGTGTATAAATTGTCCTGTCTTCATGTTTGTATATTTTGCCTAAATTTGCTTTAATAAACAACGCAAGAAAGAGAGCAGGGAGATGTGGCGTGGAGGAGTGTGTGGTGTGCCCAGTGCATGGCTACCTTCATAATGACTTGTGCTTTGCATGCTTTACATGTCTTCTGTTACATACAGATCATTTTTTTTACTTGTTTCTTTCTGTGATCCTCACACATATTTCTTTTTCTTTGCTCCCAAAAACAATAAAATAAAGTTGTGAAACTGAGTCCTTATCAACATTGGACCGGTTAGTAAACCGCCCTTTTTTTCTGCTTGTTTGCATGGTGTGTGTGTGAGCGTGTCAGCACATACAAGGCAAAAACAAAGCAGTTCTTGCTATGCTAAACTTGCTATGGCTAAGAAAAAAATACAAGCAATTTTCACTTTCATGTCATCTCATAATATTGCTTACTTTATTATGCGCTTTTAACTGGGTGTATTTTTTTGGTGCAGTGATGTGCTAGACATGTTTGATTGTTAGTTATTTGCTTTGAATTGGGTGGTTTTAAAGCTTTTTTTTTTTTCTTCACTTTGACATAAACATGATTTAATGTACTTTGACCTCCTGGTTTTTTTTTTTTTTCCCCATAGGTTGGTGGTCAGCTCTCTTGAAGCTGTAGAGAGCTGCTATGCAATTGGTTCAGCCAGTGAGAAGGTGAGTAAAACTTGGCACCCTTGTTGGCACTTTAAGAACTACTAAGGATTTTCCAAAAATAATTATGAAATTAATGTTTACATTTTTTTTTTGGTTCGGTCCTTTAGGAGAAAAATAAAGCCCCAGCTCTGGAGTTAGCCACTCTTCTATTGTCCATGCCAACTCCTGCTGGAGTCCAGCAGCAGACCAAAGGCCTTCTGGCCAGTCTGCACACTAGCCGCACAGCCTACCATAACCACAAGGTATTGACTCAAGTTACCCACCTGTAGATAATCAAGGCATCTCCTTTTTCCTTATTAATCACATGAGTACAAGTTGTTGTTTAATTGTGGAGTCTCTTGTTTGCAGGATCAGTCTCTGCTGAGTAATGCAGTCCAGTGTTTAAATAGCTGCAGTAAGGAAAGCAAGGATTTGGACCCTGAAGTATTCCAGCGGCTTGTGATAACCGCCCGCTCCATCGCCATCATGAGACCCAACAACCTGGTGCATTTCACAGAGTCTAAAATGCCTCATCCAGAAACTGGTACACAACAACTGCTTTTAACATTGTACTACTATATAGTGTTCTAACAAATGCTTGTCAAGTATCCCGTTGTTTATCCTGTTCTTTTGTGTTGCATTAACTCTCATCATCTCAGATCTGAGTGAGGATGGGCTGAAGCAAGCAGACACTGAAGGCTGTAGTTTCATTATGCAACTTGTTAATAACTTCTGGAAGCTCCATGCTCTCAAACCCAAGAATGCCTTCCTTGCTCCAGCCTGCTTGCCTGGTAAATAGATGCATCTCGGTGTTCAAGACCGTATTTAGTTCATATTTACAGAGGCCGTGCAATATAACTTTTCTTTTTTCTCTTGGCCTTTTTGAGGACTAACCCATATTGAAGCCACAGTAAATGCACTTGTGGACATCATTCATGGCTATTGCACTTGTGAGCTGGACTACATTAATGTGGCCTCTAAAATCTACATGCAGATGCTGCTCTGCCCTGTAAGATCTAGATTTTATTTGATGCTGTTGCAGTTTACATATTTTGTTTGGCATTGTGTAGGTAACTGTTATTTACAATCATTTCAGGACACCTCTGTGAGCTTCGCCTGCAAACAGGCCCTGATAAGAGTACTGCGACCCAGGAATAAGCGTAGGCATGTGACCTTGCCCTCTCCACCACGCTCCAATACACCCATGGGTAAGTGCTATAACAGGTATTTTTTAACCTCTAAAATTAGAATAAACCCGAATATACAAAGAGGACTAATTGGCTCAAAACATGCTGCCTTTGTCATCAGCGTTCTCTTTTTTTGTATTTATGCCTCCATTGCTAGTATTATTTTTCTGGGTGGTTGAATGATTACAGGATTTAGGATTTATATGGCGTGATCATTGTAACCAGTAGATTAGATTCAATTAGATTTTAGAAATGTCTGATTTAGTTTTTTTTTCATCAATAGCTTTCTTTCTATTTGAAGTATATTTTAAGGCAAACATTAAACTCTGATTTACTTGATTAGTTGGTAGTGGAGGAATTTCAGTCGCCTATGTTTGTATCAAGTACTACTTGTTTTCTCATGTGACTACTTAATTCCCAGTGTCTTATCTGCTAAAAACACAGAACAGAGACATGAACATTCTTAATCTCTGTGCCTTACTGTAACAACATTTTAACATGGGTAAATTACCTTCTAATCTCTCAGGTGATAAAGATGATGAAGACGACGATGATGCTGATGACAAAATGCAGCCCTCTGGTATGACTGGAGGAGACAGTGGCAGGCAGGAGAGCCAAGAACAAAGTGAGGTGGATCACGGCGATTTTGAGATGGTGGTGAGCTTTGCCCAAATATTGGCCCTCTTGGGTTCTTAGTCTAGTTGCATTTATTAATGTCGTTTAATATAATTATGAAAAAGGCATTTATTTTGTAATGCTCTACTTTTTTTCTTCTCTCGTTTCATCTGTGCTGTGCAGTCAGAATCCATGGTTTTGGAGACCGCAGAGAACGTGAACAATGGGAACCCGTCTCCTCTAGAGGCTTTGCTGGCCGGGGCCGAGGGCTTCCCTCCAATGCTGGACATCCCTCCGGATGCCGATGATGAGACCATGGTTGAGCTAGCCATAGCTCTCAGTCTTCAACAGGATCAGCAAGGTTAAAATCTGAAACTTACGATTGTTCCAACACCGGTTTAGGAGTACAGGAATTCTCCTATCCTGGTGTAGTATGTGGGAGATATTTCTGTGTTTTACTAAAGTTGGTCTCCTCAAAAAAGGTGGAAAAATTGCAACATTTTTCTACATGTAACTGACCTGTAGGTGAATGTGGTGCTACATCGCTGCTTGGTTTGTGATGTGTGTCTGCATATGTTACTGTTACAGGTAGCAGCAGCAGTGCTCTGGGACTACAGAGTCTGGGCCTATCTGGCCAAGCTCCAAGCTCCTCCTCTCTGGATGCAGGCACCTTATCAGACACAACTGCATCAGGTAGCTGCACCTGCTTTTCCTCAATGGTTCTTTTCTTGAGCACATTCGGAGTAAAGTAAAAGCCTTCATTTCATAAGAATTTCTCATATGATTCTCAAAAAATTTCATAATCCGAGATTTGGAGTACTCCTGCACATCTAATGTTTTTCCCCTAATTGAACTCTGCTCATTAGCTAGACTGAGCTAGGTTGAACTGTGTGTTGGAGAAGGTAAAATAGCACAGTGTTGCAGGGTACGGATTACTCCAGGACCAGCATTATGAAGCTCTGGGTTTAGAACATTTAGATGTAGACCCTTATACATGCACTCAGTTACTCATTTCTTAGCCGAACTAATTGGCCATTTTATTAGGTAACTTAATTATAACTTATGTATGTGGGAACATGGTCTCTTTCTTACTGATGGACAGGGAAGAGGGGAATACAGTCAGTAATTGTATACTTGAGAAAGGACCTATATTATATGTACTTGTTATAACTGGCCATAAGTGTAGATACAGGTAGTTATAACTAATAAATTAGCAGCTGGGTGTATAGTAAACAGTGGCATCCTTGTAATTGTAATTGTTTGTATGTTTTTGCCTGTACCTTAGAAAACCCCCTTGCAAAGCCTACTGTTTTTTTCCTGTAACAGCTCTGGTTATACTTTCAGCCCCAGCCTCGGACGACGAGGGGAGCACAGCGGCCACAGACGGCTCCACGCTGCGCACCTCTCCCGCCGAGCACGGGGGCAGTGTTGGCTCTGAGAGTGGAGGCAGTGCCATTGACTCAGTTGCTGGAGAACATAACGGTGAGGGAGATTGTTGGTTAGCAGAGTGTGAGGGGCTGGATGTATAACAAATTTATAACTGCTTAAGTAGTCTCTGCCTCAGTCAGTCTCTAGATTTTATAGAGCAGGGGTGTCCAATCTTATTCGGAAAGGGGCCGGTGGGGGTGCAGGTTTTCATTCCAACCCAGCAGGAGCCACACCTGAATCCACCTGTTTAATCAATGGATCATGGCTTTCAATAGACTCAGGTGTGGCTTCTGCTGGGTAGGAATGAAAACCTACAGCCACACCGGCCCTTTCTGGATAAGATTGGACACCCCTGGTATAGAGATTGTACACTGAAACGATTAAAGTCTTGGCGGTTACAGTCTCATTATCTCTTGGTGGATTTTTGCCACTGCTTTCCATCAGCGGTTTGATTGGGGGGGAATTTGTGTCACTGGGTTGAGATATTTTTGTGTGGTTCATACCATCCCATCATTTAAGTTTAAGATTTTCATTTTAGGCAGTTTCAGTGGAATGAGACTCCTGTATTGTCTGTAACTACTTTTTTGAAAATCTTTGTAAATTTTTTTTTATATAAACATCAGTATTTGTTTTTCTTTGAGCACATTGTCTGTACTCTTCACGTCCAACAAAAATAGTATATGTTTAGCAGTTTGCCATTGCAATCAAATGCAGAAAGTAGATAATACTCAGCAACATTGAAATACTAAACTTGCCAGACTTTACAGTCATCACTAGAAATGTTGCTTTTGGCTTAAATGACTGAGCTGTTCTTCAGCGGTTGTAGCCTAACATGAGCTTTGATTAGGATTATGCGGTCAGATTTTTTATTCTTTTTCTTTTCTTTTATTTTTTGCTAGTGTCTGGGCGCAGCAGTGCTTACGGAGACACTACAGTCGAGGGCCACCCTGCAGGGCCAGGCAGCGTGAGCTCCAGCACTGGAGCCATCAGCACCACCACGGCCCAGCAGGAGGGAGACGGCTCTGAAGGAGAAGGAGAAAACGAGGGGGATCTTCACACTAGCAATAGGTCTGCCCTTTGTATTACAAATAGCAGCAATGCATTAAAATGTAATAGACACGTTTAATATACAGAGCGGTGGCTGTATGTTTTACATAAGTTTCAGCTGTTAATCTACTGTATGTTGGAAATTCTGTTTGTTCTTTGTTGTTTAGACTACATATGGTACGGTTAATGCTCTTGGAGCGACTCCTGCAACATCTGCCTCAGCTGCACAGTGTGGGTGGAGTACGCGCCATTCCCTACATGCAGGTGATTCTCATGCTGACCGCTGACCTGGATGGAGAGGATGAGAAGGACAAAGGAGCACTAGATGACCTGCTGACTCAGCTCATTGGAGAGCTTGGGATGCACAAGAAGGTCAGTAGAAGTTGTAGAGATATTTTTTTTTGTTTTTTCCCTCCTCTCTCCCCTGCCTTCGTATTTTTAACATAGTGAATGCAGAAAGTGGAGGGTACTTGGTGGATTTTTATTGACCATATTCCCCAAATGTTACCAGGTATTAACGATTAACTTTCCATGTTTCCATTCAGGATGTCTCAAAGAAGAATGAGCGCAGCCCAATAAATGAAGTGCATTTAGTCATCATGAGGCTCCTTAGTGTCTTCATGTCACGTACAAAGTCTGGCTCCAAGCCTTCCTCTGAGGTATCCTAGCAACTCGTGGTTATTCATTTATTTATTTATTTATTTTTAAATAAACATTTAGTCCATGTTTCTACAAATAACATTTCATTCTGTTTGGTTTGTTGCCTTTATGTACTACTTTTTAGGGTCTTGGTATAACCTGTGAATGATTAATTATATTCAACACCAATTAGTATTTTTGCAAAAGCCTGTACATTATAGATTTATATTTACACTTAACATGAACCTAACACCAAAATCTACAACAAACTAGATTTTTTTTTTTTATTCAGACACCAAGTGGCATTCATAAAAAATAAAAATAAAAAGATCTGATTGTTCACGATTGGCTTTTTGTTTTTGCTTTTTATTTTGCAGTCTTCCTCACTCATTTCTAATGCAACGGCAACTGCTTTGTTGAGTCTGGGAGCAATAGACTACTGTCTGCATGTGCTTAAGTCTTTGCTAGATTTTTGGAAAACCCAGCAGGGAGAGGAGGAACCAGCAGCTGCTAGTCAGCTCCTCAAACCCCACACATCATCTTCTCCACCTGATATGAGCCCATTCTTCCTGAGGCAGTATGTCAAGGTAATAACGTGTTCATGTAAGGTGAGGTTTGTGCTAAAACATAACTGGTTAGAGGGGGAAAACAATTAAGCCTGTTGTGATGCTTCCTCAGGGTCATGCTGCTGATGTTTTTGAAGCATACTCCCAGCTACTTACTGAAATGGTGCTACGGCTTCCCTACCAGATCAAGAAGATTGCTGACACAAATCCCCGCATTCCACCCCCTATCTTTGACCACTGTTGGTTTTACTTCCTCTCTGAGGTAAGTCAGTCATATCCTCCCCAGCTTTTACACTAAATTATGCAGACACCTGACCATCACACCCATGTCGGCCTTTCCCAAACTGGGAACTTCCCCAGTGCGCAATCTCACTAATGCTCTTTTGGTTTAATGGGCAAATCCCCACAGCCACACTCCAGATCTAGTGGAGGTTGTCGTAACAGCAAACAGGGACTAAATCTGGAATGCGATGTTCAACAAGCACGTATGGGTTTGATGGTCCGGTGTCCATATAATGTATAATATTGGCATGCATATTCAACTTTTGTGTGCTTAGATTTAGTTTGGATTTAATTTGAACTTTCATGTCCTGCCCTTCTGCAGTACCTGATGATCCAACAGACTCCATTTGTGAGGAGGCAGGTGAGGAAGTTGCTGCTGTTTATCTGTGGTTCAAAGGAGAAGTATCGGCAATTGCGAGATCTCCATACGTTAGACTCTCACGTTCGCAGCATCAAAAAGCTTCTGGAAGAGCAGGGCATCTTCCTCAGGGGAGGCATCGTCACCGCAACCTCTGGCTCTGCGCTACAATATGACACACTCATCAATCTGGTGAGTGAGTGCGGCCCTGAGAACGCTGTGTATGACTGTGTGTCTAGTTTCTACTGCGACAATGCTTAGTTAACACTTTTGATGGTTTTTCTGTTTGCTTTAGATGGAGCACCTGAAAGCTTGTGCTGAAATAGCAACCCAGAGAACAATCAACTGGCAAAAGTTCTGTATCAAGGATGATTGTAAGTCTTAGGGTTTTTTTCTTCTTCATATTTTTAAATATTGAGTAATGAAAGATGTGTGGGTATAATGTGCACAAGTAATACAACATGAATGGGCTTCCTGTGTCTAAACACTGCCAGTCAAAAGTTTGGAGACGCTTAAAAGTCTTTTGATCTGAAGTTGTATGATTAAATG